>JAKSZT010054517.1:1184362-1452973 GCA_026826555.1 Tolypeutes matacus | reverse complement strand
TGAAGGGATGGGTGGATGGATGGATGGATGGATGGATGGATGGATGGATGGATGGATGGATGGGTGGATGGGTGGGAGCACTTGGAGAATTACTTACCATGTGTCCAGGACTCCCGGGGATGCCCATGGGACCCGGAGGCCCAGGGGGACCTGGAATAAGAGAGGATGTTCTCAGGACCAGAACAGAGTACAATGTCAGGAAATCCATCAGCTTCCTCCTGGTGGCCACAGTCATAGTCCCTCTGCCATTTCCCAGCAGCCCCCCACCCACCATAGCATCCTGGAATTGACTTACCCATGGGCCCTGGGGGACCTGTGGGCCCAGTAGGTCCCTGGGGCCAGTGGCTGCTGGTCTCAGTGAAGGTATTGGACAGTAAGGAGTCCCCTGGGGGAGGAAAGATGGTGAGTGAGCAGGGCTGGGTGGGGCTGGATGGAGTGGGGTGGTCAGTCTTCACTTGCCACCTCAGCCAGGCCAGGTTTGACTGCCCTGTTTGGTGGCCTGCAGTGTAGCTGGGCCCACTGGGCACCTGCTCCAAGGGCAGGGGGTCGAGGAGTATTGGCCAAGCAGGACCAGGAGGCCTAATGAGTGCGACAGCCAGAGCCTGTGGGCAGGGAGACCTGGGTTCTACGCAGTCCAGTTGGTGACATCTGGCAAGGCTCTCCACTTCGTTGGGCCTGTTCTGGCACGTGTCTAATGGGAACAGCAATAAAGCTCCTATTTATTAGACCTCTACTGTGTACCAGGCTTCTGTACACAGGGATCACGGGGCTCTGGGAGGCCGGCACTGTCGCTATCCCCCATTGTACTGGATGAGGAAACTGAGGCTTGAGGAGGGAGAATGACATGCCAGTCATGCACCAAAGACATGGCGAGGATAAGCTCTGGCCCTAGGCAGGCGGAGTGGGCGGGGGCAGGATGGCCTGCCAAGGGGAGGAGGCAGGGCAGGGCCTCTCCGAGCACAGGGCCAGGCTGTGGCCTTGAGAGCCCAAGGCTTGCTTCCTGCCGCTGGGACTTGAGTTTTCTGGTCCTCCTCGGACTGGCTCCTGGCCAGCTCCAAGGCTTGGCAGGACAGCCTGATGCTGGGTGGTTCCAATCACAGGCTCTGGAGGCCACCTGTGTTTAGAGCCTGCCCCTCATGCCCAGACTGCATGACCCTGGAATGTGACCTCCTCTTTCTTGCCCTCAGTTTTCCTCATCTGTGAGCAGCTGATGTGTGGCCATGATAAGGGCAGGAGTCCTATGGGGTGATTATTCCAGCCTCTTCTCCCAGTTCCCCCCGCCCTCCCAGCCTGCTGTGACCCTGCAGGACTCACGGTGCTCAGAGATCCAGGCGTGGGGTGGCCCCATGGGGGCTGGGGGGCCGGGAGGGCCAGAGGGTCCTGGTGGGCCCGGTAGTCCCCTCTCTCCAGGAGACCCCACAGCTCCAACCTGGCCAGGGCTCCCTGGGGGGCCCTGAGGACCTGCAATGGAATCTTGGGGTTGGTGGGTGTGCAGGGGGCAGGGCAGGGCCCAGGTGGCCTCGAGGGGGCTGCTTGCTGGACAAGGCAGCCTGGGGCCACAGGTAAGAAAAGGCTCCGTTTTCCACGGGCCTGGGCGGGTCCTAGCTATACCCTTGCAGGCCGGGTGGGCCTCTGTCTTCCATGGGGATAAACACTGCCCTTCCCAGGATCTTTATGAGAATGACACTTGGCACACAGTAGGGTGTTTAAAAAAATATTATTGATTTCCAGAATTTTCTTTCACTCTCCCTTCCAGGCTTTTGCACAAGCTGTTCCTTCCATCAATCTTTGCTTTGCTCTGCCTGATGCAACCTGCAGCACAACCTTAGGATGCCTCTGGGAAGCCCTCCCTGTCCTCTCCCCCTTCTCCCCGCCCCCACCAGATCCAGGCTGGGTCTGGGCTTCCTTCCCTGGGGGGCTCATAACCCAAAGCTGTTCCCTATCACAGCCCTGGTTACATGGGGCAGACATGCTGTTTCTCTTTTGCGTCCCACCTCCCCTTCCTGGGGGTCCCAGGGGGGCAGGGACTAACCTGACCCACCCCAACACCCACCCCAGAGCTGGCTGGGGGTAGGTGCCCAGGGGTTTCGGGCCAAGTGAATGTAAGAAGAGAGTGTTCCAGGGAGCTCCAGCCTGAGCCTGTCTGGCCAGAGGGGCTGTGGGGGGAGGTGGGGGCACAGTTTACCTGGTGGGCCTCTCATCCCTGGTGGGCCTGGGCTGCCGGCATCTCCCTTGGGGCCGGTGGGCCCAGGTAGCCCCCGAGTACCAACTTGGTCTGGGGGTGAAAGTATATCAAGTTGCAGCTCTCTCGTTGCTCTCACCCCAGCCCGGCCCTGGCCTCCTGGCTCCCCCACCAGCACCTACCATCCCGAGGGAGCAGTGGGGCCCTCACGCTCTCTCTGGCTCCCGGCAGCCCTGGGGAAGGGGGAAGGCAGGGGTCAGTGGTCTCCCGGGCCACGGTGGGGGAGAGTCATCCCGAGCCCCCACCCCTCGCTCCACCTCCAGGCAGGGTCCACAGGGGCAGCTCGGCTTCCGGGTCTCCAGTGCTCGGGGGTTCCTGGAGACCACCTCCACAGGCCCACTGGAGAGAAGGGCGGGGCCCTACATGGAGCATGTGTTCCAGCCTTCAGCCCTCACCTTGGAGGCCATCATCTCCAGGGCTGCCCTGGGTGGCCAGGGAGCCCCAGAGTGGGGTGGGGTCCTCGGGGGCTGTGGGGGTTGGGGGCACTGCTTGCTCCATGGCAGTCAGCACAGCCACCTGTGGAGAAGGAGGTAGACAGGGATGGGGTGGGTGCCAGGGTCTCTCCAGGGATGGGACATCAAGGGTGGGGGCACCAGAGGCCCTGGAAGAAGAGGCCCCACGTAGCCAGCAGAGCTCACCCTGGGGTGGAGACCTGGGCTTGCAGGGACCTGGGACATTATCAGAAGTGACTGTGCTTTTAAAATGGCTCAATTCAGGGAGCAACATGGCTCAAGCGGTTGAGCATCTGCTTCCCACATGGGAGGTCCCAGGTTCGGTTCCCGGTGCCTCCTAAAAAAACAAACAATCAACAAGCAAACAAATGAAAAAACCAACTCAGGGGAGCTGATGTGGCTCAGTGGTTGTGCACTGGCTTTCCACACACAAGGTCCCGGGTTCAATCCCCAGCCCTCGGAACCTCAAAAAAAAAAAAAAAAAAAAAAAAATTGCTCAATTCATAACATTCATTGTAGAAAAATCATTGCACATGATCACCAACAAAAGAAACACAATTGCTGGAACTCTCTGCCACCTAGCATTGAGCACTGTGAGCTGTGTGGTGCTGGTTGTGAGGTGTGGGCTATTTTCCATGCATAGATAATATAAAGCTTCTCTTGGTCTGTTATGGCATCACTGGGTTATGGCCAGAAGGGCTGTCACTAAATTTGGAGGGAATTAAGGGGGAGACTCAGTGGTGTACCCAAAATTCGTTTGTGGGCCCAAGGTGGGGGGACTCTGAAAGGTTGGAGGCGCCCCCTGAGCTTCTGACTGCATATCAAGGAGAGGCCAAAATGACCGCTGATGGGTGTGGTGGTGGTGGTGGGTGGTGGAGAGGATGGGGTATAGTGGGGGGTTGTCCAGAGAAAAGCCTGGGACCAGGCTGCCTCCCACATGGGTGCCTCGAAACTCAGGGTTTAGCACATGCTCTTCGGAAGCTTGCTTTCTCCACTTTGATATACTGGGGACACCGTTTCATGTTAGAAAAAAGGAATTTTTAAAAATGACTCCCTAGGGAAACGGATGTGGCTCAAGAGGTTCGGCGTCCGTCTACCATATGGAGAGACCGTGGTTCGATCCCTGGTACCTCCCGGTAAAAAAATTAAAAAAAATAAAAATAAATAAAAATAAATAAAATAAAAATGACTGCCTAATATTCCACAGAGTGGATATGCTATAATTTATACAACCATGCTTTCTGTAGTTTGGTTTTTAAATTTCCCTATTTATAGTTAACACTTTGGTAAACATCTTTGCATTGGACAATCCCTTTAAGATAAATTTCCACAGGAGGAATTTGTCTGCATAGAGCAAAGTCTATGCAGACCAAATAAAGACAAAAAAAAAAAAAAAAAGAAAAAGAAAAAAAAAGGAAAAAGAAAGAAAGCAACAACAACATCTATGCAGACAAAAGGGATGTGCTTGTAAGCACGTTTGGAAAATCTGTAAGAAAAAGTCCTCACAGGTCACTCTTTTTGGTGCACAGCTATGGCAGCAAGTGGATTTTCTGGGAGGTTTTTCACGTTTCTGAGTTTTTCATGCTTCTATATTTAGAATGTCTTACTTTTCCCCTTTTCAAAAAGCCTTTTACTTTGAAATAAGTTGAGCTGTATAGTGTACATTTTGCTTTCGAAAGTGGGAAGATAATCCTGCAGGAGGATAAAAGAAAAGGAGAGGAGGCGATCCTACCAGGAGCTCTAGGGAGCAGGGTGTCCACGCATATCGGGCTGGGATGGGGATAAAGGTGCATCCAAGGGGACTTCGTGGAGGAGGGGGCTGACTTCCTGGAAGAAGAGCCTGAGGGGCTGTCTGTGAGCAGCTTCCCCAGGGAGGGGCCCTGGGGGAGAGGCTGGAGGGCTGAAAAACCAACGGAGGGTCATGCTTGTCTGACGGGGGTGGCTGCCTGCTGCAGGGTCTGAGTAGAGCCCAGGAGGGCAGTGAGTGTTGAAGCTCTGTGGGGGCGATGAGTGGACAGGGTGGGGGTGGTGCAGGAGGGAGATGGGGAGGCTGTTGCCCAGCCTGGCCCGGAGGCAGGAGGCTGGGGGGGTTGCCGCACACCCACCTTGGCCTCCAGCACCTTCAGCCGCTCTGTCAGCTCCAACACTTTGCTGCAGTTGAGACAACCTGTGGGGAGAGGGAAGGTGGGGGCTGGGGTTAGAGCCCCCTGGTTCCCCCTTGGAACCCTACAGTTCCCTTGGGGGAGGAAGGGAGGGTGGAGACCCACAGCCCATGCAGGGTGGACCCTGCCCTGCGGAGACCCTGCATCGTTTCCTTCAGGTGGGGCTGGGGCTGGGTTGGCCTCAGAGGGGCCACCTCGGATCTGCCCTCTGGAACCACCTTCCTGTGTCCAGCTCCTCTGGTCACCTCAGTTATAAGTTATTAAAAAGAGTTCTGGCCCTTGACATAGCTTCCTAGCTGCCAGGCACTGTGCTGAGGGCTCTATGAGCTCATCTCACCTGCCCATTGTTAGGACGGGTCACCCCCATTTCACACCTGAGGAAACTGAGGCTCAGAGCGAGGCAGACTGAGTGCTCACGAGCCCAGAGTCTGGGGTGGTTGAGTCCCAGTGCTGCCCCTTTCTGGCCGTGGGGCCCTGGGCAGGACACAGTCCCTCTCTGACCTTCAGGATCCTCTTCTTTCAAAATGGGAACAATGACACTTTCCTGGGGGGAGGGCGGCTGTGGGGTTTCAGTGAGCTGACAGTGGAAAGCCCCTGGCAGCGGCCTTGCATATCGCAGGATCAGAAAAGGATGGTTTAAAGTTTAAACTTTAAACCAAAAGAGGAAACCGGGGGCTCAGACCCACGTCTGCAAGAATCCGGCAGCCATGGGCCTTGGGGTGCTGGGCCCAGGTCAGGCTCCGTTCTGGGCCTGTCCTCGCCCCCTCATGGTACTCTTTCCAGCCTGGAGGGGCAGGGCAGAGCACTGTCCCTAACACTCCACAGCTAGAGCCAGCTGGCTTTCAGGACTGTCACCACACTGCCCCCATGTCCCCTCCTAGCTTCCCCCAGCCCAGAGGGACCCCAAGCAGCTGCCCCCACGACCCACCTGAGAAGGCTGTGGGCTGAAGAGCCACCCGCCGCATGGCACTGCCGGACCACCTGGGCTCCACGATGCCAGAGGAGCCTGCAACTGGGGGACAGTAGGGGAGGGGTGAGAGCCCTGCTGGCCTCTGACAGCCATGTCCCCATCAGCCCCAGAAGGCAGCCCCCAGTCCTCTTGGTACAGAGGGATACAGAGGCCAAGAGACGTAGGGAAATTTACCTGGGACATTGCCAAGGTAGATCATGGATGGGGCTGGGGAGAGGGGCTGGCGATGAGGCTGGGGGCTTCCCCAATGACCCCAGCAAGCTCCATGAGTTAAGAGCTCAGGGTTATAGAGACAAGATCAGGTTCCAGCCCTGCCATGTACTGGCCTGTCTTGTCCTCTTTGGACCTGCCTATTTTCCCACTGTAAAATGGGGGTCATATGGCCTCTCCACCTGCCAGGACTGTGCGAGGCCTGAGGGTATCCATGTGTGTACAGGGCCCGCCATCCACACCCAGGGCCTGGCACAGGTGGGTGTGCAATCGATGGCAGCTGTGATCGTCACTGTCCACTCTCTCCCTGCCCCCCCCCTTGATAAGAAGAGACCGGAGTGGATCCAGAGCCTTGATTTTTAATGAAAACCAGAGGGAGCCTGGCTGCCTGGGAGGGCAAGGGTTCATTCCAGGAGCCCACCCCTGCCCACCATCCCTACGAGGAAGAGGCTGCCCTGGCCAGTGTGGCTTTGGGGTGGAGAGTGGGTGGCCACACAGCTGGAGGGATGCACTGGCCAAACGGGGGTGGGGGGCACAGCTGGAGGGGCTCTGGAGCCAGCAGTGGCAACTGCCCCCCTTGGGCCCGACCCCCCAGCCTGCCTTTTAAGGCTGCGAAGTGTTATCTCCGGAGACAAGAACCAAATAAGGCATGGGCCTGGCAGCTCAGAGCCGGGTTGTGGGTTGGTGTAGGGAATGAGAGGCGCCGAGAACTCAAACCAGACGGGCCCCTCTGGCCGGCCCCCAGCGGAGAGGCTGCCAGCCCTGCTCCATGTCCCACCACGGGGCCTTTGCCCAGGCTAGGGCTGCATCACCAGCACACTCCCCCAGTGAGCCTGAGACCTGCCCAGGCACGCTGGTTGCCATCTGGGACTGGGACAGGGTTTGCTGGGGGCCTCTCCAGGCAGGGGGATGGCCATGGTGAGCCACGGCCCCATGCTGGGTCTTACAAGGTTAACACTTGCTCAGCACTTACTCTGGGCCTGGAACATTCTAAGTACTTTGCATCAACAGCCTTAACTCACAAATCTGCGCAAAGCCTTGTGAGTGGGTCCTAGAATCAACCCCACTTTACAGATGGGGAAACTGAGGCACAGAATGGTTGATATTGCCCCTCTTCTCTCCCCCAGGATCAAATAAATGGGTGTGTGAATCTCACTCACCCCCACTCTTCCCCTTGCAGGAAAATGGTGCAGGAAGGTGAATGGCTCGCCTACCATCATCCCCCGAAGGTCTAAGCCTGCACTTGAGCCCGGGTTGGTCTGACTGCAGGGCCTGGACTCTTCTTTCCTTGGCCAACCCACATCTCAGGTCAGCACCCCCAATTCCGGCTCGGGAATTGAAAGTAAGCAAACAAAATGAAAGCATAGTGTTGTATAGAGAGTGGACACGGCTGTCTTAAAAATGAGCATGCATGGGAGCCGATGTGGCTCAGTGGTTTGAGCGCCGGCTTCCCATACATGAGGTCCCGGGTTCAATCCCTGGCCCTGGTACCTCAAAAAAAAAAAAAAAAAAAAAGAACATGCATGTTCTAATATCGTGTAAAGGTGCCCCCAAATCATTATCTTGGGAACTTGAGGTTGGAAATTCCTTTTTTTAACCAATTTGCTTTTGGACATTTCACCGGGAGTCAGAGAAAACCAGGAAAGCAAATGAAAATATGGCCTGACGACCAGCGCTCAAAGTAATTGCGAGTTAAAATTTTAAAAAGAAAAGAAACAAAGCTGATCAAAAAGACCTGAAAAGGTTGGCTCTGGATTCAGGGTTCACAAAAACTGGCCAAAACACTCTCCCAAATTCTGATAAATGGACAGAAATTCCTTAAGGAACTACGAGGTTGTAGAACCACCCCACACTCCACAAGATCGCAGTAAGGAAGAAGACTCGGGGAGAAGGTCTTATGTTGGAAGAATTTGTCACCTCCCTCCCATTGGTGTTTGGCCCCCACCCCTGGAGCAAGCCACAGTGGGCTCAGAGTCCCTCACCCAGGCCTGGTGGTCTGTGCTGACTGGCCCCAACCTTGCCGTCTCAGGAGGGTCCCTGAAGGCTGGAGTCCCTGGCTGGCCTCAAGACCACAAACACCAACTCCGCTCTGGGAGCCTGAGTGTGGGCCACTTCCCACTATCTGGGAGGTCCCTGTCCACCCTCTCCAGATCCCCGCAGCTGCTGCTCCCATGCCACCTCCTCCAGGAAGCCTTCCTAGACAGGCCAGGGCACCTACCTCGTGCTAAAGTTCCCCTTGAAGCACTCACCACTTTCTGTCTTGAGCTCCTCGAGGTCAGCTGTCTCCAGCTTGTAATCCCTGTAAGCAGCTCTCCCTTCCCTCTGCCCAGTGCTGAATGCTGGGCCTGAGCTGAGAGGCCTATGGAGCCCCCTTATTTGATCCTCACAATACCCCATGAGACAGAGGAGAATGCTGAGGCCCAGAGAGAAGCTGCCCATCCAGGAACACAAGAGGAACCAGAATTCGAACCCTGCCCTAAGCAGGGAATGAGGGTATGAGAAGTTGGTAGACCCCAGGCTCTACCTCACGGACATTCTCTCTTAAGAGAGGGGGTCAAGGAAGAGGCCTCCTGTTCACAAACTACCCCCAAGTCAGCGATCACCCCCTCTCCCCAACTCCTGCTGGGAATTTACTTTGCAAATGTAAATATTTGCTGCTGGCAGCTGGAGCTTAGGGGTTAAGGTCAGGGCTGGGAGCCCCAGACCCTGAGGTCTCGGGAAAGCCTTCCTCTGTGTCCTGCCTGGCCCCCTCTTTGGGGTTAGGGGAGGTTCTCATTCATTCCTTGGGCACCCACTTTATGCCAGGCCTGTGCCTGAGATGAGAGTAAAGAGTGCAGAGTGGAGGCCACCTTACTGGGTGGGGACACCCAGAAGATGACAAGCAGAGGGGACAGCTACTGTTAAGGCTGTGGGCAGAGGGTCAAAAGGAGGACAAGTGAGGCCAGGGCACGATGCTGGGCCTCAGTCCAGTGGGCAGGGGCAGCCGGGGAGAGTAGAGAGGGAAGCTGTCCTGGTTAGGGGTGAAAGATAGAGACTGGGGGGCGACGGGGTGGTGGCTGCCGAGCCTCCCAGGCAGGAGCGTGAGTGGATACGGTGGCGGACGTGGGTGGATTCGAGCAGCATTTAGCCGTGGGATCTGAACTGGCAAAGACAGGCACACATTTGGCACCAGACCGGGCACCCAGTAAGAGGGGCAAGAAACGTGTGTGAAAAGCATCCCCGGATGATAGGAGAGGCCGAGGGGCCGGGAAAGGGGTCCCCATCATGGGAAAGAGGGCCAGTTGGGGGTCTCTGAACCCAGGCCAGCCAGGTGGTGAGAGACGGCCATTGGGAGGGGAGGGTGAGGGAGCCCAGAACCTGCCACCTCTTATGAACCTCTTTCTGCCTGGGCATGATCAGTCTCACCCTCCATGTCCTCAGCCAGCTCTGGAGTCTGGCTGCTCTGCTCACAGACTGTGACCTTGAGAGCGGCACCCCCCTCTCCTCCAGCCTTAGTTTCCCATCTGGACCTTCTGTGATATGGTGTGATGACACATGTCGGTGACCACCATGCCCTGCGTCATTATAACTGGGGAGGGTCTGGAGTAGGGGGACGCTACAGACCTCCAGTCAGAGAGGCCCTGGGGAGGATCCCGACTATGAAGCTTATTGCTGTGTGATCTTGTGTGAGAAGCACACCCTCTCTGAGCCTTGCTTTCATCATCTAGACAATGGAGCTGGTGGGCAGGAGATCTGTAGGGAGGACCTGGGGCAGGTTGACACAGTGGCCAGACCAGCCCTGTCCTCAGCAGAGCCCCCGGCCTGGGGCACTCCGGGGTCAGGGCCCAACCTAGGAAGGGTGACTGTTGGGCTCTGCCCATCTTCCTGACGTGGCCCTGGCACTGTGCCTGTCCCTGCCCAAACCCCTGCCTAGCCCTCGGGTACATTTTGGGTCTTGGCCTTTCCTGGCCCATGGTTTCCAGTGGGAGGGGGCGGCCAGGTGAGAGTGTCAGCTGGGCTCCCTCACTGTCATCCAGCTCACCCCCCCAAGGCCTGGAGGCAGGGACTTTAGTCAGGCAGGTCCCAATCCTGGCTCTCACATGCTAAGTGAGCCTGGGCCAGTCCCTTAATCTCTCTGAGCCTCAGTTTTCTCATCTGTAAAATGGGGACCCTATTAGTTGCTTCGTCATGGAGTTGTCATGAACCTTAAACAAGACCACAGGGTGACATACCCATGAGAAATCCAGGGCTGGGAAGGGTGAAATCCTTCACTGAGAGCCCGCTGGCCTCATGAATGTCAAGTCTTGATTGACAAATGGGGTCTTGAGGACAGGGGGTGTGGGATGGTGCCTGCTGGGTCCACAGAAGCCCCAGCACAGGGCACAGAAAAGAAGCCATTTAGTGAGTCTCTGTTATGTGCCAGGTATGAGTCCCCACTTCTCAATCCCAGGCAACTTCTAGATAGAGCCAAGACTCAGAGAGGTGAAGTGATTTGCCTCAGGTCACACAGCAGAGCACTGCAGATCTGAGAATGTCAGATGTTCCCTCTTCTACTTGGCTCACCCCAGGCTGGCTCCTGGGCCCTGCGACCTCAGAGTCAGGTCATGGCCCTGGACAAGCCACAAGGTGGTCACCAGCAGGGGAAACATCTGGGGGATGCCCAGCTGAACCCAGCTGTCAGGAGGAAGGGCTGGGCCTTGGATGGGACAGCAACATGCCCCTGCCTCCCTGCCCCACCCCTCATCCCCTGGGTCCCAGCAGAGGAGTTTTCCAGAATAGTCAGGCCTGGGCATTCCCTTGCCCCTGTCCTTACGGGTGGGGAGAGGCCCCTCCTGTTCTCCCACAGTGGGCCACCAAAAACCTGCCCATTTCACAGGCAAGGACACTGAGGTTCTGTGGGGGGGAAAGCCCAGGCCCCTGTGAGTCCACACAGCAGCTGGGTGCCCTTGGGAAGGAGCCCCTCCCTCTGAGTGGGCACAAGAAGAGTGCCAGCTGGAGCCCCCGAAACCTGCCTTCCCCAGCCAATGGCTTGCACAATGCAGTGGGGAGTCCCGGCCCAAGGCCACATAGCTGGCATGTGGCAGAGCCCGCCTGGCCCATGCAGTCCAGGACGCCCACGTCCCAGGGCAGGGACCCGAAGCCCCCATGATGGAGCTGGCAGGCATCAGGGCTGGCCTGGCCTTGGCCCTGTCCTGGCCCCTCACTCTGGCCGTCAGTAGAGCCCCATCCTCTGGCCTGGCTCCTGGGTACTTGACCTTGGGTGGCTGGATTCAAGGGTCTGACGCTGCCCCCACCTGTCCTCGCCTGTTCCACGAAGGCCCCGCAGGCCCAGAAGGTCAGCCCTTGGGAGGGGAGCCAGGGACAGAGTGGCCTTTGTCTCGGCAGGCCCTGCCCCTGCTCCTGCCCTCTGGGCGGGGCAGCCCCCTCACCCTGGGTTCAACCTGTCCCCACCCCCGGCTCCTCTGTGGCCCCCTTGGCACCCACCCCTCCTGCCCCTTGAGGCACTTCCACTTTCCCCTCTTCCCCTCGAATCTCTTCTCCTCCCACCCCCAGAGGGGAGGAGAGGGTGCTATTCCCCGCCACCCGAAGTCTGCCTGCTCTCCCACTCCAGCTGGTAGGGCCACCTCTCCCCAGGGGACCCTTCTGGTGCCCCACTCCTACCTCACTCCACTGGGGACTGACTCCCCCACCCCACATCCAGAACCGGCTATGGCCGCCCCCTCCCCACTGCATGAGTCTGCCCCTCCCAGCTGTGTGACCTAGGGCACGTGACCCGCCTCTCTGGGCCTCTGTCGCCCCATCTGAGAACCAACCAGGGCTGTCACGGGTGCAGGGAGGTGAAGTGCAGCAGAGCTCTGAAGGAGCTCCTATGAACAGTGGCTTCTGTTCGTGGCCAGGTCCCTGGATCTGGAGGCCACATTTTCACCTGTTTGTGTTTCTGTTTCTAGAATCAGACTGTGCCCAGTGACGGATATTCCCATGAACGTGTGCTGCCTTGGGGTCCCTGAACGCCTGCTTCTATCAAGATGCCTCTGGCCGGCACCGGCCTGGCTCTGGGGCTGGTTCGAGGCCAGTCCACCCTCTTGAGGACCACTCTTGGGAATACAGCCCTCGGAGTCCAGAAACCTGCTCCTCAGCCAGGCAGCGGGGGTTGCAGCGGCCTGGACTGCTCGGCAGACAGGCAGGTACTCGTGAGGCCGGGGCTTTCCAGGTGACCATGAGGCTGGGTCCCAGTGTGTGTGGGGGGGACTGCCTCCCCCATGCCCTGCTGGGTGCTCCTCCCCCACCACCCCGACCTGCATACAGAGGTGAGTGGGCAGAGAAAGCATGCTAGTTCCTCTGTCTGGACACACCCTGACCACTGTGTACCCTGGGGGGGGGCAGGAGGGGAAGGGGCAGAGAAGTCGAGCCAGGCTGTACAGGGTTCAAATCCTGACTCTGCTCCTCAGGAGCTGTGTGCCTCAGTTTCCCACACCTGCAGAGTGGATGCACCATCCCTGCCTTGCTGAGCCACAGACCTGAATAAATTGGTGTCTCCTTGGGGTGTGTGTCACCCCTCCCATGGAAACGTCTGTGCGGGTTTACTCCAAGTTTAGAGGCCAGGCTCGGGAGGGTGCGACTTCAAATGTGACACAGCATGTATAAAGTTCCCATGGGGGGTCCTGGGGGTCCCCCAGGAAGCCCATGGCCACCGCCCAGGGTCAGCAGGCTACCGTGCCCGGTCCCGCAGCTCCATGCAATGGGCTCCCTGCATGGTGGCGTGCACGTCATGTGCAGCGTCTCCTGACTTAGCAACGCATGAAAGCGCCTGCACCGTGGGAGCTGGCGGGAGCTCCTACCTTCTTCACAGGTCACCCCCGAGTGCCCAGGGCAGCACCTCCATTCACGGGCGGTCACCGTCTTGTACATCACCTTATATGTGGGTCTCATTATGGTCCTGTAGCTGAAAGAGTGACCAGATGACCCGGCTCAGCCAGGGTCTCCTGCCCCCTCTCTCACTGCCCTGGATGCCCTTGTGGGCAAACCCAGAGCCTCCAGGATCCTCTGCATTCTGGAGTCCTGCACTCCCACTCCCCCCTCCCAGCCAGGGGGACTGGTTACTAATGGGACAGGAAGCCCCTGCAAGCTGGGCCCGCCTGCCCCCAGCAGTGAATACCCAGGGATGCAGATGAATAGTGGAACCTTTCCCCAGGAGAACATAAGGGGAGAGGTGAGAATGGACACAGGCCGTCACTCCCTATGCTCCACAAGCCCTGGGGTCCTAGCCTTGCTCTGTACTCTCTGGGCAATCCCAAGCCAGGTCTTTTTGCCCACCTGAAGCCCCTCAGCGCCTTCTCCCCGATTCCACCCCCTATGGCCTCGCTCACCTGTTCCCGGGGCAGCTCATGGGCCAGGGGCAATTCTGCAGCACTCGCTGAAGGTAGGTGCCGTTTTGCACGTGGCATGAGATGATGCGGGTCACCACGTAGGAGCACCAGTTCCTGAAACAGACTCAAAGGGAAGGAAGCTCAGGTCTCATGCTCAGCCTCCTACCCACGACCCTGGGTTAATGGGCAAGGAGTCTGTGAGTCCCCAGGCAGAGAGACCTGAGCTCCCAGAGTCCTTTGGGCCCCAGTGGGGGTACCTATGCCGCCCATGGCTGAGGGGTGAATTTCAAGGCCCTAGAAGGGGCAGCCATGCTGGCAGCTCCAGGGAGGTCTTGGGGGAGTGAGCTGCAGGGGGCAAGACTGCTCCAGAGGGAGTGTCACAAAATGGAAGCTTAGCCATGTCCGTCCTTGCCAACTCCCTCCCTCCCCCGACCAGCCTTAGCTCTTGCTGGGTCACCTGGGTACCTTCTTCGCAGTTCTGCACCGGGCACCTCCTACCTTCCAGGCCCCACTGTGCCATTCCCTCTCACCTGCATCTTTTCTCACCTCCACTCCTGTTCAAGCAGTGCTTCTCACAGCACTCTGTACACACATAGCGCTGAATTAAACTTGCGTCTGCCCCCCACCTCCGGCTTGTGAGCAGAGAGGACCTGCCTCACTTATCCTTGTGCCCTCTTAGCATGACACGGGGGTGCACGATCGGTATTCCAGGCAATAGGAACTGATTTCTCCAAATTGCCCAATAGCTGCACATATTGAGTGCTATGGGTATTTATACCATCCTCCCACAGTGAGGCAGGAAGGTGTGCCTTCATTTCACAGGAAAGGGGACACTGAGGCTCGGGGAGGTGAAGACAACTGTCCCATCACACAGCTGGTGCGTGGAGATGGAGTCGGGATTTGAACCAAGGAATGCGATGGCTCAGCCTGACCTATGACCCCACCCCTGGGGCCTTGGCTTGATGGCGCGTCTCATCCCCATCTCCTCGAGCCACGGTCTGTGGCTCTGTGATGGCTCCAGCCTGGGAACCTGATGACCCTGGGCTCAAGGCCACAAAGGGAAGTCTAGTGGGATGGGGTAGGGGGTTCAGACTGGGAAGGGTCACCTGAAACCTCCCCTCCTTCCCCAGCCCCAGCAAAAAGTGCAGGGCCCATGACCCCGTGCAGGGCTGGGGGCCACCAAGCACCTGGAATGTCCCAGGATCCCACGATGCAATCCTCCCTGACTCCTGCCCCGCCCCCCGCCTAGCTTCACAAGAAAAACCTCCTCAGCTGGGACCTGCCAACTCACTCATTGTGGGACTCTAGGGAAGTCCCTTCGCCTTTCTGTGTCAATTGTCCAGGAAGAGGAAACAGCCTCGGGGAAGGCATGGTGGTGGGAATGCTGGGGAGAAGGGATGGTTTGGTTTAGCCCAATGAGGTGGCAGGAGCTAGACAGAGCCCTTGGCCAGTCATCCAATGGCAGAGGTGACAGCTGCGAGCTGCGGCAAAACTGAGAACACCCTAAAGAGCAATGTGACAGCCAGACACGGAAACAGGATGCTGTTTCCCAGCCCAAGGTCTCCATGTGCTGACTCGAGAACCAGCCACCAAACCTGGTTAAGCAAGCACAGCCCAAAAGACACGGAATGATTCCATTTCTATTTTAAAAAGAAACAGAAAGCCAAAAGGCTCTTTATATATGTATGCACACATATAACTGTGTACGCATAAAACTAGGGAAAATCATGCACACACACCAGATTGTCACCTCTAAGAGGTAGGGAGGGGCTCTCTAGCTGCTCCATCTCCTACCCTAATAGCAGCCACCATTTGTTCTGCTGCACCACGCCCAGGGCCATCATGCACTATTTCACTTGAATTCTCCCACCCTCTTAGGATCGCCACTTGAAAGATGGGGAAACTGAAGCTCAGGGGTTCAGGGTGAGTGGCACAGGTCTGCCCGACCCCCGAGCTTGAGCCCTTAACCCAAGGCTGGAAACTTTACTCGTAATGAGCAGGTGAGGATTCATAGCAAATTTCTAGAGACAGAAAGTAGATTAGAGTTTACTAGGGGATAGTGTTGGGGGGGTAGTTGTTGCTTGGTGAGTACAAAGTATTTGTAAATTTTGGAAATTTAAAAATAAAATTGATTTTAAAAAATCATTTCATTTCATAGGCCCCCTGGGGTGGTCCTGAACCTGTTAGGGTTTTGTTTGGGGGGAGGCCACAGCTACTTCAGGAAATTGATATACGTCGTGGCTCCTCCCCAGAAAAATGCATAAAACTTGGTGCACAAGTTCAGCGGGCTGGTGTGGCATTCCCTGGCCTGGCCTGGCTGCCCGGTGAGTGAAGGAAGGAGTGAGGCAGTGAGCAAGTGGCAGCCTGGGCAGAGGAGAAAGCTGGAAGCTCTGGGTGCAGGGGGAAAGCCCCTGGGCATGGAGTGGCTACCGCATGTCAGAGTCCAGACACAGCATGCACACGTGCAGACAGACAAAAACATGCGCAGTGTGCACACATGCAAACACATGCCCACACCAATGTGCACAGTGTACACACATGAGCATGCACAGTATGTACACATGCACATACAAACACATGTGTGCACACAGGGGCAAAGGCACAATACAAACATCTTGGCAGTGAGAACATGCACAGACACACTCATATGCATCGGTGCACACATGCGCTGATACACGTGTGCATGTGCATACACACAGATCTACACATATACACACTCATGCATACTCTCTTATGCACACAGGCCAAAGCAAATCCAGGAGGACATGCAGCCATAGAAACAACTGTCTTCCCTGCTCACAAGTCCACACCTGCAGACACAGGGTCATGAGCTCTCACACACATGCACACACCAGCACACACCCACACAGACCTCTTGTGCACACAGGTAGGCAGAGGCAGGCCTGGCAGGGCATATAATCTCAGACAACCTTTCTCACTGCACATGTTCACACAGGCAGATACTCCCTCTCACACATACACAAACACACACACATGCACACACACTCAGGCCTTGGACCACACCAAGGAAGCAGGAGAAGACTGGGCAGGGATAGGTGGGCCTGTGACTCCAGGCAAGTAAGCAAGCTGACCCTCTTTTTACCAGGGGGCAGCTACAGAAAACTATTTTCTTCTTCTTCCTTAATTAAAATCTCCCCCATGTGGGTCCCTCCCTGGCTCCCCAGTTTATTTCTCACAAGCCGGAGATCAGTCGAATCCCCTGCTTAGGAGACATGGAGCTGGTGGCTGGCTGGCCAGACGTGTTAGACAGCAGAAAACACTCAGGCTGAGTTGGGGTTGGGTTCAAGGTCAGCCCTTCTCCCTCTCCCCCAGGGGTCACAAAGGCCCCCTTCCCTCTGCCATGAAGCCCCACCCAACAGCTGAGTTGATTGGGGTTGGGCACTTCAGAGGCCCCTATGGCCACCCACTGCAGCCCTAAGCTTTTCCTTCTCCCACCGGTGCTGGGCAGAGGGTGCAGGCAGGGACTGAGCCAATATGGGAAACAGCCTAAGGGAGCTCAGGGATGTTTTATGAATGACTGAATGACAGGTGCTGGCCCTGTACAGAGGAGCCCAGGTCTGAGATTCCCAGAATCCAGTGCAGTTCTGGAACCCTCTGCCTCAGTCACTGCTGTCTCTGGTGTCTTCTTTTCCTGGGGTGTGGCTGGTGGTGCGTGTCCCAAGAGCCAGGTGAGGCTGGGCTGCCTCTGGTGGGATGGGTGAGGGCAGGGGCTGGGAGGAGGCAGGGCTTCTCTGGGGCTCGCAGTGTTGCCCACTCAGCACCTCCTGGGCTCCTGGAGGCCTCCAGGAGGGGAAAAAACAGGCCAGACCAGCTCAGTCTGGCACTGGCCACCCCCACTGGGGTCCCCCCACTCTCCACCCCCTGCTAAGAGGGGCCCAGGGGACTTTGTCTCCACAGGGCCCCAGGGCTGTGATCCGGAACAGTGATAGGGGCTAATTGCGGGAGGCAGCCAAGCGGGCTGGGGGCCAAGGGCCGTTATGAAAAGGAGAGGAAAGAAAAGAGGCGTGCAGGGTGGGGGCAGGGAGGCCAGAACCCCACACCAGAGGCAGAGTTCCTGTCCTGGCTCTGCTGCTTCCTGACTCGGTGACCTTGGACAAGGCCCTGACCCTCTCTGGGTCTCACTTGGTCCATCTGCAAATAGGGGCAGCAGACTCTCCTCCGGCAGGGGAGAGGTGTCATGCCAATGGCTCAGCACTGCACTGACACCGCACTGATGACAGCTATTGTTCATCCTTGTTCCTGGAGGGCAGGGCCGTGGCCCAGACACCTGGCAGCTGGGCTCCCGGGGCTTCTGTACAAGTTCCTCCCCTTAACTGCAGGATAGGGATTGTTAGGCTCTGCATTTGACAGAAGGGGAAACTGAGGCGCTGAGAGAAGTCACCTGCCCAGGTCACCCAAGTGCGCACAGGGCTGGGATTTGAGCCCCCTGGAGAGGGGCTGGGAGGATGTCATCCATCTCCCAGTTCTCCATTCTCCCTGATTCTAGGATTTGCCCAAAGGAAGCCAGTGCCAGAACGGGAAGAGGCCCGGGCCAGGCCGCCCAGTGATCACGGAACTCCAGAGCCCTGGCATTGAGATTGGGATTCAGGCTGGGGGACCTCGAAGGGGCAGGAAGCAGCCTCAGCAGGGATTGGGGAGCTGGCGGGGGCAGGGGTGAGCCAAGAGGGCTCTGGCATGGCCCCCAGGCGCCTGGGTTCCGGGGGTCTCAAAGTCTTGCCACATTCCTGGGGCTGGGGGCGGCCCCTTGGACTACTTCCCGGGCCTCCCCCTACCCAGGCACAAAGCTTCTTTTCTGTCTCTGGTCCCTCAGCTGCCAAGGGGCGCCTGGGGTGCCGGGCTAGGGGTGGAGGGAGGGCTGAGGGGGTATGGCATCCCCATGCTGTCTCCAAGATGCTGGGACAGGGGCCATGAGGGGAGGCCAGCACCCCTTCTCATGGTCCCTGGCAGCTGAGGCACAGACTCCCCTGGCTCAGGGTCCCTGCCCCCACTTAATGTTGGTGATAGCAGGAGCCAGTGATGAGGGCAGGTCCTCTCTGTGGGGGAGTTGTCCATCATCAGGACAGGCCCAACAGAGAGGGAAACTGAGGACCGAGGCATGAAGTGACCTGCCTGAGGTCACAAACAGAGTAGGTGACAGAACCAGGAATAATACCTCCTTGGTCCAGGTCAGAAGCCCCAGCTCCTAACCACAACCTGCAAACTGTTCTCTGAAACCCCAGCCACCCCCGCCCCCAAGCTGACAACCCCTCTCCGCCCTCCAGGGTGGGTGCTGGGGTGAAAAAAGACACTAGGTGTGGAAACCGACTGGCTTTGATTCAGGTCTCCGTCTTCCTCCCTAGGCCTCAGTCTTCTGATCTGTAAAATGGGGGCACTGTTGCCCACAGAGCTTTTGTGAGGCTTGGGTACCCGGTACTTGTGACAATCTCCTGTAAGCAGATGGGATGAGTATGGTCCCCAGTGACCACCAGTTACCTGCCCACAGCCACTGTGGCTCACATCCTGCTCCCACCCAGGACATGCTGGGGGCGGGGAGGTGCTGTCAAGGAGCCCAGCTGGGAGGCATCATCCCGAGCCCCACACTGGGAATTCCGACTTCAAGGATTGGTCATCTCAGCATCTGGGATCCTTGGGCTCACATACTCTCTCTGGGTCTCAGCTTCCTTCTCTATGAAATGGGTACCATAAAAACACACACATGGCAGTTGGGAAGATTCCAGAGGTAAAGGACAGATAACATGCCCAGGCCAACTGTGGTCAGTAGGCGATGGCTGTGAATCTGCCACCCGTCCGTGCCTGTCTCCGACTACTGGGCCACCTCCACCCAGCCCTGCCCATGTCACCTGCCCCTGCTAACCGGGCAGGGGGATGCTGGCCCCTGACCACTGGGAAGGGGGAATTTCTGAAAAGACTTAAAGAGCTGAGGCCATGGGGGGTGGGGGCCCGGCAGGCTTTGAATGGGATGAAAAAGCCTGGAGACGCCTGGAGAGTCTGCATTGTCTGCCCTGGACAATGGCATCTGGCCCTTCAGAGGGGAACCTGGCAGGGTGGGGGCTGCAGCAAGGCTCAGGGCTGTGGGGCAAAGACTGGGCAAGTTTTAGGCACAGTCATTAAGTCCAGAAAGACATGGATTCGAATCCCAGCTCTTTCTATGAATGGCCGATGAGCCTAGAAGGTTCTGGGTTAATTCTCCACCCTCGTCTCAGCTTGCTCATCTATAAAATGGAAACTGTGCTCCCTACTTCACTCAGTGCTTGAAGGATTAACAAGGATGCTGCGTGTTGACCGCCAGCACAGTGCCAAGCCCTGGGTGATGCTCCGCCAGGGCAGCTGAGACAATGCTCCCAGCTCCCGGGGAAGGGCAGGAAGACAGCGCTTCCTCTTGTCTCTGTCCAAAATGCCAGGTCCCACGGGGCCAGTCCTGACCCACAGCTGAGACTCCACCTCAGTCCTTCCTTCTGAGGGAAATAAATAACTGGGTACTAAAAAAAAAAAAAAAAAAAAAGCCGGGAGCAGGGAAAAGAGGACGGGGTCGGGGGTCCCGGGAGGTGTCCTGGGCCTTTCCCAGTTGCAGATGGAGGGGCCATTGGGCCAGGGCTACGGAAGTCGCGGGGCTTCACCCTCGTTGCTCCGGCTCTCCCTGCGGAGGTGAAGCGGCGGGGTGGGGGTAGTGGAGTGGGGGGACTGAGAGAGGCTCCCAGGGCTGCCAGCTCCGCACACATGGTGTAGGGGGCTCCCGCACTCCCGGGAGCCTCCGCCAGCTAGCAGGGCGCGCTCGGGATCCCTGCCCCCACCGCGGGCTAGCACCGAGGTGGGGAACAGAGGTCCCTTTCCCAATCCCGGGCTTGCACCGAGGTCGGGGGAGGGGTCCCTGAGTCCCTGCCCCCCAGCCCTGGCTGGCAGAGCAACGAGGTCGGTGTGGGGGGGTGGGATATCCCAGCCCTTACCTGCGTCCCGAGAATGTTGCTCCCCCGACGCTCCACGCGGCGCTGCCCCCGGGGAGCAGGAGCCCGAGGCAGAGCAGCGCCCAGGCCCGAGAGCCGCCCATGCTGCGCCCGGCACCCACCGCCGCAGCCCCTCGCCGCCGCCGCCCCCAGCCTGCGGTCCCCGCCCGCCAGCCCGCAGCCCGCGCCGCCAGCCGCCAGCCCGGGACGCGCGGATCGCGGTTCCCACCCCAGCGGCGGGAGGCGGGCGGGGGCGGGGGCCGCGCGTCCTGGCCTCGCCCGGCCCCTCGGCGTGGTCCTCCGCCCCCAGCGCCGCCGCTGCCATCCCGGAAGGAGGCCGGGGAGGGGGGCGGTGCGGGGGATGCGGGGCGCCCCGTCAGGAGGCCGGTCAGGTGCCCACCTGCGCCTGACTGTGCTGCGCCACGTGGCCTTTTGAGGCGCAGGGGGCCACCTCGGAGACCCTCCCACGTGTTGCAGACTGGGCAACTGAGGCCTGGGCCACTGTCCCGGACGCAGCCGAACCACGCCTATGGCGTGGGGGTCTCATCCCTTCTCCATAACTGCGTGATTCGGTCCCCAAGGCTCTCGGGGTCCAACTATCCAACAGATTCCTGTGGTGCGCGGCCCTCCGCCCCGTATCCCTCTCAATTTAATCCTCAAACCACTCCGCCTAGGTAGGCGTAATTATCCCCATTTAAACTTTTTTTTTTTTAGGAGGTACCGAGGAATTGAACCCGGGACCTCCTACATGGGAGGCAGGCACTCAACTACCGAGCTACATCTGCATCCTATCCCCATTTTAAAGAGAAGAAAACTGAGACCCCAGCACTCACAGTCCCTCTGAGAGACGACTGGGTGCCTGGCTCTGGACTGACTCAATATGTGCAGAATGGCCTTATCCGCATGTTACAGATGGAGACACCAAGGCATAGAGAAGAACCGTCATCTGCCTCGAGCCCCTGTCAGTTGTTGGCAGAGCCAGGCTTTGAACCAGATCTCCTGACTCCAGAGGGTGTCAGCTCTTACCCAAGAGTGTGCGGACAGCAAATGGCTTTGGGCGTCAGTTTCCCCATCTGTAACCTGGTAAAGGTTGGCTGAGAGTGGAGCTTCTGCATCTGGGGTACGTGGATGGGCTTCTGGGGGATCCGCAAATCCCACAAAGGTGTCAGCAAACGTGTGGTGTGTGCATGATGTGTACACTATGTGTAGTATGTGTGCTGTGTGTGGGTGCAGGTGTGATATGTATATATGCATGTGAAGTGTGTGCATGTGATGCATGTGCTTGTGTGATGAGTGTATGATGTGTGTGTGTGTGCAGGCATGATGGGTGTCGTGCGGGATGTGTGTATGTGTTGTGATGTGTGTTTGATGCCTTTGTGAGTGATGGGTGTATGTGATGCCTATGTGCATGTGTGTGAGGAGTGTGTCTGTGATGCAAGTGTGATTTATGAGAAGGGACCACAGGTCCAACAGAGGGGACCCAGAGCACTCTAAGGCCAGGACCCTCTGTAACTCCCTCCCACACACTGCCTGAACTCACGTGCAGCACGCGTCTGGGAGTGGGGGCCGTGGCCCAGCTCTGTGGTGTGCTGAGGGCCCTTTCCGCAGGCTCCTAGGTTGTCCTGATTCAGACTCTCTGCTGGAAACATTCCCATGGGAGGGATCCGCTGGCCTCCATCTCTGATTCTTGGGGCCTGCCTCTCCAGGGCTCATCTGGACTCAGGGTGATGGAGAGGAGGCTGCTTCCTCCTCCTGAGGGGTAGGTGGCGAGAGCTGGTTCAAACCCTGCCTTTGCTGCTTCTTAGTCAGTGGAGCTTGAGCAAGTTCTGCCCCTCTCTGAGCCTCAGTTTCTTTCCTTTAAGGCCAGTTGCAATTCCTTAAGGGGGTGTGGCCAGGATAGAGAGGTCACAGTGATACCCTGCCACCCACCATCCCCCACTTCTCATGGCCTCCCCAAGCCTCTCTTCTTCCAATGACATTGCCACGGCACAACTTGGTCTCCTGGCATATTTTTGCTAACTACTATGTATCTTCTTTTGACACCCCAAGAAGTGCTCCATGCTTGTCTGGTGACCCAGCTAGAATCCTGGCTGACTTGTTACCCCTGTGGGCCATTCCTAAGAGGGACCCGGGCTTATCTGGGGCCCTTCACCCCAAGGGGCCACTTTGAAGGTGACACAACTCATTAGGAAGTAGAGATGCTGGGCAGTGGCTCCCATCCTGGGGGGGGGTGTCTCAGAGGACCTGTGAAGTGTCTGGGACCCCCAGTGGGCATTGAGGTTCCGAGTGGGGGAGAAATGCTTTGCATCAACAGTCTGAGATGCTTTTTCAATGAACAGCACACAAACTCTTTTACCAGTGTTACCAAACTCACAGCCACTTTTGGCCACTGCAGAATTTCTCCAGCAAGAGAAAAAGTAAAAGCTGTTAACATTTTGACATCAGAGAGAGTCCCTGCTGAGGCTGGGATCCCGTGGTCAAGTGGGTTTGTTTATTTATAATCCCAGCCAGACCCTGTGGTGGTACAGTCTGGTGTTTCTTGCACAGGCGCCATCAGCCTGGGAGTCAATTCCAGAGCGGCCACCAGGAGCTGTGTGACCCAGGGCAAGTCACTTCCCCTCTCTGAGCCTCATTTCCTTGGCTGAAAAAGCCATCAGACCTTTATAAGATCCCTTCTGGCTCAAGAGTGCATGCATCCAGGCAAGTATAAAAGCTTCAGGTCACTGGGCGGTGGTCCTGGGGCACAGCCCTGAAGCCCCCTTTGAAGGATGCACTTTCCTGGTTGATGTCAGCCTATGTCCTGATCCTCAGCCCTTTTCTGACCAGAACAGAGGGCAGGAAATGGCCTGGGTTTTGGCCATTTGAGGTTTCAGTGTTTGCCTAGACAGGGGAGGAGAGAGGCAGGCCGGCTCCAGGTCTGAGGGCCTGTCCCTGCGGGCGGGGCCTCCTCCTCCCCGGGGACCTGGCCCAGACCAGAACCACCAGTAACAACAGCAGCTTCCGTTTCCCGAGCACTGAGCCTGTGCCAGGCGCTGTGCTCAGCATTTGCGGCATTGTCTCCTTCCCTCTTCTAGCCACTCAGGAGGCAGGACTTACTATTCCCAGGTGTGGGGTGCAGGGGTGAAGGGCACGACTGAGGCCCCACAGCTGGGGAGCAACGGGTGCAGGCCCATATCCTTATCCACCTGGCCACCATGCTGCCCTCTGGCCAAGCCCCTCGGCGGGGGCCTTCTCTAGGCAAGGAGATAGCGTGTCTCAGATTTGGGCTGCGGAGCCAACAAGGCCGGGACTTACTGTTTCCCCAGAGAACACGTGGACACCCGTAGAGAACTGAATGCACGCATGTGTGGGCCACATAGGGGTCATGGACTCGGACACACACATCCCTCTCCCGGGGGTAGGCCGTGGGTTCCGGAAACACAGCCCTCCTGGTGCGGACTCACTGACATGTTCACCCAGGCCTCGTCCAAACAGGAAATGCTTTTCTCCTCAGAGCAAACAAACCTGGGCCATGGACTCCTACCCCTGTGGATTCCCACCGGGTGCACCCAGGACCTCTTTCCTCTGGCTGACACTTCCTCTCTCTAGGCTGAATGTATCCCTCAGGACAGCCTCCCTGGTTTGGGGGTACCCCATAATATGAGTCCTGTTCACCCCAGGCACCCCGATACTGAGCCCGGGCTCTAGGTGAGGAAGCAGTCCAAGAGGAAGAAGTGGTCCCTGGAGCCCCTGGCAGGAGCCCCCAAGCACCCCAGGGGCTCGGGCTTGATGGCCTGGATGCCATGAAAGGGAAGGGCCCTGTGAACGTCAGTGGCCTTCAAAGTCAAAGGGCAGGGTGGGAGGGCCGGGCCTTCCCTGCCTGCTTCCAGGTTGGGGAACAATGCCCACTCCCTGCGCCTTTGATCCAGGGGCCTGGCCCTGCTGTCTCTCGGGCTCAGGGCAGGGGGCACCCTGCTGGGCTGGTGCGGGGGGCACTGGGGGATTTGGAGAGCCTGCAGCTGCCAGGCCGAGTTATTTATGCTCCAAGGAGCTGCCCTTCTCACCCAGCTCATTCCTTCCTAGTGGAGCTGGAAGGGAGTAATGGGAGGAAGGAAGCTGTTGGAGAACCATAAATTAGGGCTCCATGAGGGCCTTCCTGCCCTCTTCAGGAATCCTCTCCGGAGCGGGGTCCTGCCCCTTTGGGGTGGGTGTTGGGGACAACTAAATGATGTGGCCTCATACAAGCAAGCGTGGCAGTATAGGGTGCCTGCATTGGAGCTAGGACACCTGGTGTCCCTTGGGATCCAGACCAAGCTCCTTTTCCCTGGGCCTCAGTTCCCCCGTCTGGAAAATGGGGTGATGCAAGGACTTGGGGACTTTCCTGTGACTATGCTAGGATGACTGTGAAGGGATGGACAAATGACAGACTTTCTCCTTAACAATGTTTCCACTTTTCTATAGCTCTTCCCCCCACATCCTTCTCTGCCACTTCCCCCACCTCTGCCCTGTCTGCCTTCTCTGGGGTCCCTTACTCTAATTCTCTTTCCACATCACTCCTACTGTGAAAAAAGAACTAATGAAGTTCCATTAGGTGGTGGAGGGTGGAGGGAGGAGCTGTCAGTGCATTCATACTAAGGTGTTAATGACTGATATGTTTAATGTTTGTTGAGGGGCTGGTTAATAGGGGTTCCTCCTCTTGTAGGCCCTAAATGGCTGGTAGTGGAACTTCTAGGCTGGTGAGGGGGATGCTTCGTGACCAGGGACCTAGGAACAAGGTCTGCAGAGTGTGAGGAACTTCTGTGAGGTGTCCCATCCTCCCAGCCTCAGTGAGGTGACACCCACCCCCTGCTGGCCACATCTGGAGTGGCAGCCACGAGTTCTGCAGGAGTGAAGGGCAGGTGAGAGGAGCCAGTTAGAGCAGAGACCTTGGAGCTGTCGGCAAGCCCCAGGTCACCCCACTTCCCTGTTTGATACTCCCAGGTGAATAGTTTCCAACTCTGGGGGTGGTGATGGTGGTGGTGGTTCTGAGTGTGGGAGGAAAACAAGAGGAGGAAGGAAAAAGAGACAGAGAGACACTCAAGGGAGAGAGACACTGAAAGGGAGAGAAAGAGACAGCAAGCCAGAGAGAGAGGGAGACAGAGTGAGTCAGAGAGATGTAGGAAGAGATAGATGGAAAGACAAGATACAGAGGAAAAGAAGAAGAGAATGAGACAGGGAGATAGGAAGACACAGAGGGGCACTTTGGGAAAAGGACTCTGGCTCACTGGTCTCGGCTCCTGTGGGAGTCAGGCAGGGGGGATGTGGCGGGGGCTCCAGCCCAGTGCTGCCTCCCCAAGTCTCAAGGGACCCTCAGCAACACACAAGCTTAGGCCTCCCTCGGACCCCTCACTGCCCCTGGACCGTTCCACCGCCCACGCATGCCTATCATTGGGTCATGCAGCTCATGCATAGGCAGACGCATTTGGCAGGTGGGGCCACTAGCCACGGATTCCGAGCTGGGACTTACTGTGTCCTGAGAAGGTGGGTGGCATGTGGGGTGTGTGTGCTCTTCGAGCACCTGGACTGTAGGCACCCTGCTCCTTCCTGTCCAGCCCTGTGTGGCTAAGTCCAGATTCTCTCTCCTTGTGCTTGCTCCTTGGCTCTGTCCTGTCCCCCATAGATGTGACATTTGTCTCCTCCGTGGCTTTTCACCCCGTCTCTGATCCCTGCAGTCCTGCAGAGTCTTTCCAAAGAGAAGACAAGTAGCCCTTGGAGAAAAAGCATCTATCTCTCCACCGCAGCCCCCTGCAGCCAGACGGACCTGCTCACCCTCACTGTGCCCAGACCCTGGGACATCCACTATCTCTCAGCCCCCAGCCCACCCTGCGTTGCTCAGTTAGCTTCAGGGATTTCCCATTCTGGGCCCTCTGCCTGCCAATGCCTCTTACCACTCAGTCTCAGCTCAGATATCCCTCTGCCCCTTCTCCATGAAGATGTTCTACACCCCAAGGATGGCTTACATGCCCAAGGAACCCCTTCACTCACAGCACTCTATGCCAGAGTCATCTGTTGATTTTTCTGGCCCTCCTGATGGATAAATGTAGGCATCGATGCTGGATCCCTTTTGTAATTGCTCTAAGATTTCTAGGGAAGACATAAATCTCAGTAGCCATAGAAGAGTAGCTTAATACATTTGAGTACATAAAACTTTTTTAAAGGTGATATGACTAATTGTGAAAAGATTTGTAGCATATTGGTCAGATAAAAGGTTAATTTCCTCCATATATAAAGAGCTCTTACATATCAATAACAATGATCAACAGAGATCAAATAACATTGGTCTCTGTTGACCTAAAGAGAAATGGCCAACAGTTATGGACAGCTCAGAATGAAAAGGGATTCAACTTCATTCAAAAGAAAAGCAATGTAAATGGAAATCCCAGTGAGATAACATCTTATCCAACTGATAGAAAGGACTTAAATATTTTACAGAATGCGTTGGCACAGTTTAAAATAAATTAATACCAAAAAAAGTACATATGCCATGCTCACAGTTTGCTCTAAGAATTTTTTTTTAGATTTATTGATTTCTCCCCACCACCTTGTTATTTGCACTTGCTGTCTGTTGTCTTCCTCGTTTCTTTAGGAGGCACCGGAAACAGAACCCGGCACCCCCAATGTGGGAGGGAGGCACCTAATCGCTTGAGCCACCTCCATTCCCTGCTTTGTGTCTCTCATTATGTTTTTCTTCCTGTGTCTCTTATTGCATCATCTTGTTGTGTTAGCTTGCTGTGCCTGCCTATCTCATCAGCTTGCTGTCTTGCTCGTCTTCTTTAGGAGGCACTGGGAGCCTCTGCTCCCTGCTTTTTGCATCTCTCATTATGTTTTTCTTCTTGTGTTTCTTGTTGCATCACCTTGTTGCTTCAGCTTGCCTTGCCTGCCCATTGCACCAGCTCGCTGTCTTCTTTAGGAGGAACCAGGAACCGAACCAGGGACCTCCCATGTGGTAGGTGGGAGCTCAATCACTTGAGCCACATCTGCTTCCCATGAAGAATTAAATACATAATGGGTATGTGTGTGTGTATAAAATGTCAGCTCTTATAATTCCAGGCTCTGCAACCTAGGATGGCTCCTGTGTGCTGGGGTGAGTTTTCTATGTAGATTTCTGCCTCTGGGGGGAGAAATAGGGGACAGGCAGTGGAGCCACAAGTGTGGGGCTAATTCAGGAGCTGTACCCCTCTGAGTGGGCAGAAAGCCCAGGGCCCAGAGGTCCCAAGACCCTGGAAGGCCAAAGGGTTATCTCCTAAGCAGGGGGGATGCTTGGTGACCAGGGACCTAGGAACATTCCTGTACTATCATTTTGTCTGGCTGGGCAAAGCTGGTTCAGGGAGCTGGCCCTCGTTCTAGGTACTTTGCCAGCAATTAGGAATCTTTGCCACTAGGTGGCGCTGTTGTTTTGCAACAGCACAGAAATGACAGATTTTTTCCCACTGTGTGTCCTAGAAGCTGCCTTTTTCCAAGAATTGAAAGGGATATACATAGACATTCTCTAGATTGGTGGAAAAGAGTGCAGTGATCAATTAGCAATGTCTGTCCTGGGTGCAGGAGTGAAAAGTGGCAGCTTCTGTTCCCGGCACTCTGTCTACCTCTAGACTGTTTCTGAGAAGACAAGTATGTGTCTCTATTTAATTGCACCTTTTATAATAAGTGGAACTCTTTTTGAAACAGTTGGGCATAAACATGAGAATTACTAATCACTGTTTAAGAAGGGATGCTTATAAGAATTATTTTTGTGATAAAGAATATACAAGGGAGGCGGCTGTGGCTCAATCAGTGGGGCTCCCGTTTGCCATATGGGAGGCCCCGGGTTCGGTTCCCGGGGCCTCCTGGTGAAGGCGAGCCCGCCCGCACGGCGTGGTTGGCTGACCCGGCGAGCGCGAGCAGCAAGGGGGGGATATATGAATAAATAAATAAAATCTTTAAAAAAAAAAAAAAAAAGAATATACAATTTGTGAACAGATACATACACAGCAAGATATTCAAGAAAGCAAATACTTGGGTATAATCTGATATCTTTCTTATTAGTAGTCAAGGATTTTGATTTTTTTTTCCACAATAGTTTTAAAGAGAGAAACCTTTAAGGCCTTTTCTTACCTGTTTTTTCCTAAGTGCTCATAAGCAATTCCCTCATTCTTGGAGATGAGACAACAACAGCTTCCCCAGGCTGTGGCTGTCTGCTCATTTGGCCTCTGCTTTAGGGAGCCAGTTTTTAGAAGAAACTATAAAGAAGCAAGAAAGCCTTTTTGGCCACACTCTTCTTAAGAATTGCTGAGGTTGAAAAAAATCATTCTTTTTCATCAAGTAATCCCTCAAAGCCTTCTTAGAACCTTTTCGATGGTAAAACATTATAATAGCAATATAAGATTCAAAAACATTTTTAAAAAGGAAAGAAATCACCTGTAATCCACCTACCTTAACATAATGATTCCCCAGGTTTTCGTCTGAGGTTTTTAACCTCCTTTCTTTTTAGTGGTTTTTTTTTTTTTTTTTTTTTTAATTGCCAAAGAAAGAGAGGTTCCAGCCCCTTGGATATCTATGCCCCACCCCCAGGCAGCTGAAATATCTTCCTTTTTTCTCTTACTCTTAGCTGTTTGTTCTTTGAAGTCAAAGTTAGTTTTCTTTCTAATCTGCACCAAATGGTTCTTTCCTGATAGGCACACACAGGATCAGAGGGTGCTGGACACAGACTGCCTCCTGCAAAGGGCCAGAGTTATCACAGCTTCCGCGAAATGCCGTACTTTCAAAACCACACACAAAGTCAACATGCTCAAATAACCATGGCAAGGCCGGACACAGATATCTTTGTTTGTGGGGGATAATGGGTGTGCCTACATTTTCTTGTTTCTAATTTGTCACTTTTGTGATCTCTAATGAATTACTTTTGTAACAAAAAAATATGTTCTCTTTAATTAAAAAAAAAAAAACATTCACCCTTCCCAGGTGGATACCCAAGAAATATTAAAACATATATTCACACAGAAACTTGCATAGAAACCCCCTTCCCCACACTTTGCCACTTATTTAAACAAAAACTTGTACACAAATGTTCATAGCAGCATTATTTGCAAGAAACAAAAAGTGAAAACAACCCACATGTCCATCAACAGATGAATGGATCAACAGAATATGCTATATCCATACAATGGAATATTATTCAGCAATAAACAAGGAATGAAGTTCTGATATATGCCACTACATGGGCAAGCCTAAAGATGATTGTTCTAGGTGAAAGAAGTCTGTATTAGTCAAGGTTTCCAGGAAAACAGAACCAACAGGAGGTTTCTATATCTATATATAGATATGAATCTATGTATATAAAATTATGAGATTTATTATAAGAATTGGCTCACGTAACTGTGGGGATTGGCAATTCTGAATTCCACAGGACAGGCTACAAGCTGGGAATCCTGATAAAGGTTTCTATGGAATTCCCCAGGAGAAGCTGGCTGGCTGAAGTACAGATAGAAATTCTCCTTTCTGACTATGGAAATTATCAGTTCTGTCTTTAACGTCTTCAACTGAGTGGACCAGACTTCTCTCATTGTTGAAGGCATCTCCTTTGTTGATTGTGGATGTCATCGGCTATAGATGCAATCAACGAGTGGTTTAAATCCACAAAGTACCAATCAGGCCAGGGCTTGCTTGACTAAACAACTGGACACCACAACCTGATCAGGTTGACACACGAACTTAACCATCACAAATTTAGTCACAAAAGATCACATATCGTATGAGTCCATTTATAGGAAATGTCCAGAATAGGCAAATCTATGGTGACAGAGAGCAGATTGTTTGCTTAGAGTTGGGGGCACTAACGGTGAGAAAAAAATGCATTCCCCTGAAACTCCAAAGAAGGAAGATGGGCTGAGGGAGCGTGGGGGGTGAGGTGGGGTGGAAGGTGGAGGAAAGGTCCAGCCATCTGACTTTCATGCCACCCAGGAAACACCACGGAGTGCCAACTGCGCCCAGCCTGGGGTGGGCAGTGGTGATTCCACGGTGACTGAGGCAGACCCAGGCGACGTGGGCCCAGCCCTGGCTGAGCTCCCAGTCCAAAGGGAGAAAGGACAGGTGACCTCACTGTGACAGCCTGCTGCGAAAGCCACAATGGCCAAAGCCTAAGGGGCTGGGAGCGCTCAGAGCTAAGGGGCAGGAGGCATCTAAACTGAGACCTGCTGGGTTGGATGAACAAAAGTCATCCAGGTGAAGCCTGGGGGAAGAGTCACAGGCAGAGAAAACAGCGGGAACAGCCTGGGGGGAGGCCAGAAGGCAAGAGACAGTGTGGATCCCTCCAGGAACAAAGGGGTGGTCAGTGTGGTGGGAAAAGTGTCTGAAGCAGAAAGACCTGATCCTTGAGACGTGGGCAGGGGTCAGCTTTGGGGGCCAAGTGTGAGCTGCTTCCCGAGGGCCTGGGAGCCACTGGGAGACTTTTGGTAGGGAGGGTCATGGTCTGGTTGTGCTTTTGAAAGATCCCTCCAGCTGCTGGGAGGGGTTTGGGTTGGAAGGTCTGGGGGGCTGGGAGACCAGGAAGGCATGATCACGGGGACCCAGCTTGGATGATGGTGGCTGGGGCTAGGAGGTGTAGTGGTTTGAATGGTGGCTCAGAAAAGATAAGTCCATGTCCCAGAACGTGTGAATGTGACCTTATTTGAAAAAAGGGTCTTTGTAGGTGTGATTAAGTTAAGGATCTCTAGGTGAGATCATTGTGGAATGTTGGGGTTGGTCCTAAATCCAGTGGCAAGTGTTCTTTCTAAGAGATGCACAGAGGAGAGAGTGCTCTCAAGGCAGGGGCGCAGATTGCAGTGATGCAGCCACAAGGCAAGGAAAGCCAAGGAGCGGCAGGCAGCCACCAGAAGGGGAGGCAGGGAACAGATCCTCCCCTGGAGCTTTTGGCGGGAGTGAGGGCCTGCTGACGCCTTGATTTTGGCTGCCAAAACTGAGAGAATACATTTCTCTTGTTATAAGCCACCAAGTTCATGGTAATTTATTATGGCAGCCTCAGGAAACGAATACAGACATCTGTATGCAAAAAAAAAAAAAAAAAAGAACAACTTCAGTCTGTACTTTGCACTCTATACAAAAATTCACTAAAAAATGCATTATATGCTTAATGTATATAGAAGCTTTTTAAAAAAATTTCTCACCCCCTGCCCCCCATTGTTGTTTGCACTCGCTGTCTGCTCTCTGTGTCTGCTCCTCTTCTTTTTAGGAGTCACCGGGACCTGAACCCGGGACCTCCCATGTGGGAAAGAGGCACCCAATCACTTGAGCCACCTCCGCTCCCTGCTTATTGTGTCTTTCATTGTGTGTCTTCATTGTGTCTCCTTGTTGCATTGTTTCGTTGCATCATTTTGTTGCATCAGCTTGCCACACAAGCCTGTTGCATCAGCTTGTCTTCTTTAGGAAGCACCAGGAACCGAACCTGGGACCTCCCAGATGGTAGGCAGGTGCCCAACTGCTTGAGCCACATTCGCTTCCCTAGAAGTTTTAAATAACTTTACTGTAAGAGTGTGGAAATGTATAGAGTTGATGGTAACACATTATAGTAAGTAGCAGCTGGTTTATAAATGGAAATGTGGCTGAAAAGGGTAGTCTGGGGATGTAAATGTCAATGGAAAGAAACCAGAGAATAATCTAGGGACTGAATAACACAGTGAACCCAGAGGTGGATGAGAATTGTGGTTGATGGTACAGATGCAAGAGTGTCCTTCTGTGAGCTAGAGTGGATGTATGTTACCATTGCAGGGTGGTGGGAATGTGGAGAAGCATGGGAAAAATACACTTGGTGTGACCTATGGACTGTGGTTAACAGCAATACTGTAATATTCATGCATCTATGCCAAAGATGTACTGTGTTGATAATGGGGAGTTTGGAAAAAGTGTGCCAAGTGTATGCTATGAACCATGGTTGGTGGTAATAGTCTGATGGTATTATCTCATAATCTGTTACAAATGTTCCACCGTGGTATAGTGTGTTGATGAAGGGATGCTGTATGGGAATTCTACACATGTGCGTGATTGTTTGGTAAGTTCACAACAATCTGTATTAAAAAAAATAATAGGGAAGGTTGGGGGGAAAACACACCAAATGTAAGATATGGACTATAGTTAGTAGTAAGATTTCCACCACCCCCTCCCTAGATGGCTCCCTCATCTGTCTGCTCGTTGTCTCCTTGCTGTGTCTGCTCATTGTCTCTGCTCATTGTGTCTGCTTGTCTTCTTTAGGAGGCACTGGGAACTGAACCCATGTCCTCCCACGTGGGAGGCAGGTTCCCAATTGCTTGAGCCAAATCCTCTCCCAGTAGTAAGATTTTGATGATATTCTTTCATAATTTGAAACAAATGTTTCACAACAATGCAAGGTGTTGGTGGTAGGTTGATATATGGGACCCTTGTATTAATTCATGCATGTTTGTTTTGTAAGTTCACAACTTTAATATATACTTATTGTTTATGTCTGTTCATGTATGAATGATATACTTCAATAAAATTTTTTTTAAAAAGCATCATAAACCTAAATGTAAAACTTAAGACCATAAAACTTCTAGAAGAAAACGTAAGGGAGAATTCTTTGCAACCTTGGGTTAAGCACATTTCTTTTTTTTTCCCTAAAGATTTATTTATTTACTTTTTATCCATTTTACCTCCCCCCCCCCAATTTCTGCTGTTTTTGTGTCCATTTGCTGGGCAATTCTCTGTGTCCATTTCCTGCCCTCTCTTCTCATCCTTCTCCTGTCTTCACCGGGATTTGATCCTGGGAACCTCCGATGCGGGAGAGAGGATTTCTGCCACCTGCGCCACCTCAGTTCCTGTTTGTTTTTTTGGCGAGTCTCTTCTTGGCTCTCCCTTGCGTCACTCTCCTGATACGCCATCATCTTGCTGCGTGCAGCGCACCCATGCATGGGGCCTGGCGGCACACCTGCTCGTGGGGCCTGATGGCGTACCCGTGTTTTACCAGGAGGTCTCGGGGATTGAACCCAGGTCCCTCCATATGGGAGACGGACGCCCAACCAGTTGAGCCACATCTGTACCCCAAGCATACTTCTTAAATATGACCCCAAAGCATGATCCATAAACCACATATCAATAAACTGGACTTCACCAAAATTAAGAACTTTTTGCTCCTTGAAAGACACTGTTAAGAGAATGAAGAGACATGTCACAGCCTGGGAGAAATATTTTCAATTCATATATATGATTGAAAAAAAAAAGTTTTGTATCCAGAATATAAAAAAACTCTCAAAATTCAACAAGAGGAAAACAAACTCAATTTAAAAGAAACTGGAGCTCTCATAGACTGTTTCACAATCGGTTTAGAAAACAGTTTGGCAGTTTCTTTAAAAGTTACACATGCACCTACCAAACAACCCAGCAATTCCACTCCTAGTTCTCTACCCAAGAGAAATGAAAACACATGTCCACACAAAGACTTGCATGCAAATATTCATAGCAGATTTATCCATTATAGCCCCAAACTGGAAACAACCCAATGTTCATCATTTGGTGAATGGATAAAGACAGGTTCTCTGCTCAGACTGACCGTGGGATGTGATGGGGAGCATTTGGATCCCACAGATGGAACTGATCAGCCATGAGACTCTGGGCAAGTGACTCCTCCTTTTCAGCCTTGCTGGCTCATCTGCAGAATGGGAATATAACCACTACCCCGCAGCGAAGGATGGGAGAGTGTGTGTACCTCAAGTAGCTGGCACACGGCAAACAGTAACCAGCAGTAATGGCCACACATTCACAAACCTTAGAGAGGATGTGAAATGCCTTTTCACTTTGCAAAAGTCTCCCACCTGCTGGCCCTCCCCCACTGGCCTCTTGGGCAGTGAGAGGGGTTGCAGCATTGTGGGATGGGAAGAGGATGATGAAACTGGGTTATCTGGGATCTGCAGAAACCCCTCCTAGGCTCAGAGAAGGTGGGCCAGATGCCCACGCCCCCCGCCCATACACCCCGAGTCACTGTCCAGGCCTATGAGTGGGCTTGGCTGCTCTGCTGTCCCCCACCATCCTGGCAGGAGGGCAGCAGACGCTTCTAGGACAGTGGCCTGGGAAGCATTTGGAAACCCTGGCAGAGGGGTTTCAAGTTAAGCCTTGTCCCTGCCAGCAGGGGAACCGCCATCTGGAGCCTGTTTTTTGTCCCCTGGCAGGGGAATCTGAGCAGAGTTGTGGAAAGGGATCAAGGATGGGGGTGGCTCTCTCCGTGGCCAGGGCCCCTGGTAAGCAGCTGTTGAATGGTGCTCTACAGGACGGCTGGGCCGGTTTGGGGGTGTTGGTTGTTGGAGTAGAAATTTACTCTGAAGGAGAGGATAGTTTACTATAAGGTGAATGAACGAATGAATGAATGAATGCAAGCATGCATGAACAGGTGGAGTGGTGGGGAGACAGCAGGCTCTGGAGTCTGGGCCTGGGTCTAACCCTGCCCTGTCACTTGCTGGGTGACCTCAGGCAGCTCATGTCACCTCCCTTTCCTTATTTTTCTTACTTCTAAAACGAGGATAATAATAGAATTGATCTCAAAATGTCACTGCCAGGATTCAATGGGATAATGTGACTAGCAGGATGCTCAGTGAAGAACTTTAGATTTTTTTTTCGTGGGAAAAAGCTAATTAGCTGCTTTTCACAGTGGAGAGCCTCTCACCACTTTGGGAAGAAGCCCTGGAACAGCCCCTTTGCTTGTGTGACCCAGAGACAAGTGGACGCCACTGACCTAGAGGAGGGGAGCACACCTCTGAGGCTGCCTGCTTCTGTACCCCTCGTTTGGGGAGTTAGAAGGTCTCTGAGGAGGGCACATTTTCGTAGGGATGTCAGAGGTCCTGGAATCATGACCTATTCCCTTTCGAGATTCTAATGCTTCAAGAAGGAAATCTGGGGTTCCAGGGGAGGACGAGCAGTGACCTGGCTCTCAGCTTGCCTGGGGGCTGTTGGTTCTGGGCATGCCAGGTGAGGAAACAGCTGTGTGCATAAAGTCTAAGTATATAAACCCATGGGAACCAAAATGAGGGAGTTGCTGAAATGCTGGGGCCCGGGCTAATTTGGGGTGACTCAGCCGACTTCTGACAGGGGTCCTGAAGTCTGCCTCTCAAGGTTTGCACCTGTGTTCAGGCTCTGCCAGAGGGCAGCCAAGGTGGACCATGCTGGAGAAAGTTCCCAGCTTCCCAGACACGTCATTGGAGGGTGGGGGGCTGACGCTGGGGAGGGGGGAAAGCCTGCTTGTGATGGAGGGCAGAGGGCAGCACCCCCCCTCCCCAGGCCTGCACCCATTGAGTGCTCCCAGAGGATTGGGCCACTGCTCCCTCCAGCCTCCTCAGGGCCCAGCCAAGCCTGGCTCCCGGCACAGAGTGGCCCTGGACACAGTCTGGAGAAGGAACGGTTCTGGGATGGATGGAAGGTCATCCTTCCACACAGCCATCTTCACGCCAAGGGGGAAGGGACTGCAGCAGAGGGTGGGGGCCAAGCATGGGCCCGGAGGTAAGATGGCCCTGGGCCCCTCGCTGACCTCTCCTAGGCCTGAGCAGGGGACTAGAGCTGTCACCTCCTTCAGCTTCAGTCTCCACACCTGTAAGTTAGAGAAAGTAATAACAGTAGCTGCCTATAGGGCAGGTTGAGGATTCAGTGGGGTGATGTGTAATGTCCAGCCCCTGTCGGGAATACTTTAAGCAAATGCCCAGTTACCAGGAGGAGGGAGAAGAGCTGCCTAGACTGTGCATCAGAATGTCCCCTGGAATGTCTCTTTTTTTCTTGGATGTGCCAGCTTGCTTTCTAGCCACTGGCCTCTTCTAGAAATTGCACACAGATAAAAGGTCCCAGTTAATGAGGGTTCTGGTTAAAGTTTTAAAATTCACAGCAAGCCCACTCCGCATAATAATGTATCAGAAACACAACAATCCTTTAATCTAGAAGGAATTAATTGCTGGGCCCAGAAATTCAGGGCACGTTGACAGAATCCTTAATTTCTTGAGCTGATGGTTTAAAAAAAGCAACTGATTTTGGACTGGCCTCTTTTTACACGTAGGTCAGACTCCCACAGTTGCCACAAAGGGCAGGATTGTCTTGATGTCTTCCTCAGTAAGCATCGTGTATGTGAGGTCTGAATCAATGTCAGCTCTGAATTTTTCCTGCTGGGTGGATCGTGGTGCACTGGAATTCCCAGGAGATTCAATGCCGGCTCTGTGCCCTGTGCATGCAGCCCTTTGTACAGGGAATGTCCTCACGCGTCCCACATACGTTTACTGAGCGCCCACTCTGAGCCCAAGCTCAGGTCTGGTGTTGGGAATGTGGGAGCAGGCATGACTACCAGGAGGGCAGACCGTAGATAAACCCACAGCTGGATAACTGTGTGACTGTGCGTCGTGATAAAGAAATGGTGTGAAGGAATTAATCGGGGGTATGAAACAGAATAACAGGAGACCTAATTTAGATGGCAAGGCTTGGGGGTGAGGTACCAGTCAAAGAAAATCTTTTGTAAGCTGCAACCTGAAAGATAAAGGGAATTAACCAATGAGGAGTGAGCAGACTGGTGTTCCTGGCCCAGGAAACAGCCTGTGCAAAGGTCCTGAAAGAGGAATATATGGTGTTAGGAGGTAGAAGCTGTTCTCAAGGAGAAAAAGTGACTGAAATGGACAAGAAAAGAAAAACCATCATCATTATCATCATCATAAGATGAAGGCACAGCAATTATGGAGGGTTTATAAGTGCTGGGTACTGTGCTATATCCAGGGTGATCTGAACTACATTTAGGGCCACAAAAAGACCATCCTTGGTGCAGATTAGGAGGCAGGAAAGGGATGGCAAAGGGTATAAGCTCAGTGTCAGATGGCCTAGCTTTGCAGCCCAACTCCCATTTAAGGAGAGAGAAGGACTAGAACCCCCAGTCCCACAGCTTCTATGCTTTAACATTTATATTACATTTATTTTGAATGGGTTTAGTGAAGTATAATTGATATACAATAAACTGCACACACTTAAGGGGTGCAATTAGATAAATTTTGAAAAAAAAAAAATATATATATATATATATTTTTTATTTTACCGGGAGGTCCCGGGGATCGAACCCAGGTCCCTCCATATGGCAGATGGACACCCAACCATTTGAGCCACATCCGCCCCCTTGAAAATTTTATACACCTGGGAATCCATCGCCACAATCGAGATAGTGGGCATATCCATCACCTCCAAAAGATTCCTTTTAAATCCCTTCTTCCTGTCCCCACCCCAATCCCACTGATCTGTTTTCTGTTACTATATATTAGTTTGCATTTCCCAGAATTTTATATAAATAGAATCATGTGATATGTACACTTTTTTGGGGGTGGGGGAGCTGGTTTCCTTCACTCCAGCACAGTTATTTTAAGATTCAGCCATGTTATTCTGTAACTCAGTAGTTCATTTTTATTGCTGAGTATGACAGTTTGAAGTTATTTTACGAATCCCAAAAAGAAAACGATTATGTTCTTAACCTAATCTGTTCCCGTGTTTCACTGCATTAAATTCAGTTGAGGGGCCTTTGATTAGATTACTTGATAAGATTGCTTTAGGGCTTTTTTAAAAATAAACAATTTATTGAAGTATATCATTCATACATGAACATACATAAAATATAAGTGTTCAGTAAACATTGTGAACTTACAAAACAAAAATACATAACATCATACAGGGCTCCCACACATCACCCCACCAGAAATACTTTGCATTGTTGTGTAACACTTGTTAACAAATTATGAAAGAGCATTGTCAAAGTATTACTACTAACTATAGTCTGTATCTCACTCCCCCATACTTCTTTTTCCCCAAGGATTTATTCATTTACTTTTATCTATTTTTAACCCCCTCGCCATTTTTGCTGCTTCTGTGTCCATTTGCTGGGCAACTCTCTGTGTCTGTTTCCTGCCCTCTCCTCTCATCCTTCTCCTCCTGTCTTCACTGGGATTCAATCCTCCGATGTGGGAGAGAGGTGTCCTACTGTGCCACCTCAGTTCCTCATTCTTTGGCGTGTCTCGTCTTGGCTCTCCCTTGTGTCACTCTCCTGTTACATCATCATCTTGCTGCATGGCTTGCAGGGCCTGGCGGCTCACCTGCTCGTGGGGCCTGACAGCGCACCCATGCACAGGGCCTGATGGGACTGGAAGGCAGAGACCTTGGCAGAGATTGGGGGCCATCTTACTTCACCACGTGGCAGGATCCCAGGAGCAACAGTAGCTGCCCTTGTGGAGAAAGCACCTCTGATGGCGCCTTGATTTGGATATTTCACGGCATTGGAACTGCAAGATTTTACCCTAAATAAAATCCCTATTATAAAAGCCAACCCATTTCTGGTACTTTGCACCAGCAGCCCTTTGGCAAACTAAAACACTGAATATATTCCACAATATGTTTATCTCTTCACCTGTTGATGGATATTTAGGCTGGTTTCACTCTGGGGCAAGTATGGATAAAGCTGCTATGAACGTTTGCATGCAAGTGTTCATGTTGACGTATGTTTTCATTTCTCAGGGGTAGAGACCCAAGAGTGGAATTGCTGGGCTGTATGGTATGCATATGTGCAGCTTTTTAAAGAAACTGACAAGCTGTTTTCCAAAGTGGTTGCAAAACAGTCTGTGAGAGCTCCAGTTGCTCCACAACCTGGCCAACACTTGGTATGGCCAGTCATTTTAACTTTAATCATTCTAATAGGTGTGTAGTGGACTCACTGTGTTTTAATTTGCATTTCCCTAATGATTAATGATAGTGAACGCCTTTTCTCAAGAGCTTATTTGCCATCTGTACATTGTTTTGGGGGGTTGTGTGTGTGCGTGAATGTTCAAATTGTTTAACCCCTCCCTGCCCTTTTTAAAGATTGAGTTGTTTTCTTCCTGAGTTTTGAGAACTCTTGATATAGTCTGGATACAAATCTTTTTTCCCAGACATGTGATTTGAAAATATTTTTCCCAGTCTGTGACTTTTCTCTTCCTTCTCTTAACAGTGTCTTTCAAAGAGCAAAACCTCTTAATTTTGGTGGAGTCCAGTTTATTGATGTGTGCTTTATGGATCGTGCTTTTCGTGTCACATTTAAGAAATCTCTGCTTAGTTCAAGGTTGCAAAGACGCCTCCTGTGTTTTCTTCTAGAAGTTTTATAGTCTTAGGTTTTACATTTAGGCCTCTGGTCCATTTTTGAGTTAATTTTTGGATATAGTGCAAGGTGTTGATGTTTTTATTTATTTTGCGTAGGGATGTCTGTATTACTTTCCTAAGGCTGCTGTGATAAAGTATCACCCATGCGATGGCTTAAAACAACACACATGTATCCCCTCTCAAGTCTGGAGGCCAGATGACTGAAGTCGGGGTGTCAGCAGGTGCTACGTTCCCTCTAGAGACTTTAGGGGGGGGGATCCCTGCCCTGGCTTCTGGTGGCTGCCCAGCGTTTCTTGGCATTTCTCGCTTTGTGGCTGCCTCATTCCAAACTCTGCCTCCATCTTGGCATCACCCTCTCCTCCGCGTGTCTCTTCTGTGGGTCTCCTGAAAGGACGCTTGCCTTCGGATTTAAGGCCAATCCTGGATGATCTCCTCATCTCGAGATCCTTGACTTAATTTCATCTGCAAAACTCCTTTTTCCAAATAGTCACATGAACAGATTCCAGGGATTAGGATGTGGACCTTTTTTTTTTTTTTTTCTTTTACAGGGAGGCCACCATTTAGTCCACTGTAAGGTCCAGCAGCAGTCATTGGAAAAACGAAATGAAACAAAACTGGCCTTTCTCTACTGAATTGCCATTGTACCTTTGTTAAAATAAATTGACCACATGTTTGGGTCCATTTCTCTATTTCTGGACCCTTTGTTCTGTCCCATTGAACTGTTTGTCTATTTTGATGCCAATACCACACTGTCTTAATTACTATAGCTTTATAGTAAGTCTTGAAGCCAAGTCATTTAAGTCTTCCAACTTTGTTCTTCTTTTCAAAGTTGTTTTGATCATTCTTTTTTTTTTTTTTACTTGTACACCAATGTTCAGAGCAGTAGTTATTCACAATAGCCAAAAGGTGGAAACAATACAACCCTCAATGGCTGAATGGCATATCGGCCACAAAAGCGAAGGAAGTTCCTATTCATACTACAACATGGACGAACCCTGGAAACATCATGCTAAGTGAAATAAGCCAGACACAAAAGGACAAACACTATATGATTCCACTTATATGAAATATCTAGAATGAGCAACTTTGTAGAGACAAAAAAGTATACTAGAGGTTACCAGGGGCTGGAGGTAAGGGGAATGGGGAGTTATTGCTCAATGTGCAAAGAGTTTCCATTTTGGGCGATGGAAAAGCCCTAGCAAACGGAAGGTGGTAGTACAGCATCGTTAAAGCAAGGCCACTGAATTGCACACTGAAAAAATGGCCAAAATAGCAAATTCCATGTTATACCACATGGAATTACCACACAAAAAAATTATAGTTGAAAGAAAGCACACACAAAAAAAGGTTCCCTAGGTGCTCAACAAATTTTAAAGTGGGAAAAAAATGCTTACAGTTAAAAAAATAAAACTTATGTCTGTCAGTTTAGATAAAATTTTTCTTTGTACATCATATTTTAAAACACAGTTTTGTTTTTGATTTAGGAAATGTGGAAATTTTTAATGTCTTTGGAAGTGTACCGTATTTTGCAACGTGTGGTCTTCCGGATTTTTTTTGGCTACAGATATTCCATGGCATCTGCATTTCCTATAAATCAGTGTTGTCTGGTTAGGCCTTCCACGAGTCAGCTTTTTGACATCTTATCAAGAATTAGTAGAGGGGCAATAATTCTTGCCCAGTTAATTTCCACAGTGCAGTCATTTAGCACCATCTTATCCAAAATGATGTGCACTTTATCCAAATTAAACATTGTATCTAATTCACTCACTTGGCTGAAGTACTCATCTAAAACTTCCACAAAGTTATGGATGAATTCATAAACAGCCATCTTATTCTCCATGTCATTAACTCTAACCACAATGAAGAGAACTGCATATTGCCGATATATCAGCTTAAAACCTTTTTTAAAAAGATTTATTTATACCTGCCCTCGTTGTTTGTGCTCACTGTCTGCTCTCTGTGTCCATTAGCTGTGTGCTCTGTGTGTGTGCTCGTCTTCTCTTTAGGAGGCACCAGGAACTGAACCTGGGACATCCCATGTGGGAGAGAGGCACTCAATCGCCTGAGCCACCTCCGCTCCCTGCTTTGTTGTGTCTTTCATTGTGTTTCCTCTTTGTGTCTCCTCGTTGCATCATCTTGTTGTGTCAGCTCGCTGGGCCAGCCTGTCGTGTCAGCTTACCGTCTTGCTCGTCTTCTCCAGGAGGCACTGGGAACCAAACCCGGGACCTCCCACATGGTAGGCGGGAGCTCAATCGCTTGAGCCACATCTGTTTCCCTTAAAATTTTTTTTTTTTTTTTAAAGATTTTATTTATTCATTTATCCCCCCCTTGCTGCTTGTGCTCGCTGGGTCAGCTAACCACGCCGTGCGGGCGGGCTTGCCTTCACCAGGAGGCCCCGGGAACCGAACCCGGAGCCTCCCATATGGTAAACGGGAGCCCTACTGATTGAGCCACAGCCGCTTCCCGCTTAAAATTTTTATAGTCAATGAAAGAGCATTGTTCATTGCAATGAGAAAGAGAGAGCTCTTTATGACTTCTGTTTACAGAAGTATTCATAATACTCTGAAAGTGGGTCTGTCCTTGTTTACTCACCATGAGGAAAAATTTTTATCATTTGTTTTTTCTGAGCAGTGTTTTTCCAAATATAATTCAAAATTTATGACAAGAGGTGGTTGTGAATGGAAGCTGTGCAGCTCCAGGGGCAGTGCTCCTGGCAATGGCTCTTCCTTTCCCACAGAAGCTTGTTCCCCAACCCTCACTAGCTATGTGGTGCAGGCTTTCTTCTGTTTTGACTATTTTAAATCCTGTGGCATTTCTATTTAAATTTTAGAATCAGCTTATCAATTTATTTTTTTTTAAAGTCTGCTGTAATTTTGACTAGAATTATGTTGAATCTATAGATCAATTTGGAGAGAACTGATATCCTGACAATATCATCTTTCAGTCCATGAATATAGCATACCTCTCCACTTATTTAGCCCTTCTTTAATTTTTCTCAACAGTATTCTGTAGCTTTCACTGTACAAGTCTAGTAGTTTTTTGTTATATTTATCCCTAAGTATGTCATATACTTTCATGCTAGTATAAAATAATATTTTTAAAAAATTTAAATATCTGATTGTTTATTGCTAGTATATAGAAATATTGTTTTTTAAAAATATTTATATTATGACGGGCGTGCCGAGGCGCGCGGGCCTGGGAGGCCATGAGCGCGGCGAGCTCGGGAGAAGGCCGTCGCCGCCGCGCACGCGTGTCGCGTCTAGTCTCCTTCAGCGCGAGCCACCGGCTCCACTGCAAATCACTGAGTAATGAAGAAAACTTGAAACCCTTTGGGAAATGCAACAATCCCAATGGCCATGGGCACAATTATAAAGTTGTGGTGACAGTACATGGAGAGATTGATCCTGTTACAGGGATGGTTATGAACTTGACCGACCTCAAAGAGTATGTGGAGGAGGCAATTATGAAGCCCCTCGAGCACAAGAATCTGGATCTGGATGTGCCCTATTTCACTGAGGTTGTGAGCACGACAGAAAATGTGGCTGTGTATATCTGGGAAAATCTTCAGAAATTTCTTCCTGTGGGAGTTCTTTATAAAGTAATAGTGTATGAAACTGACAATAATATTGTAGTCTATAAGGGAGAATAGATCTTAAGGTTAGCATTGTAGAGAGACTTAATTTCTTTCTATATTTGAAAAAGATCTTATCCCCCTAGACCCTTAAGGAGTCATCACGTGGTTGTTGTACCTCCACATTGTGTTCTGGAGTGCCTGATTTATTGATATTATTTTAAGAACTGTTTTAAGCTTAAATCTGTTTTAAAACCAAATTTGTAATATATACTCAATTCAGACAATCTTTTATCTATAGATTAAAAATCACTTCATTTTCAGCAAAATGTTCTTGGTATAGAATTATTTGAAAACCAAGAAGATAAGTTTTTGTTACTGTTTTCCTCCATTATCTCATAATTGGTATCCATTTTTTCTTGGTATATACAAATGGTAAAAATGTTTATAAAATTACAGTAGGTGAATCTTACAAAAATTAAAATACAGGTGGCCAAAAAGTCTGAAAACATAGACAGTATATATTTTTTAATAAAGTTAACTCCCTTGATTACTTCTTCTCAGGTATGCTAAAGGTACAAGTTTATTCAGTGAAAATTAGAGGCACAAATCATCTAAGGCAATGCATCGTAGATGTATATGAAAGGATTGATGAAAATGCTACCTTAATGCATATTGTTCATTGCAATTTTGCTCAGTTTTTTGAATTGTTAGAAACAACACACTGAACATAGCATGTATTATAAGTAAACTATTTATTATGTATTTGGTCTACATTTCCAGACTTTATAGCCCTCTGAACAATTGCAATTCAGAAGACTGAAGAATAATCACTTGTTTTAAACCCTGTTAAAATAGTCAACACGAAAAGGATATATTGTACTGTGTAAGGTATCTCCTATATATAATTTTTCCTAATTATTCCCATTTTGTTCCAGTCATTAAACTTTCCTGCATAAGTTGAAAAAAAAATATTTATTTATTTACCTGTTATCCATTTTTTAACCCCTCCACTACCCTCCCCCCCGTTTCTGCTGTTTTTGTGTCCATTCGCTGGGCAATTCTCTGTGTCTGTTTCCTGCCCTCTCTTCTCATCCTTCTCTTCCTGTCTTCACTGGGATTTGATCCTGGGAACCTCTGATGTGGGAGAGAGGTATTCTGCCACCTGTGCCACCTTAGTCCCTGATTTTTCGGCGCGTCTTGTCTTGGCTCTCCCTGTGTCACTCTCCTGTTATGTCATCATCTTGCTGCGTGCAGCGCACCCACGCACGGGGCCTGATGGGGCACCTGCTCGCGGGGCCTGGTGGCCCACACACCTTCTATATTTTTCTTTATTTTACCAGGAGGTCCCGGGGATCAAACCCAGGTACCTCCATATGGGAGACAGACACCCAACCATTTGAGTCACATCCACCCCCCTAGAAATATTACTGGTTTTTGTATATTGATCCTGTACCCAGCAAACTTATTATATTCACTTATTAGTCCTAGTAGCTCTTTTGTAAATTCCATCAGATTTTCTACATGGCTGATAATGTTATTTGCAAACAAAGACAATTTTTCTTCTTCCTCTCAAATCTGGATGTCTTTTATTTCTATTTCTTGTGTGATTATATTGGCTAGAACCTCCAGTACAATATTGAATAGAAGTGGTGAAAATAGACAGGTCTGTCTTGTTCATGATCTTAGCAGCAAAACAGTATTTCTTTGCTTCCCCACCCCCCCCAGATATTCTTAATTAAGGTAAGGAAGTTTCCTTCTACTGGTTTGTTCCAAGTTTTGAAATTAGATTTTGTCAAATAATTTTTCAGCATTTATTGAAACAATCATATTATTATTATTTTTTTTCGGTCTGTTAATATGTAAGTGACACTGATTTTCCAATGTTAATGTAACCTTGCATTACTAGGAGAAACACCTTTTAGTCATTATTACTACCCTCTTTATATATTATATATTTGGATTTAACTCTTAGAAAGGTAATATAAGGAGCTCCGTGGACCCTCTTGCCCAGAGAAGCAACTATAACTGATGGAAATGATTATCATTGTTTTTTAAAGATTTATTTTATTTACTTTATTTATCCCCCCCTTCCACAAATGGTTTGCTCTGGGGAAATGGTCTATCTGCTCATTGTTTGCTTGCCTTCTCCAGGAGGCACCTGGACCTGAACCCGGAACCTCCCACATGAGAGGCGAGTGCCCATGGGACTGGGCCACATCTGCTCCCCACAGGATGCAGCATCTGCTGGCTTGTGGCCTCTGCTTGTTGTGGCAAGGGCAGAATCTAGCTCATTGCAGTTGGCAGCTTTCTAGCTCGTTATGGCGGGAGGCGGCGTCTGCTCATCTTCTTTTAGGAGGCACCAGGACCTGAACCTGGGACCTCCCATGTGGTAGGCGGGTGCCCAAGTGGTTGAGCCACATCTGCTTCCCACAAATTATTTTTAAAATAACCATTTAAAGTCTCTGGAAATTGTCCTAAGGGCATACAACAAATGAAGGAACATTTATTCAAGAAAGTCTATTAATTTTCAGTAAGAACAGTGAGTTTGTGACATTTGAGCCATGGCCTGGTCCCTCATAATCCTCACCCCATCTCAGAGTGATAGAAGCTCTACTCCAGATTGTGCACCCCAAAACACAGGGCTTTCTCCCTTGGTCCCAGCTGAGGACTATAGAATCTCTCCAGGAAGAGAAAGACACCAACATTTATCATTCCCCCAGCTTCATGTTGCAGAACCTCTATTCTAGGAAAGCGTGCCTGAGAGGTCTGGTGCTCTCTTCCTCCACCAAGTCCCCAAGTCAAAGGGCAGAAGCTCTACCTAGGGTGCAGCAGGCCAAAAATATTGGGGCCCTGGTCACCGCTGCCCCAACTTGCTTGTAGGGCAGAGGTTCTATGCCAGAAGACACAAGTCAAGAAGACCCAAGGCTATTGCTCCTACCCAATACTCTGCTCATAAAGAATGGTGTCACTTTGAGAGAAATGAACTACTGTCCCCAACCTCAGCTCCAGAGCAGTAGTTCTGAGGTTTTGCCCAAGGGAAAAGGCAGGCTGCAACAACAGAGGGTGCTGAAGCTTTCCCCATGGGAATTGACTTTATTTGGCACAGAGTATGGGAAAGTTCAAGCCTAAGAGTGCTCTTGAAAACAATGGATATTTAGGTGATAAGCAATTAAGAGGTATCTGATAGCTCCATGAAAGCAACAAGCTAAACCACAGACCAGCTATAAGTTTACTAGAAGAAAAAAAGAGACAAATAAGAAGAGTCCTCCCAGGGTTGGAACAAGCCTCAAAGACTGGTCTCAAAGACTACCCCTGTAAAAGGATCTGAATTTAGTTATATCAGATTGTGGAGGGTTTATGTCCCGGGGCACTGTAGAATACAATAGAGCAATCAGCTGACCATTAGTGGAAGCTAAGAGCTGGGTGTTTTACCAGCAGAGACAGACAGCTTAACAGAGAAATCAGGAAAAGGGATAATTAAAGAGAGCTCTTTTAAAATCACTGTCATCTCAGTGTGGCTATGAGCATGCCCAAGACTTTATCTTCTGAGGAGTGATATCAGAGGCTACACACAGCAGGGAAATAGACTTCACTAAAATAGTCCAGTCAAGTCACGAAACAAATAAACAAGCAAACAACAACAAGAAATCCTGGAAAGGGTGTGTGTGTCAATATTTAGATAGTATATTATCTACAGTTTCCAGTTTTAAACAAAATATTATGAGACATGGAAAGAAACAGGAAAGTGTAACACATACACGGGGAAAAAAAGCAGACTATAGAAATTGCTTTTGAGAGAGCCCAGATGTCAGAATTAGCAGACAAACACTTCAAAGCAGTTGTTATAAATATGTCTAAAGAACTAAAGGGGGAAGTGGATGTAGCTCAAGCAGTTGGGCTTCCGTCTATCATATGGGAGGACCTGGGTTCGATCCCCAGGGCCTCCTGGTAAAGGCATGCCCCATGCGTGGCAAGTCAGGCCTGTGCGGCAAGCGACACAGCAAGATGATGATGCAACAAAAAGAGAGACACAGGGGAGAGTCAAGGTGAGATGGGACAAACCAGGAACTGAGGTGGCACAAGCGACAAGGTACCTCTCTCCCACATCAGAGGTCCCCAGAATCGAATCCCAGTGAAGCCTAGAGAAGAAAAAGAAGAAAAGATTAAAAAGAAGAAAACAGACACAGAAGATCATGCAGTGAATGGACACACCCTGCAAACAGTACGGTGGGGGGGTAGGAGAAAAAAAAAGAACTAAAGGAATCCATGCTTAAAGAAATAAAGTAAGGTATGATGAAAATGTCTCCCCAGATAGAAAATATCAATAAAGAGATAGAAACTACAGAAAAAGAACCAAATGGAGATTCTAGAGTTGAAAAGTACAATAACTGAAATGAAAAATTCACTAGAGAGGTTCACCAGTAGATTTGAACTGGCAGAAGAAAGAATCAGCATACTTTAAAATAGATTGATAGAGATTATGCAATCTGAAGAACAGAGAGAAAGAAAAGAATGAAGAAAAATGAACAGAGCTTCAGAGAAATGTGGTACTCCATTAAGCATACCAATATATGCATAATGGGAGTACCAGAAAGAGAGGAGAGAGATAAAGGAACAGAAAAAAATATTCAAGGAAATAATAGCTGGAAACTTCCCAAATTTATTGAAAAACATTAATCTACTCATCCAAGAAGTTCAATGAACTCCAAATAGGATAAATAGAAAGGGACCCACTATCCAGACATATCATAATAAAAATGTTCAAAGATAAAAATCTTAAAAGCAGCAAGAGAAAAATGACTCATTACATACACGAGAACCCGATAAGATTAACAGTTGATTCCTCATCAGAAACAATAGTGGCTAACATGCAGTTGGATGACATATTCAAAGTACTGAAAAAAAAAAAAAAAAGGCATCCAAGAATCTTCTATCAAGCAAAACTATATGTCAAAAATGAAGGTGAAATAAGGACATTCCCAGATAAGAAAAACCCAAGATTTATATATATTATTAGGTTGAATTTGCTAAAATTTTGTTAAGAATTTTTGTATCTATGTTCACATGTGATATTGGATTGTAGCTTTTTTATTTTAACAATATTGTTGACTGATTTTGGTACCAGGATAATACTGGTCTCATAGAATGGATTGGAAACTATTTCTTCCTCTTTAATTTTCTGGAAGTTTTGTGTGGAATTGATATTATTTCTTCCTTAAATGTTTGGTAGAATTCTCAGGCCCAATGAAACTATCTGGGCCTGGAATTTTGTTTGTGGGCAGGTTTTTAAATACAAATTCAAGGACTTTAATAGATATAGAAGTATTCAGGTTATCTGTTGGCTCTTGAATGAACTTTGGTAATTTTGTGTCTTTCAGCAGATTTGTCCATTTTGTCTAAGTTGTCAATTTTATTGGCATAAAGTTGTTCTCAATATTCCTTTATGGTTCTTTTAGTATCTGTAGAATCTACAGTGGTATCACTTCTGTAGTGTGTTCTCTCTTCTTCTTCAGATCAATTTTAGATGTTTGTCAATTTTATTGCTATTCTAAAAGAACCAGCTTTTGGTTTCAATGATTATCTCTATTTTTCTGTTTTTTATTAATTTGATTTCTGCTCTGATATTAATTCCTTTCTTCTGTTTATTTTGGGTCTCAGTGATGGTTTTTCAGTTTCTTATGGTGGAAGCTGACATATCTTCTCAATTTATTGAGCCTTGTTTATGGCTCAGAATATGGTCTATCTTAATAAATGTTCCATGTGCATTTGAAAAAAATGTGTATTCTGCTGTTAGTAGCTGGAGTGTTGTATACATGTCAATTAGCTTGAAAAAGTTGTCGCAAGACCCTGGGCCAATCCGGGCAGTATGGAGGAAGCCAAGGATCTTGCAGAGGCTGCGGGGATATTTCTCGGCCTTAATAAAGGTTATGTAGGATGGTCTGTTCAGGACCTTGGGTGAATACCTGGAGAGGTCTGGGAAGGAAGTGAAGGTTCAGTGTCATCTTGGCATGGGTCTGTCCACACTGTGGTCTCCTTGGCAACCTCTGTCACTGCCCCCATCACAGGTACCCTCTGCTGAGCTGAGCTGATGCCCAGGCTTCAGTTTTTACCCTCCTGAAGGCCTGAGCATTGGAGCAATGGCTAAGCCTACAATGAAGCTTTGGCCATAGATATGACCTCACTGGACTCTGTGCCCACTCAGGTGGGGTGTGGGTGCTGTATGCTTGGACCCTGGCTCCCCAATTTTCCAGTAGGGTAACTATGACATGTGGCCCACCCTAAGCCTCACTCTCCTCTTCTGAATATGTGTCCTATTTCCACACCCTCAAAACAGCAAGGGGTCAACAAGGTCACACTTAAGTGTGGGTATAAGATTCCATGTGAAGTGCAAGAGAGACCAAGGGATTTTAATGTAACAGAGTACAAAAAGCTCACTGATATGGTTTCAGATTCCTTATTGCAACTAACTATTAGGAAATAACCACTTTTTGAGTTTTAGTTTAGTTCAAAGAAGATACCCATTATTATCTAAAAAGGTTGTTCAAATCCTCCTCCATTTTCCACCTCCATATCTGTCAAGGGCCGAATTTTCTTCATATATTTCAGCCCAAACAACATGTCACCATGGACTGATACAGAAGCAGATATGAGAATCCATGGATGTCTGCAAAATGTAAAACTATGCCACTCTTCTCACTAATGTTTTTTCAAATATGGCTAAATAAAAACGTTATTTATGCTAACTAGAAATGCATTTATTACTTTTATTTTAAACAAATGAAAATATAGGTTTATTTTTTATTTTTATTTTATTTTTTTAAAGATTTTATTTATTTATTCATTTATCCCCCTCTTGCTGCCCGTGCTCGCTGGGTCAGCCAACCACGCCGTGCGGGCGGGCCTGCCTTCACCAGGAGGCCTCGGGAACCGAACCCGGGGCCTCCCATATGGTAAACGGGAGCCCTACTGATTGAGCCACAGCCGCTTCCCTATAGGTTTATTTTTAAACTCTCAGTTTAAGTTTTTTTTTTTTTTAGGAGATATCGGGGATTGAACCCAGGACCCTCATACATGGTAAGCAGGCACTCAACCACTGAGCTACACCTGTTCCCTTTCTCAGTTTAAATTTCTAATAGAGTATATTTCTTTCCTAGGCCACTGTAATAAATTACCACAAACACAGTGGCTTAACATAACACAAATGTATTCTCTTACTGTTCTGAAGGTCAGGAGTACAGAATGGATCTCACTGGGCTAAAATTGAGCTATTGGCAAGGCTGGTTCCTTCTGGGGCTCCTCCAGGACTGATTCCATTTCCTTGTCTTTTCCAGCTTCCAGAGGCTACCTGCATTCCTTGGGTTGTGGCTGCATCACTTCAAATGTCCCAGTAGTATCCTTTTGGTTCTTTCCTCCTCCATTATCAGATCCAGTCCGGGATCATGTATTGCCTTTAGTTATTAACGTCTCTTTAATCTCATTCACTTTTTTAAATTGTGGAAGCATATATACAACTCAAACTTGCCCATCTCAACCACTCCCAAGCATGAAATTTAGTGGGATTAGTCACTCTCACAAGGTTGTGCTAGCCTCATCACTATCCATTACTAGAACCTCATCCACCCTCGCCCCAGCACTGAATCACAAAGCCTCTGTGGAGAGACCAGAAGCAGCCACAGCACCGTGGCAGAACCAGGCCTCAGAGCCACTCTATGGCGGGGACATGGCTGCAGCCGGCCTTGTGCCCTCTCTTCCAGACTTAGCAAAACACTCCTTCAAAGTCCAGGTGAGCATCGAAGGTTCTCATCAGATGACCCCCGAGAGTTCTCCCCACCTCTGATGTGTCACACACATGAGCATTTCTAAATCTCCAGCTGCCCCAACCTCTGAGATATATTAGTGTCAAAGGGCCAGACCCATGGTTGGCTTTGCTGAGGGTCTCCCAAGAGCCAGAAGGCCTCTTTTATCTTTTTAGTTTTAAAAATTGTGGTAGGAGAAAAAAAGAACAAAAAAATAAATAAACAACAACAAAAAAATTGTGGTAGGAGAGTGGTTGTAGCTCAGTGGTTGAGTGCCTGCTTCCCACATCTGAGGTCTCAGGTTTGATCCCTGGTACCTCCTAAAGAAAAAAATTGTGTTAAGATACATACAATGAGAAAATTGCCTTTTTAACCATTTTTAAGTGTACAATTCAGTGGCATTAATTGCTCTTACAATGTGGTGTTACCATTGCCACCTTCCATTACTCAAACTTTTTCAGCACCCAAAACAGAATTGATTTATTCTTTAAGAAATAACTCCCCATTCCTCCTACCTCCAGCCCCGGATAACCTATATTCCACTTTCTGCTTCATGAATTTGCTTACTCTATATATTTCATATAAGTGGAATCATGCAATATGTGTCCTTTTGTGTCTGACTTACTTCACTCAGCATAACGTTTTCAAGATTCATCCAGGTAGAATGCATCAGAACTCATTCCTTTTTACAGCTGAATAGTATCCATCTCCAAGTGGCATTTTGGTTTCCTGCATGTCCGTGTCCTTGTGCCTCCATGCTCCTGGAAGACCTCACAGGAAGCAGGAGTTGGGTATTCCTGAGACTCCTAGCCGGATGTCACCCCCAGAACCACTCAGTAACCGAGTGCCATGGTAACTTCAAGCCCAGGCCTTTGGCATGGGTGCCCAGCTGGAGCAGCTAAAGGGCAAGGTGGTGGGTGAGTGCCCTTTGGGATTAAATGATTTGTGGCTATTGATCCTGAGCAAGCCATACAAGGCTTTCTGTGTCCTTGCAGATGGTAAAAGTATTGCAACCAGGGTGGAGAACAAAGGCTGTTGCTAAATTCTTATGGAAAGTCCCTCCTTCCCCTCTGGCATTTATGCTCACTTGCTGTGCACTGTTTCCAGGAGCGAACAAAAGGGGACTCACCTTTGAGGGCCCCAGATGAGGTAAGACAGTTGTGACTGGCTGGCCCTGAGACCACGGCGGCCTCAGCCCTGGGAAGGTAATAAGGAGGCCCCTGTGCCCTGTGAAATTGCCACCCAATTGTGCTCACAGAGCTGGGCTGTGTTTTGCAGGAAGAACCCTCCATGTCTATCTCCCAGATCAGATGAGTGACATCACTGCGGAGTCCTGTCGGGTCTGGATAGTTAAAGAAGTCCCACCACCAGAAGAAGGCGGGAGGAGAATGAGTCATAGCTGGAAGCTGCTTTGCACATTCTTAGGTGTTATGAAATTTCCATCTCTGTGACAGAAAAGGCCCAAGAAAGGATGCTCTTATGACTTTGGTAGTTTTGAAAATACACGTTATCACTAACTAGGCTAATGATTGATTCCTTGATGCAGAACTCTGGTATATTGGGCTGGAGTCCAGGGCTCAGACTCCAGGCCAACGTGGGGCCTCTGCCTGTGCCTGTGCCCAAATGCTAGATCAGAAGGGATGAGTGGAGAGGAAGAGAAGTGACTTCGAGAAGGCCAACCTCACTCTCAGGGCGTGTGACTACAGACTCCAAGCAAGCAGAGCCCACACTGATTTTTCACACTGCTGCATCCCTTACAATCAGCACTATGCTAGGCAGATAGTGGTTGCTCTATAAATATTTGCTGAAAAAATGAACAATGTGATCACCCAGAGGCAGAAGGCCTCTGTGTATGCGTGGGCATGTGTATGCGTGGGTGTGGTTGTTATGTATATATGTGTGTGTGCGTGGGTGTGGTGTGTACATGCACATGCAGTGTGTTACGTGTGGCGTGCGTGCACATGTGGCGTGTGCATTCATGTGTGTCGATGTGTGTTGTGTAAATATGTTTGTATAGTGTGGTGTTGTGCTGCATGAACATGTGTGGTATGCACGTGTATGGTACATGCATCTGTGCCCATGTACATGGTGCTATGTATGTGTGCTGCATATGTATGGTGTGTGTGCCTGTGTGCACTGTGTGTGGTGCATGTGTGGTGTGTGTGCATGCATGCCTGTGTGCACTGTGTGTGGTGCATGTGTGAGGTGTGTGTGCAGTGTGGTATTGTGTGTGTGAGCCTGCCTACTAGTAAATTGGATTCAGCCCCTGACCTGGAATCTGACCCATTCTCAGTAGCAGCTCCTCCTCTTGGGGAGAAGTAGGAGGGGTTGGAGAGAGACAGCACCTTTCTCTACCCCCCTACTCACTAGTGCCCTTCCAAGCCAAGGGTCCCCGTGGCCTGCAGGAGAGTTGGAGGGAAGATGCTTCCCCCCCTTGGGACTACTTCAAAGGAGAGAAACACAAAGTCTGCTGCTTGGCGCCCAGTGTCTAAGGGAGTTTTGCAAACATCTCTCCCAGGTCATGCTTCCATCACCCCTGCTTGCCATAGACCTCAGATGTATTCAAGGGACAGCTGGGGTCAGATCCCACCTCTATTACTTATTAGCAACGTTTCCTCCTCTGAATAAGGGATAATATTATTACCAACCTTCCTGGGGTTGTTGTGAGGGTTAAGTGAGATAACACAAGCCACATGCCAGGGCTGGTCCAAGATGGCCCCAACGATCCCCACCTCCTGGCATCACACCCCTGCGCAATCCCCTCACACCCTGAACAAGGCTGACCTGTGTGCCCAGAGGACACTGAGAAACGACAGAGTGTAATTTCTGAGGCAAAGTCACAAAAGACACCACAGCTTCCACCTAACTCCCTTGGGTCACTCGCTTTGGGGGAAGCCAGCTGTACGTCTTGAGGATGTTCAAGGAGCCCTGTGGAGAGGTTTAAGTGGCAAAGAACTGAGGCCTCCTGCCAACAGCTGGTCCACCTTGCCAGCTACCTGAGTAGCCCTGGCTGACATCTTGATTGCAATTTCTTGGTAGACCCTGAGCCGAAACCATTTGGCTAAGTTGCTCCTAAATTCCTGACCCACAGAAAATGTGAGATAGCAAACGAAATATTTTACGCCTAAGATTAGGAGGAACCCATTGTCTTCCTGTTGAGTCCCCACTCCTTCTTACTTTAATCTGATGTTCCTAGTTTCCCATTTGGACTGGATTCCATCTACTCCTCTGCTGTCCTCAATACCTCACCCCTTTCATAGTTCATTATTTTCTGGTTTTGAAAAATCTCTCACCAGTAAAGAGCTTCTTTCTCAACAATCTTGCTCCTTGGAGTCTGAAACCAGTCCCTCACAAATGTTTGTACTTGAGAACGTTCAGGAGCTCAAGTACAAACACCCCAGCCCATCTTCCTCCAGACTGATTTCCTGCTAGTCCTGCTGTCCTATCAGGCTGGACAATAGCTCCTGTCAGCAACACCCTGTGCCCTGGAGGCAAGGTTCAGCTGGAACCCATGCCCTTATTTCTGGACTCAGGACCAGCTATCTGACTTTTGGGGCCCACAGCAAAATGAAAATGCAGGCTCCTTATTCAAAAATTACTAAGAACTTCAAGACAATAACAGCAGAGCATTAAACCAAGCATGAGGCCTTCTGAGTGAGGGGCTGGGGTGACTGCAGAGGCTGCCCATCCACGAAGCCTCCCTGTTAGCATCAAAGACTTTTCCAGACACTGTTTCCTTAGAATTCCCCAGTTGCCTGTATTTGCTTGCTCTCCTCCGTTCTTTATTTTCATATCCCGGTTTGCATTCTCTCGCACCCTCTTGCCTCCTCTTCTTTTCTGAAGAGTGGGCCAGGGCTCCTGGCTGACTTGCCCTCTCCATTTGACACCTTCAGGGCAATTATATTTCCTTCAATATTTGTCTGGAGGACTCTACCTCTTGCTCTGGCCTCACGTTGCCTCTCTCCTATCATGGCTGGAGTGATGTTGGGGAACACAGTGGGTCTGGACTGCAAATCAGTATGTTCTTTACCTTTTCAGCCAGGGTCTCCCACCCTGGCCCAGCCCAATGCTTCCAGCCTTGTCGTTGCTGCTCCTACCACAGATTAAACAACATACACCCTGGACCTCCTCCACCCTCCCTTATATGACTGTGAACTTTTTAAAAATTATGGTAAGATATATATAACATAAATTACCATTTTTAAGTGTACAATTCAGAGGCATTAATTATATTCACAATATTATGCTTCTATTACTACCATCTATTACCAGTATCTTTCACCACCCCAACCAGAAGCTCCGTGCTCATTAAACAATAACTCCCCATTCCCTTTCCTCCCAGACTCTGGAAACCTCCAGGCTACTTTCTGTCTCTATGAGTTTGCTTATTCTAGACATTTGTCCTTTTATGTTCAACTTACTTCACTTAGCATAATGTTTTCAAGTTTCATCTATGTTGTAGCATGTATCAGAACTTCATTTCTTTTTTGGCTGAATAATATTCCATGGAATGGATATACCACATTTGGTTTTCCATTCATCTGTTGATGGACACTTGAGTTGTTTCCACTTTTTTACTGTGGTGGAGTAATTTGTTACACAGCAGAGGATGACTAGTGTAAATAATGCTACTATGAACATTGGTGTACAAGTATCTGAGTCCCTGCTCTCAATTCTTTTGGTATATACCTAGGTGTGAGATTGTTGGGTAATGTGGTAATTTTATGTTTTACTTTTGAGGAAAAGCCAAGCTTTCTTCATAGCAACTGCACCATTTTACATTTCTACCAGCAATGTGCAAAAGTTCTGATTTCTTCATGTCTTCACTAATACTTATTATTTTGTTTTCCATTTTTTAAACAATAGCCATCCTAGTGGGTATGAAGTGATAGCTCATTGTGATTTTGATTTATATTTCCCTAATGACTAATGATGTTGAGCATCTTTTCACATGCTTATTAGCCATTGGTATATCTTCTCTGTTTCTCAGCTGCTAAAAACAAATACCATACAATGGGTTGGCTTAATAGGAATTTATTGGCTTACTGTTTTGAGGCTGGGAGAAGTCCATAATTGAAGCATCAGCAAGGTGATGCTTTCTCCCTGATGACTGTGGCATTCTGGGGCTGGCTGTGGGTTACCCTTGGTCCTTACCTTGGCTTTTTTTGTCATAAAGCAATGCACATGGCAGTATCTTCTTCGTTCTCTTCCAGGTCCCTTGACTTCCAGTTCCTGGCTGCTCCCTGTGGCTTCTTTTTCTGTATCCAATTTCCTTTGCTTATAAGGACTTCAGCCATCCAGAGTAAGGCCCACCCTTATTTAGGTTGGGCACACTCCTAACATCTTTAAAGATCCTGTTCACAAATGGATTCACACCCACAGGACCGGGGTAGGGACCTGAACATGCCTTTTGTGGGGGGCATGATTCAATCTCCAACAAAATCCTTGGCCCAATTTTCAACTGGGTTGTTTTTTGTTATTGAGTTGTAGGAGTTTTTTTAATATATTCTGTATATTAAGCCCTTATCAGATAGATGATTTGTAAATATTTTCTCCCATTCTGTAGGTTGTCTTTTCACTTTTCTTTTCTTTTCTAATTTTGCCTTTATTAACTAAGAGTGAAGCTGAGGTCTAGAGTTTCCTTTTTAAAAAAACCAACCTTGGGGGCGGATGTGGCTCAAATGGTTGGGCGTCTGTCTGCCATATGGAGGGACCTGGGTTTGATACCTGGGACCTCCCGGTAAAATAAAAAACAAAACAAAACAAAACAAAAAACCTTGTTTATGGCAAACAATGATTCAATTCTTAATGACTTTTAATTATATGTTTGATACTACAGAGCAAGAATTGATCACTATCTTTCTTTTTTTTTTTTTTTTAAAGATTTCTTTTTATTTATTTATCGCCCCCTTGCTGTGTCAATTTGCTTTTGTGTTTTTCTGTGTCTGCTTGTCTCCCTTTGTTGAGTCATCTTGCTGCGTCGGCTTACCGAGCCACAGGGGCCGGCTTGCCTTCACCAGGAGGCCCACGGGAATCGAACTGGGGGTCTCCCATATGGTAAACGGGAGCCCAACCAATTGAGCCACAGCCGCTTCCCTGATTACTTTCTAAACACTTATTTTTCTGAGATCAAAATACAAGTGTAAAATGGGTTAAAATAATATTCTCCTCCAATGATTTAAAAAATAATTCCAAATGAAAGACACTTCAAATACTATGTGTAGAACTTAGGACCAAAAAAGACCTTAAAACATTTTTTAATGTTGAGGTAGCACAATAATGCTGAATTCAATTTTTTAAAAAAATTACAATGAGCTTAAGAAAACACAATGAGGACTCTACCCTTTGCTCAAGGTGGGCTAGATGGTTTTCTGCAAATCCCCCATGAGGTTAGTGATAGTTTTCTCCCAATTTTTTTTGAGTACAAAGATAGCCTTGCAGTGTAAAAAAGGAAACCTACAGGGAGGTTGTCCATAAAATAGACATTAGGATCACTAAGGAACATAAGCAGTTGAGACAGGAGGAATAAAAGTAGCTGTAGTGAAAAACCAAAACAATTTGTATCTTGGCAAGATTGGTTTACAAGTGCATGTCAAGAACAAAAATCCCAATTTCAGCCAACCGAAAACAAAAGTTAAAAAATGACATTCATGGGTCCTTTTACTTTTTCTCTATGCAAACCTGCTTTTTCAGTTTTTCCAAATGAGAGGACTGTTTGTACAGTGTGACATGATATGAAAATGCTGTGCATCCAGGGTGCCCCTGGGTGCCGGTGGCACCCCTCACCACCTTCTCCACCATTATGAACAGCTATCCCAGGCAGTCAGAAGAAAAGCATGACTTCTCCAGGCTGGGGAACCATTTCTTGCCCACTTTGCTGCTAAGTTCACTCATTAAACTGCTCAAAGAAAAGTTCTATTCCGATTTCTGAGAATCCTTAGGAAATATATATAACCCAATCTTATATAAGAGGACTATTGATGAAGAGGGCAAAAGCAGGTGAACCCTTCCTTCAGAGACTACAACCAAGCTAAGAGCAGGAATGGGATAAGCTGGGAGTCAGAAGGAAGGACAATACTGCAGGTTGGACCTCCAGGCTCTCAGGAGCATTCTTCACCATCTAAAATCAACAGCAGGGTCAGGAAAGACAATATGAAGTTCTAACCCATAGAGGAGAACATAATGAAACAATTAACAAAGGGATCTGCTCCTAAGACATGTTCCTCCTCATGAGGCTTCATCATCAGTGCAGGGCTTGCCTGATACAACACGGGCACCACAGTCCTGAGATGAACTTGCTCTGCCACCTTTGCTTCCCCATGCTGTCGGGCTTTTGGCACCCTGGTAATGGCTGTCCGCTCTCACTCACACTGGTCCCTTAAAAATCTCCTTTTCTCAAGCTGAACCTCCTAGGGGTACAGACAATGAGGGTCTGGGTTGCTGACCCATATGTCAATCTGTAGTTAGAGCAGGAGTATTCAAACTTGATGGATTCTACCCTGTGAAACAGCACCCATCAGTGAGTCAAGGGTATCAAAGAGGGTTCACCTGTGATCCTGTCCTTTGATGCACAGAAGTTTTAAATTTAAGTCCAATTTATCTATTTTTTTCTTTAATTTCTTTTGCTTAAAAAAAAAAAAATTTTAAGGAAGCATTGCCAACTTCAAGGTTATGACGATTTACCCCTATATTTTCTTCTAGGAGTTTTAGGGTTTTAGCTCATATATAGGTCACTGATTCATTTTGAGTTAATTTTTTTTTTAAGATTTATTTTTATTTCTCTCCCCCATCGTTGTTTGCGCTCGCTGTCTGCTTGTCTTCTTTTTAGGAGGCACCAGGAACCGAACCCAGGGCCTCCCATATGGGAGGGAGATGCCTAATCCCTTCAGCCACCTCTGCTCCTTATTTACTGTGTCTCTCATTGTATTTCTTTGCTGTGTCTCTTGGTTGCGTCATCTCACTGTGTCATCTTGTGTTAGCTCGCCACGCCAGCCCATCACATCAGCTTGCTGTCTTGCTCATCTTCTTTAGGAGGCACTGGGAACCGAACTCGGGACCTCCCATGTGGTAGGTGGGAGCCCAGCTGCTTGAGCCAAATCCACTTCCCTGAGTTAATTTTTGTATATGTTGTGTGGTAACAATTCAGCTTCTTTCTTTTGCACACAAATAGTGAGTTGTCCAACCCTGTTTGTTGAAGAGACTATTTTTCCCCTTTCATTGGACTTGGTACCCTTGTTGAAAACCAATTGACCATATATGTATGGGTTTATTTCTGGACTATCATTTCTATCCCACTGATCTCTATGTCTATCCTTATGCCAGTTCCACACTGTTTCCATTACTGTAGCTTTGTAGTAAGTTTTGAAATCAGAAAGTGGGAGTCCACCAAATTCGTTCTTTTTCAAGATTGTTTTGGCTATTCAGGGTCCCCTGTAATTCTACGTGAATTTGATGATGGACTTTTCCATTTCTGCAAAAACGGCTGCTGGAATTTTGAAAGGGATTGTATTGAATCTGTAGATCACTTTGGGTAGGGCTGACATTTTAACAATGTTAAATCTTCTAATTTGTAAACAGGGGAAATGTTTCCGTTCATTTAGGTCTTCTTTCATTTCTTTCAGCCATGGTTTGTAGTTTTCAGTGTACAAGTCTTTCACCTTGTTAAAATTTTTCCTAGGTGTTTTATTTTTTTAGATGCTATTGTAATGAAAATATTTTCTTAATTTCTTTTTTGGATTGTTTTTTGATAGTGTATAGAAACATAAATGATTTTGTGTCGATCTTGTACCCAGAAACTTTGCTGAATTCATTTATTACCTCTAGTAGCTTTCTTGTGAATTCTTTGGGATTTTCTATATATAGCACTGTAGTGGTTTGAAGCTGTATGTACCCCAGAAAAATATGTTCTTAAATCTAATCCATTCCTGTGGGCGTGAACTCATTTTAAGTAGGACCTTATGGTGTGGTCCTCCTCAATCAGGATGGGTATTAATCTTATAACTGGAGTTCTTTATAAGTGGAATGAAATTCAAACACAAGGGAGAAAGTCACAGGAAGCAAGACGCTGAACAACAATGGCACCTGGAAGAGAAGAGAGAGACCAGGAGATGCTGCCATGTGCCTTGCCATGTGACGGAAAAGCTAAGTACCAAGGATTGCCAGCAGCCAGTCCCAGAATACCACTGCTGTCAGGAAGAAATAATCACCTTGATGACACTTTGATTTGGACTTTTTCCCAGCCTCAAACTGTGAATGAATAAATTCTCATTATTTAACCTGACCCATGTCATGGTATTTGCTTGAGCAGCCTAGAAACTAAAACAGGCATCATGTAATCAGTGAGTTGAAATAGTTTAACCTTTCCTTTCATTTCTTTTTTTCTTGTCTAATTGCTCTGGCTAGCACTTCCAGTACAATGTTGTATAGCAGTGGTGAAAGCAGGCATCCTTGTCTTGTTCCTGTTTTAGGGGAAATTTTTTCAGTTTTTCACCATTGAGTATGATGTTGTTGTGGGTTTTTCATAACAGTCCTTTATCATGTTGAGGAAATTGTCTTGTATTTCTAATTTTCTGAGTTTTTTTTTTTTTTTTTTTTTTTAATCATGGAAGATTGTTGGATTTTGTCAAATGCTTCTTCTGCATCATTTGAGATGATCATGTGTTTCTTTCCTTCTGTAGTGTATTATTGTATTACATTAATTGATTTTCCTTATGTTGAATCGCCTTTGCATTGCTGGGATAAATTCTACTTGATCATGGTATGTAAGTCTTTTAAATATGCAGTTGGATTCAGTTGAGTATTTCTGTATCTATTTTCATAATGGATACTGGTCTTTAATGTTCATTTCTTTTTTTTTTTTTTTTATTTTACCGGGAGGTCCCGGGGATCGAACCCAGGTCCCTCCATATGGCAGACGGATGCCCAACCATTTGAGCCACATCCGCCCCCCGCCCCGTTCATTTCTTTTATTGCCTTTATTTGTCCTTGGTATCAAAGAATGAGTTAGAAAGTGTTCCATCCTCTTCCATTTTTTGGAAGAGTATAAGAAAGACTGGTGTTGGGAAGCGGCTGTGGTTCAATCAGTGGGGCTCCCGTTTACCATATGGGAGGCCCCGGGTTCGGTTCCCGGGGCCTCCTGGTGAAGGCAAGCCCGCCCACACAGCGTGGTTAGCTGACCCAGCGAGCACAAGCAGCAAGGGGGGGATAAATGAATAAATAAATAAAATCTTAAAAAAAAAAAAAAAAAAAAAAGAAAGACTGGTGTTAATTCTTCTTTAAATGTTGGGTAGAGTTCACCAATGAAGCCAAGTCGTGCTGGATTTTTCTTTGTTGAGAGGTTTTTGATAATAGATTCATTCTCTTTACTTGTAGGTTTTTGGAGATTTTCCCTTTCTTGTTGAGTCAGTTTAGGTAATTTGGGTTTCTAGGATTATTTAATTTGTAGTGTTCATAGTATTCTCTTATAATCCTTTTTATTTTTGTGAGGTCAGTAGAAATAGCCCACTTTCATTTTTTATTTTACAAATTTGAGTCTTCTCTTTTTTTCTTTTTTCAGTCTAGCTAAAGGTTTTTCAATTTTGTTAATCATTTTCAAAGTAGTAACTTTTGGTCTCATTGATTCTATTATTTTCCTTTACTCTATTTAACTCTGCTCTAATCTTTGTTGTATCTTTCCTCCTGCTAGCTTTGGGTTTAATTTGCTCTCCTTTTTCTAGTTCCTCAAGGTTTTAAAAAGTTAGATTATTGATTTGATATCTTTTTTTAAAATGTAGGAATTTACAGCTATAAATTTCCCTTTAAATACTGTTTATGCGCATTCCATAAATTTTGATATGTTGTATTTTCATTTACATTCATCTAAAAGTATCTTCTGTAGAGCAGATGTAGCTCAGTGGTTGAGTGCCTGCTTTGCATGTACGAGGTCCCAGGTTCAATCCCTGGTACCTCCTAAAAAATGTATATATATATAATAATAATAATTAAATAAATTAAAAAAGTATTTTCTAATTTCCTTTGTGATTTTTTCTTTGCATTTGTTTTTTTAATATTGTGTTATTTAATTTCCACATATTTGTGAATTTTCCAGTTTTCCTGCTGTTATTGATTTCTAGCTTCATTCCATTGTGGTTAGAGAAGATGCTTTGTATGGTTTCAATTTTTTTGAAATTATTAAGACTTGTTTTGTGACCAACATCTGGTCAATCCGAAGGATGATCCATGTGCACTTAAGAAGAATGTGCATTTGGCCATTGTTGGGTGGAGTGTTCTATATATGTCTGCTAGGTTTTATTGATTTAGTGTTGCTCAAATCCTCTATTTCCTTATTAATCTCTGAATAGATGTTGTCCTCATTATTTAAAGTGGTGTATTGAAGTCTTCAACTCTTATTATTAGAACTGTCTATTTCTCCCTTCAATTCTGTCAATGTTTGCTCCATATATTCTAGAGTTCCATATATCAAAGAAGATATAGTTATTATATCTTCTTTGATGAATTGATCCCTTTTTCTTTTTTGTCTTTGAATTGACCCTTTTATCAATATATAATGTCCTTCTTCGTCTCTTGTAACAGTTCCTGCCTTAATTTCTATTTTGTCTGATATTAATATGGCCACCCAAACTCTCTTTTGACCATGCACTTTTGAATAGTATGGCAGAGACAATGCTGTGTATTCACCAGTTTCATTCCACATATCTCCCTGCCCACAGGAAGACTGTTATTTCCCCGTAGTCCTTGCATCCAAGTGAGTCCATGTGACCTGTTCTACTGAATCAAAGGACAGAAGAAGTAAAGTACACCACTCAGATCATGCTCCTAAAATCTCCTTGAGATCCTCTGTCCAAACTGGTTTCCTCCATCTGCTTGTTTGTGAAACAAGAGTGCCTTGAAACTACTGGATGGTGAACTTACAAGATAGAAGCAGGCTAGAGCTGAACTGTCCAGTGAACATCCATGGTAGACATTGGATAAGCAAGATTACCTTTAAAAACTGCTTGATGCCCTCCTCCCAGACTGACGGGCCAGTGAACAAACCAGGAAGGGTGGATTTCTCCTATTTTTTTGGGTCTGATTCTTGCCACCTGTATTAGTCAGCCAAAGGGGTGCTGATGCAAAATATCAGAAATGGGTTGGTCTTTATAAAGGGTATTTATTTGGGGTAGAAGTCCACAGTTACCAGGCCATGAAGTGTAAGTTTCTTCCCTAACCAAAGTCCATTGGCACGTGTTGGAGCAAGACAGCTGCCAACGTTTGCCAGGGTTCAGGCTTCTTGGGTTCCTCTCTTCCCGGGGCTGCATCTCTCTCTGGGCTTAGCTACTCTGCTTCCTCTACAAGGTCAGCTGTAGACTATCAGGCGAACGGCTCGCTTCTCTTCTCCAACATCAAAACTCCAACATCAAAACTTCAACTCAAAACCTGCTCCAACACTGTCCTTTGCCATGCCTTTCATCTTCAATTCCCCACCCACTAAGGGGTGGGGCTCAATGTCCTACTGATGTGGCCCAATCAAAGCCCCAATTATAACTTAATCATGCCCATATGAACAGATGAGTTTACAAGCATAATCCAATATCCATTTTTGGAATTCATAATTACATCAAACTGCCCAACGGCTACACCACCCATCTCAGTTATGTTTTTTATTGTTATTGTTTTTTTTTCCAGGAAACTCAATGCGATCCTGGAAAAGACACTGATCACAGAGGCAAAGTTACGGTAGAACTTGGGGCAGGACATTTTCCTCTCTTGGCCTCAGTTTTCCCAATGGATAGATGAAAGAGTCTGATCTTTTGGATCCCCCAACCTCTCACGATGGGATTCTGGTCCCAGGGACAGCTCACAGCTGCTTCTCTCACTATCTCTGGCTAGTCTTAAGGGAAGACATGGCTGTGATCTTTGCCCTATGCTCAGCTTCTTTGAGTTCTGCGTTTTGCCTGAAGGCTTGAAAGATGATCGCTGTATGGAAGGGTGAATACAAATGGACAGGGACAGGCAGATGTGGCTTTGAAGTCTTAAAGCCCTGGGTTTCAGTTCCAGCTTTGCCACCACTTACCAGCAAGGGACAGTTTCTGTATGAAGAAGAGAATCTACCCACCCAGGATTAAATACATCAGCAATAGACTTTATTTCTCAAATTCCTCATCTATAAAAGTTAATCTAACCATATCTACCTCACGGGGTTGTTGGAAGCATTAAATGACATAATATACAGTGTACTGAGTTGGGCAGGGAGTCTGGTCCTGAGACATTTAATAAACATTTGCTGTTAATGTGACTAAGAACCTGGCATTCAGCAAATGTTAGCCCCATGGTGGGTCTTGCTTCTCCCAGTTCCATGTGCACACCCATCACACGGGGTCTCGCTCTAACAGTTTGATGAATGTGCTATGGCTGCTCACAAGCCGTCACCTAGAGCGGGGCGGTGGTGTGGGAGGCTTTCTGTGGATGGGTCCCTCATGCCTAAAACAGAGATTTAAAGATGCAGCCTTTCCAGAGAGCATTCCAAGGCCTTCAAGGCTCATCAGATGCAAAGTTAGAGCACAAACCCACACCAGCCACCCCCAAAACTTGCTGCAGAACCGTTGGCGGAAGATCAGACACCCCGATTGTGGAGCATTAATTGCTGCCTTGGCGCCCATCTGCTTGGGGAGAACTTGCAAGAGTCTTTCTTTTTTCTCTTTCCAAAGGCATAAACAGTTGTACTATAAGGAGCCCAGAGGGCCTGGACATGTTTATTTTATAGTTAACAAAGTGAAGGACCTTTTGGCTTGGGGGTCCAACTTCCTGGCTGGCCAGGGGGAGAAGTTTTTTGGATGCCCCCTGCACCAGCAGGTGTCTCTGGGGTAATTCAGGGTGGGGTGGGGCAGTGGCGTGGACGATGCTGGGCAGGAGAGTGGATGGCAAATCCAGCAGCTTCAGATAGGCTCCCCACTCACCCCTGGGACCCCAGATGTCTTCCACAAACTCCAAGCAGGCCAAAACAATCCTCCTTACTGCTCCTGGACTGTTCTGGAAGCATACACACCAACATTTTGACAGTGTTTTCTTCTCAGTGGGGTAGTGGTAAAAAGACTTATTTTATTGTTTTTTGTGTGTGTGCTTCCTAAATTTTTATATAATCAATGTGTATATTTTTATTCAAAATTACAGGTTAATTCATGAATGCATTGCTGTTGCAAAAGGTTCAAGCCACCGACAAGTAAGTCAAATAAAATGGGAGAATCTCCGCTTCTTCCCCTTCTTCCTCCTCATTCCAAAGGTAACACTGATGGGAATTTGGTATGTACCCTTCCAGACTTTTCAGGCCTTTACATACATGAACACTTGTACCTCTCTTTAAAAGGTTTGGCAAAACTGGTGTCTTACTTACACTTTGTTCTATGACTTGACTTCTTCATTTAAGATGGTTTGGGAGTATTTCCAATAGAGTGTCTATAGATGCACTGCATTGGTTTGAATGGCGGCATTCAAGTCTGTAGAATGGAAGTAGACAAATTTATCCTGCCACTCCTCTGATGATGGAATGAGTTCCTTTTATAAGCAGAGAAAGTATGCTATTAATACAGATTTTGCTGTTGTTGGGTGCTCTGGAGTCAGGGTCTTGGAGATTTTCTCTCTAGGTGGACAGCTGAAAAATCTGAGAGCTTATAGCAGTCATGGGTTAATGTCCAGTTTTATGATTTTTTTAACGGAGAGGTTTGTGTGTAGGAGGTGGCTCAAGACAGGACTTTCTTATGCAGTTCTCCAATCTTTCCACTGGGTGGCTCTGCTGAGCAAGGCTGTGCAGGATGGCTCTCACAGGGGAGACCAGGGTGCAGGAAGAAGGTTCTGGAGGCAATTCAGGTAGGGCACCTGGGCAGCTCCTTAGTGCATTCCCTCTGCAAGCTTGGGCAGGGGCCTTATCCTGCGTGTTTGCCCACCTGGGAAATATGAGGACATCTAAATGACATATTTGTTTCCTTATCTGAAAGTGGATAAAGAAACCCACTGTAGGCAGGAAGCCAGCAGAGAAGGGTACTTTCACCCACTAGATATGCTCCTGAGAAGGTGAATATCAGTAGATACTTTTATAAAATGGGGCCAAATATTGAATGTACTGGCGAAAACTAGTTACTTAAAGGAATGGGAATTGTACATTTGGGTTTTGATAAATGGGATTTCTCACTCCCAAAACGAGGCTCTCCAGTGCTTTAAGTTTAAGGGCTCATTGGAGGACCCCTGTGCTCTTGGCAGTCCCCACCAAGTGTGGTCTGAGAACTGTGTGATCTGGCTTCCATTTGCAGAGGTGATGGGCATGACCCTGGGTCTGATCATCCTTCATTTACTGATAATTGTTAAAATGCCTCAAGGACTCACAGGCCAGAGACTGAGCTAAACACTTTGCCTGAATTATTTCATTTAATCTATACAACCACCCTAGGAAAAATTACTATTATACTTTTTTATATATGAGTAAAATGAAGTTAGAAAGGTTAGAAAGGAACTTGCCTGAGTCTGGGAACTAGTGACTGGCAGTCTGCATTTAACCCAGACCCTCGCAATCCCAGAGCTTATATAGTCTTAAACTACGTTCAAAGGCTTTGGAAGTGAAGCTATGTCACCTGGGCAGGTGTGCTATCAGGCCCAGCTCCTCTTCACTCCCCTTATACTGCCCCTTCCTTAGCCCCAGCTTCCAGTTCCCGTCCCATTACATAATACAAGATACAGCCCGAAGTGTGTTTCTGTGGCAGAGCATTCCAAAGCCTTGGCCCCAAGTTGCAAATAACTAAAGTTGGAATGGAGAAATAGCGAGGAGCACCAAAGAAGAATGGCCTTCCTTTGGAGTCAGCCTCTCTGAGCCCTGAGAGGCAGCTGGAGAGGCAAGGAGTTGGAGAAAGTTAAGCAAATTTTGTTTTCCCCTTTGCTAAGAGATTTGGATGGCAAATCTCAGCCAAACAAAGCAGCAAGCAAAAAAGGCAGGCCTTGCCTGGTCCCAGGGCTGAGAAGAAAGGCAAGTTTCTAAGAGACTAGACGACTCCCTACATGGGAAAAGGGAAGTGATTTTCGCTGGGCATTTGGCTGGAAGTCTAGCTGATGGTTCCAACTCATGGGTATTAGCAAAGGAGAACAAGGAATTGCTGAGGGTGGCAAATTGGTTATAATTAAGAGAACCTGGGAGACGCAAAGCCATGTGAAGGCCACCAGCTGTCCTGGATCTGGTCCCTCTGTTCTTGGAGGCTTAGGGCTCAGGAAGCCAGCTGCCCTCCCCTGCTGTGCAGACCATTCAAGCAAAGACGGGGGCTGTGGGAAGGCACAGAACTTATGCTGGGGGCCCAGGGCTCAGGTGCCTCCGTGGCATTAGGTCCCATCCTGTCCCCTCCACCAGCATCTTTTCCTTCCCTTTCTTCACAATTTAAAACTCACCTACTTTGTCCCTCAGGAAAGCAGACAGGCCTGGGGGTGGGCTCCACTCTCAACTCCTGAGCTTCTTGGATGAGTTATTTAGCCTCTCTGAGCCTCAGAGTCCTCATCTGATAAATGGAATAATAACAAGTTCTAATCCAGGCAATCATTATGGGGACTCAATGAGATGATGTCTGAAAAACGGTTAGCAGCGTGCAGGGGTAGGCAAACTACAGCCGCGGGCCTGCTGCCTGCTTTTGTATGGCTCACCAGCAAAGAATGGTTTTTAACATCTTTAAATCGTTGGAGAAAAAAAATCAAAAGACTAATATCTCATGACAGGTGAAAGTTACATAAAATTCAAGTTTCAGTGTCTGTAAATAAAGTTTTATTGGAAAATGGCCACACCCATTTGTTTACATTTTGTCTATGGTTGCTTTGTCTGGTGGCCCCTTGCCACCCCAACCCCTCACTGAGTCACCCAGATGGCTCTGGGCCACCTGGGGTCATCAAGGCCTTGGTGACTTGGTTCTGGTTCTGGTGAGCAGGTCGCCCCTCCCGACTGGTGTGGGCAGAGTCGAGTAGCTGTGACAGAATCCTCATATGGCCTGCAAAACCTAAAATATTTACTATTTGGCTCTTAAAATTTACCGACCCCTGGAATAAGTGCCTGAGGCTTAAGTGTTCAGTAAAACGTACCCATTGTTATTAATATTATCATCACTTTCATTGTTTATCCCCTTTTGGCCTTAACATTCAGATAACCACACTTAATGGAGAGTCTAAACCTGAAGTCCATGGAGGGTTTCAGGGGGTCTCTACCTCCTAAATTTCTTTGCAAAGCTTTTTGGCGGTGTCTTTTGTGGGAGGGGCTCCACACACTCATCTGATTCTCAAAGGGGTCTGTACCCTCATATAGGTAAAGTGTTGAATTGAAGGCCTTTCTTGGCCCAGGCAGGTGGATCTGTACTTTCCTCGGGCTGTCTGGAGACATCGTCCAGGATGGTAGAGATACTTGGGGGACCATGGGGCCTTCCCCAGAGCCCAGGGTAGGGTTCCTGCAGTGCAACAGGCATAGGGAGTTGGCTTGGGCGCCAGCTGGCTCGGGCTGATGCTGGTGCTGCCCTCCACTGGCTGGGCCCCTTCTCGGAGCCTCGACTTCTCTTGCTGGTGGGTTGTTGTAAAGACAAATTTAGATATATCTGTCTAGTACTGGGCACAGTGTCTGGCCCACAAGAGGTACTGCAGAAATGGTGGCTATTATTATTAGTGGCAGTATTGCTTGTTCAGATTCCTTTTCCTGGGCTTGCCCCAGGCCCATAAAAAGTTACCCCATATTTGGTTAAGCCTGAGGTTTGAACGCCTCGAGTGCTCCTGATCCCATTCAACTAGGGCAATTGAATTAAATACATTCTCATGATATCAAAATGCAATTAAGTTTTTAAAAATTCCAGTGGCCTCCTTTGAAGAGGTACACTGGGAAATGTTCCTAAGAGTGAAATAAAGGAAATCCAAAACTTCTCTATTGCAAGAGCCCTGGCTGTTTCAGACATTTCAGTTCCTTCCCCCGAGGAGTTACTCTGGACCTCAAGCTGGGATCTATTTCCGCCCTTAGAAAGCTTCTCTGGGAGCCCCTGTCCCCAGCCCAGTCACCCAAGCTTTAGATTCATTCCAGAGCCCCCACTTTGGGAGGGTGGAGGGCATCCTTGCAGCCAGGCTATCCTGGAGATGGGCAGCCCGAATACGGGCTGGTCCAAGTCCAGCGCAGCTCAGCGCTTCTGCCCGCCTCCTGTTGCTGGGTGGCATCCCATTCAGCTGACGGTGGGGGTGGGGATGCTGGTGGCTCCAGACAACAGCTGGAGACCAGAAATGAAGACTCCCAGCAACAAGCAAATGTTACTGTTTCTTGAAGTTGAAATATTCTATCCCCAGAGTGTCCCTTTCAGCCGAGCAAAAACAATCCCCCATGGGGACCCAACTCTGCCACGGAGAAACAGAAGCCTCCCAGTTCTCTGGGTCCCAGGGACTGTCTGAAGTCTCAGGCACACACAACCCAGTGGGAAGAGGAGATGATCATGTGACTTCCAAGCTTGGAGACAAGTTCACCCTTGTCCTGCTCTTTTCCTCTCCACAGGAAGAACTTGTGATTGCCTGACAAAGGAGGAGGCTGGTGCGGCTCTGGCGCCTGACTCTTGGGTTGGGGTTTGACAGTGTCTGCATCTCTCAGTATGGGAGAACACAGGGATGAGATCCAGGTCAGCGGTCCCCAAAGTCCATTCAGACGGGTTCTTTGGTTGGGATGACTGCACATTCGGGCTGCGTTATTTTTTTCTGTGGTAGGCACAATTTGTCTCTAAGAAATTCACCAGGAAGGCCACCCCACTTGTTTTCCACCACCCATTTCCTGTCAAAAATATTTTCCTTCATGGGAGGAAAGAACTTCCGGGAAAGAGAGAAGGAAAGCTCAGAGAAGACAAATATTCAAGGAAAGCTAGGCTTTAAAGGCGTCATCATGTTGCGATGGCAAGAGCAGTCTTAGGACTGGTGGCTTTGGAGGTAGGTGGAGATGAGCAAGGGTTGGAAAGAGGACATCGGTAAAGAGGAGAGCACAAAATTCACGTCAAGGTATTGCCCCTTCTGAAGAAGTATATGGAAGAACTGCTGTACTGTATGCCCTTCTCTCCACACACCTCTCTGTCCTGCAATGATTCTCTGGAATGAATTAGCTTTTGCAGTGGAACAACAAATACATTGCCTATGGTGAAGGAAACTGTTCTGAAACTGTTTCAGAAGAGAAGGTGGAGGCTAGCAATCAAATTTCTCAAAGTGGTTGTCAAGCTTCATTGAACATCAGAGTCATCCAGGATGTTTCCAAGGGATTCTGATTTGGGTGGGGGTGGGGAGGCAGGAATCTGCATTTTGAACGAGCACATCAGGGATTCCCATGCAAGTGGTCCATGCATCACACTCAGAAACACATTGTGTCTAAGGTGGTGGCAAAACTCTTCTGTTGGACTGGCCTGTGACCCTTTTTCTCTAAGAACCTTACATCCTAGCAGTAACTGGCTGGACTAGGGAGACCTCACCCGACCCATTCATCTGGGAATTTGGAATTGCAACTCCAAGAACCAGTAGTCTTGAGTGTGCTTGAATAAGTCAGGCTAGAAGCTTTGCTCGTAGATTCCTTGGCTTCTGGGCCATGCCCTCACCTGATCTTTCTGCCTCCCAACCCCGACCCCATCCCACTGGTGATCCTGCCCCAGCTCTTCCTCTTCTGCCTCGGGTCAGTCCTGGGCCACTGTCCTCAGCAGCCTCCTGGGGCCACCCTAGATGCCCCTCCCTGCTGAGGGCTGTTGTCCATTTCCCTGCTTCATGAACTGTGTTCCCCAGGCCAGTCCCCTGCTTGGGCCTCGGGCTGCCTTTCTGAGTGCCTACTGGAGAGTTCAACCTCGATGTCCCACAGGGTACTCCCTCAACATTGCCCAAGCAGAACTCATCGTGCTTGCGCCTCACCTGAGTGCCCTTGTATGTTCTTTATCTCAAAGAATGGCACCTCCCTCCACCCAGGGACCCAAATCTAAACACCTGAGCATCATCCTAGACACTTCCTTGTTCTTCACCTCTCACATCTATTCTAGAACAGCTAACACGCACTGAAAACATACTACAGATTATAACTCATCACAGTTCTATGAGGTGGGTACTGTAATTAGCCCCATGTGACAGACCAGAAAACAGGCCCTTGTCCAAGTCTCCGTCACAAGTGGTGGAGTTCGGATTTGAACCCCAGCAGTCTGGCCCCAAGCACATGCTCCTGACATAAGGGGGCGGTCAGCCTTTTGCATACTCACGTCTTCCCCTCCACCCACAGTGCTGGTCTGAGGGCCTAGTCAGACCCTGCTTCGCATCTCTGTGCTTCTACAAGCCTTCTGATTGGTCTCCTAGCCCTCGGTCTTACCCTACTCCAATCTGGTTTTCCTAATGCAAGTGGGCAATCTTTCTTAACTGGGAAGCTGACATCACTCCTCTGCTGGAAGCCTGCAAAGCCTCCCTGTTTGTCATGCGCTGGCTTCACTATAGTGACTGGTGGACTCTGAGTGCTGGAGACTGATGGCAGGGCTAGGCCATCGGCCTACACTGCACTGCCCCTTGGAGCCTTAGCTTCCTCACTGGCACACCAGGGACAATACTCCTGGCACAAGCTTGTTGGATGTGGAGAGCACCTGACGATGTCTAACAGTGGGGAACTCATAAGGAGTACCCATTAGTATTCTTTTTTGTAGGTGATACCAGGGATTGATCCCAGCACCTTGTACGTGGGAAGCAGGTGCTCAACCACTGAGCTACATCTGCTCCCCCATTAGTATTCTTAAAAAGGAAAGGGTGGGAAGAAGGGTGAGGTTGAAAGGAGGGTTGCTCTGCCAGGCAAGATGAATTCCACGTGGGGGTAAAAGTCACATCAGCACTTTAGATGCATTTTCTCATTTAGCCTTTTTAACCCTCGGAGGTACAGGGACTTGTATGTACATTGCACAGTGAGGAAGCTGAGGCTGGGAGGTGGACTGACTGACTCAAGGGCGCTTCAGACGCAGGTCCTCCCGAGTGTGAAGACCTATGCTCTCACCACAGACAGACCCTGCCCTGTCCTGCCTCCCCAGTGCGGTGTGTTGATTTGGAATTCTGACACTTTCAGGTCTTACCGGCTAACCATCAAGTGGGTCGAAGCCATGACAAGACCTGAGGAAATTCGAAGACAGTGCCAGGAAAAACCAAACAAACGTATGGCCTGGCATTCTTGCAGTGCGTGTAGAAAACAGTATCAGACCACGTGGCACCTTCCTCTGGTCCCTAGGTCATTCCCATAAAAAAAACGACAACCTGGGGCCATCACTGTTTCAACAACAATGAGAATATTTATTTTTCTTGAGACAGTAAAAATAACATTTTTCTCTCTTTTGTAAAAGTTAAGTACCATTACATTCCATTTTCTTAAATAACAAAATCCTAAAAATATATATTAAATTGTATACAGTGCGTCACACTTCATCTTATATTTTAAAATACATGATGTTTCTATTTTATTCTCAAAGTTGCATATTAAGAGCATATTTACAAATAAAGCCTTGTCATCCAAAGTCAAACTCCGCAGGAGAAGGTGAATTTGGATGTGGGAAGGTCTTGACATGCACGAAGCCCACAGATGGCAGCTCCCTTCGCAGGAAGGGAAAGGGATCTCCACAATGTGCTTCTAGACACTTCCTTTCTGAAGCAGTAGATTTACCTCTGACTTTCGTCCACACCTCACTTCTGACTCATTGAGTATGTTCAGCTTGGCAAGACAGAAGCCGTGGGGTGGGCCTGCTGGGGCCCTGAGGCTGAGGGGAAGCCCCAGCACCCCGAGCCATCCAGCCTGAGGAGAGGCAGCTGTGGCTGGAAGGCTTGAAAACACCCCACACCAGGGCAGCTAAGCTGAGAGACTTGGCCAGGAGGTAGAACAGTGAGGAAGGTAAACAAAGACACCAGAGGAAACACAATCGAAAGGTTAAAAATTCCCAAGGTAATACCAAAAGCAGACATCAAACACAGATTCGAAACCCAAGAGAGGGCCAGCTGACTGGGACCTGGAGGGGGGGCTTGCCCTGTTGTGGGGATGTGGCATGGCCTCATCAGACAAGGCAGGCAGAGTGGCAGAGGTGGTCCACTCTAAGTGCTTGTGAAGATCAAGTGCGTGGTGCCCCAGGCCTCACGGGGCTGCCTGGAGCTGCCAGTGAGGCGTGCGGTGGAACCGTGCCCCTGCGTGCCCCACAGGCTGGCCTGAGAGCCAGGACAGCTGTACTTGCAAGTGCTTTGATCCTTGCAGGTTTCTGGCTGATTTGGAGTCTTGAGCCGCCAGAGCCCACACTTCAGAAGTTACAGCAACCGGGTTACCTCCCTCCTGCCAAGAGAGATGTGGGGGAGCCGAGGAGGCACTGGGCTCATTCCAACTGGCCAGTGCTTTGCGTGAGATTGGGCAGGCGGGGAAGAATGCAGTCCTGCCTGCCTTCCTTGAGGGGTGCCCCCAGGCACGCTGTGAGATGTGGCATCGCCAGGCACAGGGGAGGTGACAAGATGGGTTGGTGTGGGGTGTTTTCAAGCTCTCTGTCACCCCAGGGCAGGGCAGGGCAGGGCAGGGCAGGGCAGGGCAGGGCAGGTCTGGAAACTGCAAGCCTTTAGGATGCTTTCAGTAGTGGTCCCCAAAGCCCCTTGTGAAACTCCTCCCCTTCCTCTTCCATGATCTTCTGTTAAATGTCCTGTAATTAATTTTTTTCAGGGTCACCCCTTTCCAATTGCCTCTGATTCCCACTTTCTCTCTTCTAATGTAATTTCTTAAAAGATCAAGTGCTCCCTCCTCTGGTGCTCCTGGACAATTTCTTTCTTGGGTGTTGAGCTGCAGGAGACCCTGTGTGGGATGTTGCCAACCGGTTCCAACCGAGGCCACGGCCAGACTCTGGCCAACCTGGAACAATTTATGGCCCCTCTCCCCTCACACTGCATCAGGGCAGGTTTGGATTTCTCACAGCTGTCCCGTGGATAGTCAGCCAGTCCTGGAGGCACTGGACTGTGCAAGGGCCAAACAGGAAGAAGGGCATTGGGGCGTCACCAGCATTTCCTGGTGTCTCTGTGAAAGGGCCGCTCCAGCTGCAGGCTTCAGACAACACACTGGCTCAGGGCCTGGTGATGTGAGGTGGGAGGTTGGGTGGGGGGCCACCTTAAGCCTCAGGCAGCAGAACAACTGCCTTCTGCCTGGAAGCCTTCCCAGGGCACATTCCACATTCCCTTTGTGCTGCTCATGGATCTATTCACAGCATGGGGCCTTCTGCCTGCACACACACCTGACACTTGTGAGGAGATTCTACAAAGGCCAAATGTTGGTACATTTCCTGGGTCCTTGTATGTAACAAGCTTTTGTCTTCAGACCCAGGGGCCTGCAGACAGCTGTTCCAGGCTAATCACCCTTTCTAGATCAAAGTGTGAAGGCAGAACCGAATACCTCTGTGCCCTTGGCTGGCCTCTCACGGTGCTTGCCCTGCTCTCCTGTGGACATATGGCTGGCTTCCCTCCTCTTCATGAGCCTTGGCTTGCCCTCTCCCAGCATCTCTCCTGGTCTCAGGTTGCCGAGTGTCACCTCCCAGAAGGACCCACACTGCCCTCTGTCTCCCCAGGAGCAGCCAGGCACAGATAGGGGCCAGTGTGGTAGGAAGAACCCCCAAAGGGCTGCAGCAGGCAGTGGCTTAGGGGCTTGGGAGAGGTAGGCAAAGAGTTCCAAAGAGGGAACCCCTGAGGCTGAAGCAATACAAGCTCCAAGGCCTGAGTGCCTTTGGGAAAGTCACACTCTGACAAATGGCCCTGGCCCGGCCTCCAGAAGTGCAGACTGCTCTTCTCTCAGCTGCTGTGGACAAAGCCTGTTTGCAAATGGCGGAGACTTCTAAATTAGAGATGGCACTTACTCATGCACCAGCAGCCACTGCAGCTGGAGCTCTCAATCTCAACAGCCCTGTCCTGGATCTCTTGTTCCCAAACCCTCCCTCTCCTCATGGGAATCTCTGCAATTCATTTACATGGCTGAGGGACAGGGTGGTGTGGGCCGAGGGGCAAAAACCCTCTCTTCACTCTCTGAGTCATTCCTAGCCCCACTCTGTCCTCATGAGAAGGGCAGAAAGGGTCGAAGAGCCCTTGGGCTTTTTCATCTTTTTTAAAAATGGGAGACACCTAAAAGAAGAGGGCACAGGCCCCCATGTCTCACCTCATGCTGCCTAAATGCTAAACCACAGTGTTTATACTCCCTGTTCTGAACTGAGAGTCAGCTTAGAGAAGTATGGAGAGACTGGGTGCCTGGCTCAGGCTGGACAAGACCACCAGCTGCTCCAGGAAGAGGACAGTCAAACAAGGAGCTTCTGGGTACCTGTAATGGCTTCCAGTAAAGTTTGATGGATAAATAAATGAATGGATTTTTAAAATATGATCACTCCTACAGCTTGCTCTGCTGGTCACAGAGCTATGAAGAGAAGCTTAGAAAAGGAGCCTAAATGAAAGGGGTCAGGGTGATGTGATTGGGGTCACGAGACCAAGCTCTCAGGCTCTCCCAGGGTGGAGGAGCCCTGTCCCTGCACCTAGAGAGTAAAGGTTCTCCCTGTCTGGTCTTGTTTCAAACCATAAAGAACAGGAGAAACTGATCTGTGTGTGGAAAAAACAAATAGGCAAGAAAGACTGAACGTCCACCATGCCTACCCACCACCAGATGCTCACCAAGAATGTACTGGAGCCCAGCACAAGACACCGGCATCTCTGTCACCTCAGACCTACTGCTCTGGTGCCCCCGTTCCTAGATCAGAAGCAGAGATGCAGGGAGGGCTGACCCGACGCTGGGAGCTGGAGTCTCTAAGTGCAGCTGGTGAAGCAGGATGAATCCAGGCTGTGCTGCCCAGCAGCATGGTGCCCCTTCTCAGGCTGCGGGAGGCACCCTTGAGGAGGCTGAGGTCCTCCCCCAGCAGCCTGGAGCTCACAGAGAGACCTCGAGTCCTGGGCGCTGGGCCTTCTAGTCACTCACAAGGGGATTGCGGTCGTCTTGTTGACTCTGACCCTTGAACTTCTTCTTAAAGATGGAAATTGAAGTGGAAGGCTTATAGAAAATGCTCCAGATTTCTCCTGAAGTACCTGGTTGATGGCAAGCCCTCAGGTCCTCTGAAGCAGGAACACGATGGGATCTGTCAAGCAAGCATAAGAGAACAAAGCATTCAAAGCAACCTGCCATCTTGTGAGACGGCTAGTACCTACAGAATGGGATGTGTGGTGAGTTGGGGTCTTGGGAAAGACCCAATGACCACTTTTAAAGCTCTGGAGGACTAGTGTGTGGAGGGAAGGTGTCCTGTGGGTGACAGGGACCGCAGGAGGGAGAGCAGATTAGCAGATTCCAGCTCAGCATGACAAAGAGCTTTTGACTGGTCAGAATTATTAAAATCTGGAAAGGGCTGGCCTGGAAGATTATATAGAGTTTTTTTTTTTTTTTTTAAGATTTTATTTATTTATTCATTTACCCCCCCTTGCTGCTTGTGCTCGCTGGGTCAGCTTACCACGCCGTGCAGGCGGGCTTGCCTTCACCAGGAGGCCCTGGGAACCGAACCCGGGGCCTCCCATATGGTAAACGGGAGCCCTACTGATTGAGCCACAGCCGCTTCCCTATATAGAGTTTTCAAATTCTTATATTTTTAATAGCAGCGCTTTTTCTTTGAATGACATTTACCTGGAGGCCCACTTGGCTGAAACAGGATAAAGGTAAAACTGCTTGTTTGAAGTGGGGATGTGCCTTCCCTCCAGTGCCTCCCCTGTCCTCCATGTCGGCTCCCAGGGCTGTTAGACAGGGAGGTTTTGAGGGACTCCAACGTCAGATGGGAGTGAGACTCACACTTTATGCACAGCCATACTGTGAGATCCTGGGCCCTAGGGACAGTCTCTTGGTGCTGCAGGGGACACATGGACAGGAGAGGCTTCCCCAGAACATAGGAAGTTGTGACTTTTAAAAATATTATGAAAGGCATGGCACTGGGCTCAGTAAATAAGGACATGGCTTCCACCGAAAAATGTAAAGTTTAGAGTGGAGATGCTGATGTAGGGTGCTCCTAGATGGTAAGAAAGGAAAAGCTGGAAATATAGGAAAGAATGTGGCTAAAGAGGGTCTTCATGGTGCAGTGGAGGAGCCTGCATTTAATGTGTAAAAGAGTCTGTGGGGGGGGCGGCTGTGGCTCAATCAGTGGGGCTCCCGTTTGCCATGTGGGAGGCCCCGGGTTCGGTTCCCGGGGCCTCCTGGTGAGGGCGGGCCCGCCCGCACGGCATGGTTGGCTGACCCAGCGAGCACAAGCAGCAAGGGGGGGATAAATGAATAAATAAATAGAGTCTTTAAAAAAAAAAAAAAAAAAAAAAAAAGAGTCTGTGGGAGGGGAATGGATGCAGCTCAGTGGTTGAGTGCCTGCTTCCCATGTATGAGGTCCTGGGTTCAATCCCCAGTACCTCCTGAAAAAATAAGAGTCTACAGGGAAGGGCAAGTGAGAAGATCAGGAGAAAGATGGCTTTTACTGGACAGGAATCTTCAGGAAGGTCTTGAAATGGATACAACCTGGACTGGGAAATATAGGAAAGATGGAGTAGGGTTCTAGAAAAAATTGGAAAGAACTACCAATTCTTGTAGTTGTATGAACGAAAGCATGTAGATGCATGTAGAAAGCATGATCGACTGTCCCATACCTGGAGGGTGGGGCCATTAAATCTGAGAAGCAAAATGAGGGAAGGACATATTTTTTTTTTCCAAATTAGTCTAAATTTAACAATGAAGCTTCTATAAGTCTCTTAAATAATTGTTTTAAAATAATTTGTAAGCAAGAATTAATGAAACGTTAGAATTCTCTAAGAATGTTTCCTGATTTCCAGAAGCCATCAGGACATAGGTTCTACATTCTTAGGAATCTCTCTCTGCTTTTGCATATAGAGCTTTTTAAGGGACCAGCACAAACCCAAAACTGGAAACTGTTGCTTTTTATGCCCAGACTGTTTCATTCCTTGAAATTGTATCCTTTGGCCACAGGAGCACACTCAATCCCTGAGACCTTAATGAGATTTGCCCAGTTGTACATTTCACCCTACAGAGAGTCAGGAACATCTAATGCCTTAGGCTACCTTGGGTCAAGGGCTTTGGAACTGTGTTCTGATATTACAATTGTCCCCAGACAAATGAAGCAGTGTAGAAAAGGAATTCTGAGCCTTCCCCTTCCTGGAACCCAGTGACTCCAGTGTACTCACTTGAATGTGACGTGCAGAAGCAGCTTTGCTACAATGGCTGTGACTGTGAAGATGAGAAGAGTTGCCAGGCCATACACTGTCCACCCTGCAAGTACAAAAGACACAGTTTATCAGTCCTGTTGTCCTCCATTTTCAAAAGGAGAGAGGTCTTTTGGAAGCCCTGCATATTCACTGGCAGCTCAGAGCCCTCTGTGGTGGGGTGATCACCAAATGGAGCAGCAGGGGTGGCTAAGGCCAGGCTATGCATGGGGCCCCAGGCCTTCTGAGCACCTGGCCTTGCTCTGGAGTCACTCTTGGAGTGAGGCAGAGTGGTGTGGTCCAAAGTACACTGGACTCAGGGTTTAAAGGGGTGGCTGGCATTCCGTCTTGACCCTTGGAGTCACCACGCAAACACAGATGAGTTAGGTAAACTCTTTGGGCCTCGGTTTCCTCATCTGAGGAATGGGATGCATGGTCTATGCCTTCCTGCTGGGACACACCCCAATGACATGGAGCATGCCCTGGAGAGGCCCTCTCTGCCGTCCTCCCACAGTGAGTCCTCTCTCTCTCTCTCTTGAATGAATGAATGAATGAATACAGCTCTTGCAAATGCCAGAGAATTTAGGGAGCTACAGTTTAGGATTCCAGAAAAATAATCTCAAAGTAGGGAAACTGGATGAGCTGATCAACTGCAATGTACAAAAGGCATACATTGTTTCCTTAGAGATAAGCACTTTTTTCCTAAGGACTACGGAGCCAAGCTAATGAGAAAATTTCCCTCAAAGGCCAGAACAAACTATAGGTGACAGGGCCTGTACCCCCAACCTGCCTCTGAATGAGAAACACCCTAGAGCAGGGGTTTTTAACTAGGGGTCCATGGATTTCAGGGGGTCCCCCAGGGCTGTTTGGCTGAGGCTGGGCTTGAATTGAAAAAAAATCAACTTATAATCTTTATTTTCTCTGACCTCTGATGTTAGTGTCATAAAACTATCTGCTGCTACATTCTGAGAAGGGATCCGTGGTTTTCACCTGACTGGCAAAGGGGTCTGTGGAACAAAAAAAGTTCAAGAATCCCTGCCCTAGAGTGCTTCTGTTTCTGTAACTGCCAAGAGCACTACCTTCAAGCTCTGTGGCGTCTACCTCATATTGATGGAGCCCGGGAATTGCTACCTGGGATGGTCTGAGGTGGGTGGCTGGGGCTGGTGGTGATGACGTAGAGTACTTTGGAGGACCGGGCAGCACTGACGCTGAGGTTGGCCTGCTCAGTGATCATCTCGGCCAGAATCTGGCTGACAGTGGACCTCTCCTGTGGTACTTCTTCCTTGATGGCTGGAAGAACAAAAGGAATTAACTGGAGAAAAAACTGATGGAGACAATGAGGAGTGCAAAGGAGGGGGACACTGGTTATGAAGAGAACACCTTTTCCTCTGATCAATTCTGGGTGCAAGAGTAAGCTGTGGAATATCTCCCCTTGCCCTGCTGCCCCCGAAAGCAGAACTAGTCAGGCTCTGGCTCTGGCACTGAAGGAGCCAGCACTTCCAATGATTTGACTGGCCTCTTCGCACATACCTGCACGCATGTCTTATAGTTTTCTTGCCCTTATGCCTTTGCAGCTACGGTTCCCTCGGCCCATAAGGCCTTCTTTCTTCCTACCAATCCACCCAAATCCTACCTGTTCTTCAAGACTGTCCCATCTGCAGGGGAGGCCTCCTCCCTCTGACTTCCTGTAGCAACACTACCTCAACTCTTCTTGAGGCCCTTGTTATCCACAACATACATCTTCTGCTGTTTCTTATATGCTGGCAAAGACATGTGCCCAGCACACAGGATGGCATTACAGGGGGCAAAGAATGTGGCTCCACCTTAGGAGGGTTTCAAGAAAAGATGATAAACCAGTCCTTTGGGATTGGCTGGAATGTTTAAAGGCAGGAGGATGGACCAAATGGAGATTCTTCCAGTTTTACCAACCCTAACTCTTTTTTTAAGTTATTCTTTAACTTCCTTATTTTTTTTTTTTTTTTTTTTTTTTTTTTTTTAAGATTTTTATTTATTTATTCATTTATCCCCCACTTGCTGCTTGTGCTCGCTGGGTCAGCTAACCACGCCATGCGGGCGGGCTTGCCTTCACCAGGAGGCCCCGGGAACCGAACCCAGGGCCTCCCATATGGTAAACGGGAGCCCCACTGATTGAGCCACAGCCGCTTCCCTTTAACTTCCTTATGAATATTATCCTTAGCACTACTAAAATAGCAAACTTGACAGGTTTCATCTCTTCTCTCCATCATGGAATATAGATAAGTTATAAAATGGGAGGTGGGTAAATCCTTCTTTCAGTTCACCAAGCACTGGGATAATCAACCAGTTGAATCAGTAGCTCTTGACTCACCATCTTCCCAACAAGGATGGCCCAAGGTTCATGAGTCATAGTGGTGTGGAAGAAAAGCCCAACTGCTCATACCCTGAAGAATCCCCAAGAAGGAGAGGATGTCTTACCTTGGTATAAGACAGCAAATCCCTGGGCTTGATTGATGCGATCAGAGAAGAAATACAAGATGACAAAATCCAGAGAGACATTGAAGGACAAAGGTGGGCGGTTTCTTCTGTTGAAACGGAGGAGGACCCTATGGGTGTAGCCATCCAGCAGCTCCACCATGTCTGCAGAATCCCTGATGTCAAACAAGATGAAGTTGAAGTGGATGTGGGAGGCTCCAGGAACCCGGATGGTCCAGTAGCAGACCCTCCCTGTGGCGTAGGTGTCAGGGAAGTCTGGGGAGTAGATCACTGAAGTCATGGCAGAGTAGTTCCCACCACAGGCGCCAACGAGAGCTGCCAAGACAAAAGGACATTGAGCCTTCAGGCTGGGTCTCAGCCATGGGGCCTGCTTTGCAGCATCGTTACAAACAAGACACTTCCTAGCTAATGTGATCCAGGTTGGGATATTGCTTTTTTATCTACAAAACCAGACTGTATTATGTTTCAGGATTGAATCACAAAATGAATCGCTTAAGCCCAGAACAAATGGTTGTGGAGGCTTTTTGTTTGCCCAGGAGACCTTAGAATCAGCCCGTGGCACAGTGGTGTGGCTGAGGCTGGGGCTGGGCTGGAGTCAGAGAGTCTGGATTCTGGACCAGCTGGGCCATGTGATCCCAGGGGCTGCACTTCATTTCCTGGCATTGTGCTTCTCTGTTTTGAGGATGGAGAGACCACCACCTGCTCCCGTATCACGTGAATGCGTGAGGACAGATGAGATAAAACACATGAAAATCCTGGGACCTCTTGGTGAAGGGGGGGGGTGGGGGTGGAGTGGCGCTCAATAAAAGAAAGTCATAAAAAGAGAAGGGCTTCACAACTGCCCAGGAGCCCTGATATGCTTGAGAAGCAATGCTCAAGTTAGAGGTCCAGGCTCATTTTTCAGATAGGAAACTGTGGCACAATAAATGACTTCTGCAGAGGGGAAATCCACTGGATTCTGGTCACTCTGTACCGACTGCATTTGATTCCTCTGGACTCTTGTTTTTGGATTATTAGCAGGTTCTAGGAATGAGATAGAACCACTTCACTGTAACTTACACAGTGAAGTGTACACAAGATTCCAGAAATGAAAGTCTCTTGAGAGGGAGTGTAGGGCTAGGATTTGTAAAGCAGGCTTTGGGGGAGCTTTGCTTCCCTTTAGGACTTAGAAAGGAATAAGAGAATGCTGCTCCTATCCTAAAATCAAGAAGATGCTCAAAATTCTTCCTGAACCCATCAGAAAGCTCAGTTCTCAAAACAAACAAACAAACAAACAAACACCAAAACAAAACCAAGGAACTGAATTCTAAAAGATAAGAAGCCCCTTGGTGAGAGTCAATCCACACTAACTGTTTCATCTTCCACAGAGCTCAGGCAGGAGAGGTGGCTGCCACAGAAGTAGGTATGAAGAAAACAGTTACAATTTTAACAAATTCCTAAAGGCTGTGTGGGCTAGCCTCTCAGTTTAGGAAAACCAGGAGCCTCAGATGTAAGGGGAGTTTGTACTCACTTGTATTCACTTCCACCTGGGGCTCACAAGAAAGACTGGGGTAAAGCAAGAGACCAAAGAAAATTCCCCTCAGTGGCATGGGTGTGCAGGAGGTAATCAGCTGCTGCCCAGGGACAGGCACGAAACACTGTCCACTTCCCAGTACTTTCCTCTCAAAGGAAGCAAAAGCCTTAAGCTGCTGGGGGAGGGGCAGCAAAATCTCTTGCTCCCAGTGCCACCAGAGAGAGGGAGAAGCAAAACCCTTGGGAGGAGGAGGGTAAGAAGTTCTCTTTCCGGGAAATGAATGTGGCTTAAGCAATTGGGCTCCTATCTACCATATAGGAGGTCCAGGGTTTGACTCCCGGGGCCTCCTGGTGAAAAGCAAGATAGCCTGCATGGTGAGCTGGCCTGAGTGGAGAGCTGGCCCGTGCAGAAGTGCTGGCCCGCATGGAGTGCTGGCCCGTATAGAGAGCTGGTGCAGCAAGATGACACAGCAAAAAGAGACCAGAGGAGGGACAATAAGAGATGCAACAGACCAGGGAGCTGAGGTGGTGCAAGAGATTGAGCGCCTCTTTTCCACTCCAGAAGGTCCCAGGATCAGTTCCTAATGCCGCCTAAAGAGAAGACAAGCAGACACAGAAAAACACAGAGAGCAGACAGCGAGTGCAAAACAATGGGGTGGTGGTGGTGGAGAATAAATAATTAAATTTTTAAAAAATCAGTGCAGAATACTATACGCAGCAAAAATATTTTTCAAAAATGAAGATGGAATAAGGCCTTTTCAGACCAAAAAAAGCTGAGAGAAGCCATTGATAGCAGAGCTACATTAGAGAAAAAGCTAAAGGAAGTTCTTCAGGCCAAAGGAATGTGATCCCAGATGGAAATGTGGATCTACACAAAGGAAGAGTACTGGAAAAGGAAACTATAAATAAATATGAAAGACTATTTTTTCTTATTTTTAATAACTTTAAAAGATGAATGACTGCCTAAAGTAAAAATAGTAAAAATGTTTTGTGGTGTTTATAACATATCTAGAAGTAAAGTGTATGAGAATAGCACAAAGGAGAGGAGGAGGAAACAGAAGTATACTATTGTAAAGTTCCTTTACTATACATGAAGCAATGTAATATTTGAGGGGGGGTGGATGTGGCTCAAATGGTTGGGCGTCTGTCTCCCATATGGAGGGACCTGGGTTCAATCCCTAGGACCTCCTGGTAAAATAAAGAAAAATATAGAATGCACACAGGCTGCCAGGCCCTGTTTCTGGGTGAGCTGTCAGGCCCCATGAGCCACACAGCAAGATGATGATGTAACAAGAGAGAGCCAACACGAGAAGCACCAAAAAAACAGGAACTAAGGTGGCGCAGGTGGTAGGACGCCTCTCTCCCAATCGGAGGTTCCCAGGATCGAGTCCTGGTGAAGACAGGAGAAGAAGGATGAGAAGAGAGGGCAGGAAACAGACACGGAGAATTTCCCAGCGAATGGACATAGAAACAGCAAAAACAGGGCGGGGGGAATGGATAAAAAGTAAATAAATAAATTTTTTAAAAAATCTATATCTATATCTATATATAGATATAGATATAGATATATAATATTTGAAGGAAGATAAGTTAAAGATATATATTGTAAACCTTAGAGCAAACCACAAAATACAAAGCATGTCGAACTAATAAGCCAATAATGAAGGAAAAATGAAATTATAAAAAATATTCCATTAATTCAAAAGAAGGCAGGAAAAGAGGGAGGAAAAATAAACAAAGAACAAATAGAAAACAAGTAGAAATATGATAGATTTAAATCCAAACATATCAGTAGTTACATTAAATGTAAATGATCTAAACACTGCAAATCTCATATATTGTGGGTGAGAATGCAAAATGGTATAGTCACTTTGGAAAACAGTTGTCAATGACTTGAATATATACTGACCATATAATCCAGCAATCCCAATCCTAGGTATTTACCCAAGAGAAATAAAAACATATATAGCCACACAAACACCTGTGCACAAATGTTTACAGTAGATTTAAACAGGTTTATCACAGACAAAACAAATGTTATAAACTGGTGACTGGATGAACAAATTGTGATATATCTGTACAAAGGAATGATTCTTAGCAATAAAAAGGAATGAACTGGGGAGCAGATGTGGCTCAAGCGGTTGAGCACCTGCTTCCCACATGGGAGATCCTGGTTCGGTTCCTGGTGCCTCCTAGAAACAGGAAAACGAACAAGCAAACAAATGTGGGAAAAAAAAAAAAAAAAGAACCAACTCAGGTGAGCCAATGTGGCTCAGTTGTTGAGCAGCAGCTTCCCACATATGAGGTCCCAGGTGCAATCCCTGGCCCCGGCACCTCAAAAAAAAAAAAAAGGTATGAACTACTGATGAAACATATAACAACATAGGTGAATCTCAAAAGCATTATGCTAAGTTAAAAAGCTAGATATAAATGTTAATATACTATATAATTCCATTTATATGACTTTCTGCAAAAAATAAAACTATGTGGACAGAATGCAGATCAGTGGTTGCTGAAGGCTGGGGATGAGAGCTGGGGACTGGGGAGAAGAATGACCACAAAGGGCCCTAGGGAACTTTTTGAGATGATGGAAATGTTGTATCTTGATTGTGTGTATATTTTTCAAATCCTATTGAACTCTTCAACAAAAGGGTGATTTTTACTGTATGTAAATTATACTCAATAAGCCTTTTTTTTTTTTTTTAAAGCAAACTTTGGAGAAAGACTTTCTGGGTTCTATTCCTGATTTTACCATATACTAACTGTATGAATTTGAGCAAGTTACTTAACCTCTGTATATTTCAGTTTCCTTATGTATAAAATGAAAATGATAATGATTTCTCCCTCATGGGGTTATTTATAAGAATTAAAATTAGTACATGTGAAGTATTTAGTATAATATCTGGCACACAATACAAGCACAGTAAGTGTTAGCTGTTCTATATTATTATTATTTGAAAATAATACAGAATAAAGTAACCAGATTAAACTCACATTTCAATAGCAAAGGCAGGCCTTAAACTTTGAACTTTTGATTCCCGGATGTGTGCCATGCTATTAGTACATTTGATTCAGCAATTTTGGGAACCCACATGCTATCTATGATGGATCATTAAAATATGGTGATAATTCAACAGCAAACTTGAAATTTGGGAGTATATTCGAGATCTTATTTTTTGAAGGGGAGATTATTAGCTTGACATTCAGATAGGTGGAGGGCCCAGAATAAACTTGGGCAAAAACTTCAGCGGCAGGGGGCCGGCATCCTCCTGCCTCTGTGACTTAGCATGTGTTCATCCCTCCGGCCCCTCCTCAATGTCAGCTCAGTCAGTTTCTTCAGGAATAAGGCTCAGGTATCAGCTGGAGGGGCAAGCCTCCCCCAGACACAGCCAGGTGCTATGCTTCTAGATGTGAACAACACTGGACACGTCTCAGGAAACAAATTGTAACCAAATGGGTCCAGTCATGAATCAGAGACCATTAGGACTGGCACCCAGGAAAGGAAAATGGTATTACCGTATTTCACCACTTCTAAGGGGACACATTTTAATCTTTAAAACTGGGATGCCTTTTAATCAATATATGTCATTGTTTAATTGGGTGCATTCCCCCTCGCCCTGAGTAGTATATAAAATAATGTTGCATCTCACAACTGATGGCGTATTGGAGCCTATGAAATAAAATTACTAATGCAGCCATGGCAGTCAGATTTCACCTGGCCTTAAGAGCCCCGATCTTTTTCACCATTAATCTATTCCCTTCTTGCTAGAATTTAAGTTCCACAAGGGCAGGGATTTTTATCTGTGGGACCATGGGCATATTACTGGGCTTTTAGGAGTCTCGGTTTTCTCATGTGGAAAATAGGATGGATAGTACTACCCAGTATGGGGAGAATTATGAGAGATAATGCATGTAGAATGACTAGTACAGGGCCCTGTAAATTATGACGGGTTCAATGTTACAAAGCAGCATTAACAACTCCTGCCATCAGTGCCCAGAAGCTGAGGTGGTCCCAAGAGCATAACCAGTACCTCCAGCAACCCACTGTTGAGTCCAGCCTACCTGATCTTCGATTGGGTTCTGCTAATTCACTAAATTATAAATCCAGGAAGGCAGAGGGTCTGAGGCCCCTATCAGTGCTGCATTTACACACAGTGCACAGCCAACCTCAGCAACCTTTCTAAGCTCATAAAAGCTTGCTGAAAATCAGCCATACAGTCTGTAACAAATCACTCGATGTACCAATGATGACTGAGTAGGCGGTTTCCACCAGCTGCCTCCGACATCTCTCCCCTGAGGTGCCTCTAGAACTGAGGAGCCTGAAATACTTTTCTGTGATTCCCAGAGAGCAGGAGGACCTCACTGACATTCTGACTGAGACCTAGATTCAAGCCACACTGGTAATGTAGTCTGTTGTTTTGGGAGGCAGAGACCTGGTCCTTTTCTCACCATCTAACTTTTCTTCCAATCTCTTTAAAAAAACATCTCTGCCCTCACAAATAGTGGGACAGTCTGTAGTCACCATCTCCAAAATACTCAGCCTGCTCTGATGGGTCCTAAGGATTTGCAAGAGGCAGTGCCTGAGCTATTTAAAATAGTTTACTCTCCAGTAGATAAAATGTTAGAGACTATTTCTACAGTGGTGCTGAATTTAGTACCTTTCTTTGAAGAGTAGAGGGGCATGAGTTATAGATTGGTTACCTCCAGGGGCTCCTCTCGACACGCATCAGGGCCTTTGAAGATTAGAGTAGGCCATCTCTCAGAATGCCAGCCTTCTTAGTCCTTTAGTGAATGGAAGCCAGAGAGGCCAGCTTCTGGAGAGCTGCATAAGGGCCAATCTGATAACAATCAGAGCAACTTGGCATACTTTGTTCAGATAATTTTAAAGCATTAAACTGGATCTATATTGCTTCTGTTAATAAAAGGGTTCTAGGAAAGTGAATGTGGCTCAAGCGACTGAGTTCCTGCCTATCATATGGGAGGTCCCTGGCTCAGTTCCCAGTGCCTCCTAAAGAAGACAGCGAGCCAGCGTGACAGGCAGGCGTGGCAAGCGGACACAACAAGATGATGCAATGAGGGACACAAGAAGAAAAACATTATGAGACACAACAAAGCAGGGAATGGAGGTGGCTCAAGCAATTAGGCACCTCCCTCCCACATAAGAGGTCCCAGGTTCAGTTCCCAGTGCCTCCTGCTGGAAACAAGGAAGATGAATAGACACAGCAAATGTAAACAATGAGGAGGTGGGTTAAAATGAATAAAATAAATCTTAAAAAAAAAAATAACAAAAGGGTTCTGGCTGCTAAAAATAGAAAAATTTTAAAAGTAGCAAACCTGGGTTTGAATTCTGGCTCTGGTACTTACTAGCCTGGACAAATTATTTTATGATATGAAGTTTTCTAACCAACAGAGTTATTGTGAGGTTTAAACAACATAAAATATACAAAAGTGCCCAGCATGGAGTCTAGCACTCAGCAAGCACTTAATGAATAGCAGGTTATTGTTATTATAATGAATTCATTTTAGTGTACCTTTGTGTGAGGACCAGTACTGTCTCCTAGATATACTTCTAGTACCAAAGCTGATACTTGGTATCAACTTTAAACCAAATTATTTCCATGGGCAGTTTTTGACATCTCCAGTAAAGGTACTATACTAAATAAGAGGCAGATTTTATCTGCCAAACAGGAGATGTCCAATAAAAATGTAATGAATGACTCTCATATAAAAACTCTCCTGTTTTTAATTGAGGTAAAATTCACATAACATTTGCCATTTTAACCATTATAAAGTATACAATTCAGTGGTTTTTAGTATATTCACAACGTAGTGCAAGCATCACCACTATCTAATTCCAGAACATTTTCATCACCCCAAAAAGAAACCTTGTACCCATTAAGCAGTTGCTTCCCATTCCTCTAGCCTTTGGCAACTATTAATCTGCTTCCTGTATTTATGGATTTGCCTTTTCTGGACATTTCACATAAATGGATTCATATAATATTTGGTCTTTTGTAACTGGGTTCTTCATTCACTTAGCATAAATGGAATCATACAATATATGGCCTTTTGTGTATGACTTCTTTCACTTAGCATAATGTTTTCAAGATTCATCCATGTTGTAGCGTGTATCATGATGTACTTGATTTCTTTTTTTATGGCTGAATAATATTCTGTTGTATGGATATGCCATATTCTGTTTATCCATTCATCAGTTGATGGACATTTGGCTTATTTCCACCTCTTGGCTATTATGAATAATGCTGCTACGCATATTTGTGTACAAGTTTTTGTGTGAACATATACTTTCAATTCTCTTGGGTATATACCTAGGAGTGGAATTGTTGGGTCATTCGGTAATTCTATGTTTAACTTTTTGAGGAACTGCCAAACTGTTTTCCACAGGGGCTGCACCACTTTACATTCCCACGAGCTATGCATGAAGGTTCCAATTTCTCCACAGCCTCACCAATGAGTTATTTATTTATTTATTTATTTATTATTTTTTTAAAGATTTTATTTATTTATTCATTTATCCCCCCCTTGCTGCTTGTGCTCGCTGGGTCAGCCAACCACACCGTGCGGGCGGGCTTGCCTTCACCAGGAGGCCCCGGGAACCGAACCCGGGGCCTCCCATATGGCAAACGGGAGCCCTACTGATTGAGCCACAGCCGCTTCCCACCAACGAGTTATTTAAAGTTATTTAAAGTTATTGTCCATCTCTTTAAATTAAAACTATATCCCTCTTGGAGGTATACCTACCAACTTTAGTACTAATTATAAGTTCAAATAGAAGTACAGAAGAGCCATGTGTAGGGAAACCACAACTGAGTCCAACTCTGTCACACTAGGGAGCATAAATTCCAAAGTAGGGCCTACTGGCAAGGGACCAAACTCCTGAGCTATCTGCCCTGACCATAGTGTCTGGATGTTTCCAGAGCCCTCCAGAACCCCACTATTTGGGGTAGTATCTACTTTGGCTGTCAGTGAGATCCTGCTGAGACATGTATAACTGTTACCTCTGAAATGACCTCCCGAATCCTTTGAAGTAAACTCATTTACTTCAAAGTAAATGAGTTTATGTAAACTAATTTGTCTTTACCTTTTCCCTCTTTTGGTCAAGGTCATTTTTTTTCCCCCCAGTTGCATTGCTTGTTGGTACTTGGTAGCAATCTCCCCCACCCCACCCCCCCTCTGTGCCAGGGAGGCTCATCCCTCACTGGGGGGGGGGGGGAAGTTATTACGTTTATACGCTGAGTTTGGCTTAGAGAGAAACCACACTTGAGCAACAAGGAGGCTCCCAGTAGGTAACTCTTAGGCACCCTACAACACTAGGCTAAGTTTCAATTTCAAGAGCAAAGGTTCATAAGCATAGTCATCAATATCAAGGGCCTATCAATAGACGTTGCCCCTGTACTTGGGGGATTGTTGCTATTCCATTAGAGAATGTGGCCGAGCTTCCCTGGATAGGAATTTGATATTCTTTTGGTTATTGTATGAATCTCCACCCACTGTGGCAATGCCCCATGAACATTTGAACACATTTATATGCCTTATATGTATATCCAGATGAACTTCCACCCATGTATCCCCCATCACTGACATCCAACACCAATGGTCCCTTCCTGACACAGTTGTAACTCTTCTGTGATCTAAAACTTCTATTTGAACTTATAATTAGTACTAAAGTTGGTAGGTATACATCCAAGAGACTTAAATCTTTGGGCTGTCCATGTGCCAGCCAGGCCCTGAATCTCAACGAAGCTGCAACACCTACTCTCCAGTTCATTGGACTCACCCAGGACAACTAACAAAGAGGAGATGATAGATAACCAACATACCAAGGAACCAAGAGTATCTACAACTGCAAGCAAGAGAGTCCCATCCATTGATTATATGGGATTAAAGCCCTGCCTCAACTAAAGGTGGTGTGGGCATCATGATCCCAAAATTCTCAGGACTGAGGAATGAACTATGGATTAAAGTAGACTTACTAGTCTACTTACTTACTTATTGTGATTCTAGAAATGGAAGAAATATCATTGATGTGGAAGCAGTGGCCACTGGAGGTTCTGAGGGTAGAGAGAGGGAAAAACAGGTGTAATATGGGGGCATTTTTGGGACTTGGGAATCATCCTGAATGACATTACAACGACAGATGTAGGCCATTATAAATCTTGCCATAATAACCTACAGAATTGAGTGGGACAGAGTATAAACTACAATGTAAACTATAATCTATGCTTAGTGGCAATGCTCCAAATATGTTTATTAAATGCAATGAATGTACCACACTAATGAAAGATGTTGCTAATGTGGGAAAATGTGGGGGGTGTGGGGAGCAGAGCATATGGAAATCCCCTATATATTCTCTGTAACATTTATGTAATCTAAGTATCTTTCAAAAAATAAAAAAATGAAAAGAAAAACAAAAAACAAAAACTACATTCTATTAAATATAGAACAAAAGGGTAGCAAATCTAGGTACACTGCTTCTGTTTACTCTCTAGTCCCACGGCTTCTTGGCAGCATGAGCCCTGGAAGGTTATTAATCCTCTTCTATAAAATGAGTAATAATAATAATAATAATACTTACCACAGGTGGCTTCCAGAAAGACCCAATGTGTTAATTTATATAAAGCCTTAATACATATTGGGTACTCAATAAATTTTTATTTGCTTTCTTTTATTTTTTTTACTTAGAATACCAAGCATTTTGAAACTCAGCAAACATACTCTTGGGGTGTCAATGTGAAGAATCTTATAATAATAAAGCCTGGAAATGAAAAATTAAATATATGTGCAGTGCGTATTATTTGCAAAATATTCTTCCTTAAACCTTAGTCAAGATGCAATCTTTAGCTGTAGCAGTGGTATTAAACTGAGCATTTAGCTGGACACAGCAAGATGTATAGGAAGCTGCTGGCAGTCTCAAATGGGCACACACAGCTAAAAAAGACCAACAATTTGGCCACATGAGTTCTGGTAGCCAAGGCCCACCTTCACCCTCTAACTCACACACACCATAGACAACATCTCAGCTTTAGCCTGCAAAAGCCTATTATAAACTTAGAACCTGGGCTGGGTTTTAGCATCAACCCATATGGTGTTTTCACTCAAATAGGAGCCACCATGCTTAACTGTCAGCAGTGTATCTACTCTGGCCTAAAGACTAACAAAGACACTAGAGACTATTTCTTGGTAATCTCAAGCCTTTTGTCTGTCCATTTGTGACTATCTCCTTTCTACCATTTTAAAATGTGGTGCAGGGGAGCAGGTGTGGCTCAGTGGTTAAGCATCTGCTTCCCATGTACGAGGTCCCAGGTTTAATCCCCAGTACTTAAAAAAAAAAAAAAAAAAAAAAAAGTGCAACGGTCTTGGTGCTGTGACTACCATAAAGTCTGACTATCACTAAGTGAGAAACATGAAGGTTACAGGTAATTATGACACTGTGCTGGAAAGAGCAGGGCCTCAGATCCACACCCCATTCAGAACACACTCTGTCCCCAGCAGCATCTCACAAATGCAGGAGGTCAGAGAGGAAGTGGATCCATACCAGGCCTGGAAAAACAACTGAAAGAATATGCTTTCTTCTCAGCTGCATCATAGTAAGATCTACCATGCTTAAAAAAAAAAAAAACAGTAAAGGGCTTAGAAATTACATTAAAACAATAGGCTACTAAAGCTGACACCAAATTATATCAGTGTCTATGTTAAATTAGAAAAGTTATCTTTTCTAGGTTGTCTAAGGATCTCATAATAGGCCCAGTCTCTTCAAAGCAGTTGGCACAACTGTAATTACTTGTTAAATGCCTGTCTTCTGGGCTTCTAGTTCAGTGTTGTATATCCAGGGTTTGGTCAGGGCTTGGCCTGTAGGAAGTACTTAACAAGTATTGTCAAGAGAATTAATGAATGATGGACAGGAAGGGAGCATAGGTAGCTGGTTTCCGTGGTCCAAGGATTCCGGTGCCTTGGACAGTGACAGGCATAGGGCATACTCACTATCAAAGAGGATGATCCTGCCATCACCACCGCAGGGCTGGGTGTGATCCCCGAAGCAGACGTTTTTGCACTCAGTACTGGCCGCCTCCCCATACTTCCAGTAATCAGGATTGTTTCCACAGAAGCAAGCATAGCCTGACTCCATCCCAGCAAACTGCCACAACAGAAAAGCAGCACGCAGTGAGCATTAGTCAGGGTGCCAGGTGGCCTGACCAAGCCCAGCAGGCTCGACCCCCGGCACCAGCCTCCTTTCCCCTCCCTCTGGACCTCCCCCTTGCCCTGCTCTCACAGCACTTCATTCCAAGCCGACCATCGCACTAAGCACTACCACTGTTTCCTCTTTAGGAAGCAGCCCTTCCTAATGTTTGTATTTCTACTGTATTTAATAAGTTTTAAGGGCAGGAATCCCATAAACTTGAAACATTAATAACAGCTAAAATTTTTATTGAATGTTTACTATCTGTCAGATAGTAAGTGCTTGACATCTAATCTTCCCTGCAAACTTATAGGCCCCATTTAAAATTTTATTTTTAAATTACCATGTAGTCAAGAGGACTTTTGGGGTGTACATTTCTACAAATTTTGGCATGTATAGATTTGTGCAACCACCACTACAATCAGGATACAGAAAAGTTCCATCACCCCAAAAAACTTCAAGAAACTTTCTCATGCTATCCCTTTACAGTGCCCATCCCATAGCCCCTGGCAACCACTGATAGGTTTTCCATCATTATAGTTTTGTCTTTTCAAAAATGTGACATAAACGGAAATCTTTTGGTACTGGCTTGTTTCACTCAGCACAATGTTTTTTTGGGGTTCATCCAAACTGGTGCACATATCAAAAGTGTGCTCCTTTTTATTGCTAAGTAGTCTAACATTGTATGGATGTACCCAGTTTGTTCACCCATTCACACACTGAAGAACATCTGAGTTGTTTCCGGTTTTTCACAATTATAAATAAAATTCCTATAAACATCTGTGTACAGATTTTTGTGTAAAGTTTTCATTTCTCCAAGAGTGGGACTGCCAGGCCACATGTTAAGTATATGTTTAACTTTATAAGAAACTGCCAAACTGTTTTCCAGAGTGGCTGTACAATTTTATATTCCCAACAGCAAGGTATAAGAGTTCCATTTGCTCCATATCCTTGTATGCACTTATTATTGTCAGTATATTTTATTTTAGCCATTCTAATAGGTGTGGTGGTATCTCATCTTGGCTTTAATTTGCATTACCCTAACAGCTAATTATGTTGAATCTCTTTTCATGTGCTTCTTTGCCATCTGTATATCTTCTTTGTGGAGTATCTGCTGTATGTCTTTTGCCCACTTTTTAACTCGATTGCTTGTTTTCTTACTACTGAGTTTTGAAATTAAAAAACAAAACAAAACACATTCTAGATGTGTTTTGTCACATTTGTGGTTTGCGAATATTTTCTTCCAGGCTGTAACTTGTCTTTTCATACTCTTGTCTTTCACAGATCAAAGGTTTTTAAATTTGGTAGGTCCAAATTAAAATATATCATTTTTCTTCTTTTATATCATGCTTTCGATATCATGTGTAAGAGCTCTTTGCCTAAGAACAGGTCAAGAAGAAAATATTTTCTTCTATGCTTTCTTCTAAAATGTTTCATAGTTTTACATTTTATATTTAGATCTAGGATCCATTTTGAGTTTAGTATGTGGTCTTTTGACTTTAATCTCTTTCACTTAACATAGTTTTTGAGATTTCTCCATGTTGCTGTATGTAACAAGATATCTTAATATGCCTTTTCATTTTATTGCTGAGTAGTATTTCATAATATGGATATATCACAATTGGTATATTCATTCATCAGTTAATGGACATTTGGGTTATTTCCTGTTTGGGGCTATAATGAATAATGCTGCTATGAACATTCATATATCAGTTTTTGTGTAAACAAAGGTTTTCATTTCTCCTGGGTGAGTATCTAGGTATGGTCTGCTGGGTTGGTTATAAGGTAGTCGTGTATTTAACTTTATAAGAAATTGCAAGGCCTTTCTTGAATGAGGCTGTACCATTTTACATTACTTCCAGCAGTCTATGAGAGTTCCAGTTGCTCCACATCCTCATTAATTCTTGGTATTGTCAGTATTTATAACTTGTCATTCTAGTGGGTGTGTATTGGTATCTCATTATGGTTTTAATTTGTATTTCAATCTGTATATTGAAATCTTTTGTCCATTAAATTTTTTTTAACATATTTTGAAGTAATTTCAAACTTACAGGATGTTGTAAAAATAATATAAACCCCTTACAGAGAACTCCAACATCCCACCCCACCCCCAGATAACCAGATCCATCAATTTTAACATTTTGCCACCTTTGCGTATCATTCTATTTATCTCATATCTACCTGTCTATTTACATCTGTTCCTGGACATTTGTGAGTAGGCTGCATACATATGTTTTGTCCATTTTAAAACTGGATTACTTTATCATTGAGTTGTAAGTGTTCTTTATATAGTCCATATACAAGTCCTTTATCAGATATGTGTTTGGCAACTACTTTCTGCCACTCTTTGTCTTGCCTTTTCATTTTCTTAATTGTGTGTTTTTGAAGAGATGTTTTTAATATTGATAAGTCCAATTTACCAACTTTTTCTTCTTATGAGTTGTTTTTTTTGTGTCCTGTTTAAGAAATCTTTGTCTAACCCGATGTCATCAAGATTTTTTTTCCCCCTAAACGTTAAAAAGTTTTAGCTCTTTTTAAAAAGTTGAGATGTAATTCATATAACAAAAGTATGCAGCATTTTAAGGTGCATACTTTGGGGGTTTTTAGTCTGTTCACTATGTTGTGCAATAACAGCACTATCTAATTCCAGAACCTTCCATCACCCCTAAAAGAAATCCCATACTATTTAGCAGTTAGTTCCAATTCTTCCTTCTCTCTGTTCCCTGCCAACCACTAATCTGCTTTCTGTCTCAATGGATTTGCCTACTCTGGACATTTCATATAAATGAAATTGTACAATATGTGGCCTTTTGCATTGGGCTTCTTTCATTTAGTATAATGTTTTCCAGGTTCATCTATGTTGTGGCTTATACCAGGACTTCTTTCCTTTTTATGGTAGAATAATATCTCATTGTATGGATATACCACATTTTGTTTATCCATTCACCAGTTGATAGGCATTTAAGTTGTTTCCACTTTGGGGATATTATAAATAATGCAGCTACGCACATCTGTGTACAAGTTTTTGTTTGAACAAATTGTTTCAAGTCTTGTGGGTATATAGCTAAGAGTGGAATCACTGGGTCATATAGTAATTCTATGTTTAACTTTTGAGAAACTGCCAAACTTTTCCCCATGGGCTACACCATTTTACATTCCCACCAGCAATGTATGAGGGTTCTAATTTCTCCATATTTTCTACAACATTTGTTATTGTCAATTTTCTTTACTATAGTCATCCTAGTGGGTGTGAAGTAGTAACTCATGGTAGTTTTGATTTGCATTTCTCTAATGACTAATATGTTGAATATCTTTTCATGTGCTTATTGGCCATTTTTATATCTTCTTTAGCAAAATATCCATTCAAGTCTTTTGCTCATTTTTTTAAATGGGTTGTTTCTTTTAATAGCTGAGCTGTAAGAGTTCCTTAAATAGCATGGATACCAGACCCTTATCATATATATGATTTGCAAATATTTTCTCCCATTGTGTGGGTAGTCTTTTCAGTTTCTTGAGAGTGTCCCTGATGCACAAGATTTTAATTTTGATAAAATATAATTTATCTGTTTTTTCTTTGATTGCTTGTGCTTTTGGTATCATAACTAAGAAATTGTGGCCTAATCAAGGTCATGCAGATTTATAGCTATGTTTCCTTCTAAGAGCTTTATAGTTTTAGCTCTTATATTTAGGCCTTTGATCCATTTTGAGTTAATTTTTGTATATGGTGCTTTGTATATGGAGTCCAATTCCATTCTTTTGAATATAGATATCCTGTCATCCCAGGACTATTTGTTGAAAAGACTATTTTTCCACTTAATGATCTTGGCACTCTTGTCGAAAATTGACCATCAAGTACATGTGTTTTTTTCTGGACTCTCAATTCTACTGATCTTTATAGCTTTCTTTTTTTTTTTAACAAATCAATTTTATTGATACATATTAATAAAGCATAAATCCACCCAAAGTATATATCTTTCTTAATGTTAATACGATAGATAACTCTTTTTCTTTGTAGTATAAATTCAATTTAATTTTTGTTTATGGTGTGAGGCAAGGATAGAGGTTTATTTCTCTTCATAAAGATCTCCTGTTGTTCTTCAGAACCATTTGCTGAAAGACTGCCCTATCCCCCACTGAATACCCTGACACCTTTGTTGAAAATCAGTTGTTGGGGAGTGGGGCATATGGCAATCCCTTATATTTTTTAATGTAACAATTTATGTAGTCTAAGTATTTTTAAAAAAATAAATTTAAAATATATTTTTAAAAAAGGAAAATCAATTGTCCATATAAGTGTGGGTCTATTTCTGGACTCTATTCTGTTACACTGACCTATAACAGAGGTCAGATAGTAAATATTTTCGGCTTTGTGGGCCACACTATCTTTACCACAACTACTCAACTTTGCTGTTGTAGCATGAAAGCAGCCATAGACAATATGTAAATGAATAGATGTGGTTATGTTCCCACAAAACTGTATTTACAAACATAGGTGGGTGGGAGACTTTGGCTCATGGGCCACTGTTTGCTGATTCCTGATCTATATGACTATTATGCCAATACCACTCTCTTGATTATTGCAGCTTTATATAAAGTCTTGAGATCAGGCAGGATAAGTCTTCCAAATTTGACCTTCTTTTTCAAAATTATTTTGGCTTTTCTAGGTCCTTTGCCTTTCCATATAAATTTTAGGCTCAGTTTGTCATTTTTTTTTTTCCAAAAAGTCTTCTATGATTTTGATTGGGATTGCATGGAACCTATAGATCAATTTGAGGAGAATTTATATCTTAACAATATTGAGTCTTCCAATCCTTGAATAAGGTCTATATCTCCATTTATTTAGATCTTTAATTTCCCTTTGCCATGATTTGTAGTTTTCAGCTCAAGAGTCTCTAACATCTTTTGTTAAATTCATTCTTAAGGTTTTTGTGATATTGTAAACAGAATTTACAATTTTTGTTTTCTCATAGTTCACTGCTAGCATACAGGAATACAACTGATTTTAGTATATTGACCTTATAATCTGCAACCATGCTAAATGTACTTATTAGCTCTAGTGGCATTTTTATAGATTTCTTGGGATCGTCTACATAGATGATCACATTATCTATAAATAAAGTTTTATTTTGTTCTTTCCAACCTGCATGTCTTTTATTTCTTTTTCTTGCCTTATTTTATTGGCAAGAATCTCCAGTACAATGTTGAATTGAAGGGGTAAGAATGGGCATCCTTGTTGTTCCCGATCTTAGGTAGAAAGCATTGAGACTTTCACCACCAAGTATGATGTTTGCTGTAGGTTTTTCATTGATGTTCTTAATCAGGTTGAGGAAGTTTTCTTCTATTCCTAGTTTGCTGAGGACTTTCATCATGAATGGGTGGTTATATTTTCTCAAATGCTTTTTCTGGATTTTTATTTTGAAATAATTTCAGACTTACAGAAAAGTTGCAAGAACAGTACAGAGAATATCCCTATACCCTTCACTCAGAGACTCCATGTTGGCAACTACCTAATGTCTTTTGTAGAAAAAGGATCCAATCCCGGATCACAGTTGTACTTATTTCTCAGTCTCTTCAGTTTCCTTCAGTCAGGGATAGTTCATGGGCCCTTTCTTGACCTTTGGGACCTTAATATTTTTGAAGATTAAAGGCCAGTAATTTTCAGAATATCCCTCATTTTGTGTTTGCCTGATGCTTCCTCATGATTAGATTCAGAATATGCATTTTTGGCATAAACATGCCATGAAGTGGTTGTCATGAAGTGGCACACAATGTCTATTTGTCCCATCAGTAGGGATGTTAACTTCACATGCCAGTTTTCTCCACTGTGGAATTATTGGTTTTCTCTTCATAGTTAATATTTTGTGAGGAGTTCTTTGAGGCTATGTCCCATTCCTCATGCAACTTTCATCCACTAATAGGTAAGGACTGGGATATTTACATACTCATTGCTATTTGCTCCTTGAATTATTACTATGATGGTTGCCAAATAGTGAATTTTCTAATTCCCCATCATTTGTTCTACATTAGTTGGCATTCTACTGTGAGGACATGCTTTTCTTCTCCTAATTAATTAATTAATTAATTAATATTAGTATGGAGTTTTGAATTCTTATTTTATTTATTTATTTATTTATTTATTATTATTATTTTTTAAAGATTTTATTTATTCATTCATTTATCCCCCCCCCCCTTGCTGCTTGTGCTCGCTGGGTCAGCTAACCACGCCGTGCGGGCCGGCCTGCCTTCACCAGGAGGCCCCGGGAACCGAACCCGGGGCCTCCCATATGGCAAACGGGAGCCCTACTGATTGAGCCACAGCCGCTTCCCGTCTTATTTTATTGATTTGGGTATATGCATTACTATCATTATTGGTTTTGGAGTTCAAATTATGTCAGATTTGGCAATGTGTCCTTTTGACATATCCCTATCGTTCCTTACTTTCTTGCACATGATGTTTCAGGCTCATATGGCACTTTCCCAGAACCAACCCTAGAATCAGCCATTCTCCCCAAGAAGCTGTACTTCTTTTTAGGTAAGAACAGTATTTAGAAACCAATATCTGGGTTCTAGGTATGTTCACTGCTATCTGTGTGTTGCTGCTCCTGGGCTATGGAGGTAGACAGAGCAAAGAAATATATATGTGAATATATACATCGGCAGATACACACATACTTTTACATTTATATTTATGTCTATATCTATCTGTGTACATATTAATACTGCCACTAATAACTTCAGTCCCTATCCAAAACTACAGACTTCATTCCAGCTTTCCCTGCTTCCATATTTGTAATAACTCCAACAGTGAGAAACCTGACTCCATTACCCTCAACATATGTTATAATTACTTATGTGACCAATCCCTTCGCATGCAACTAATCACTTGACCACATTGAACCACCTGCCTCACTCAGCCCCCTAGGGGCCTGATGGCAGACTGAACCCTGCCAGGCTACCTTCCTTGCTCGTCTGCTTAATGGCTTTTTGAGTGAATAATTAGGGAAGGAAGGAAGGGAGGGAGGGAGGGAAGAAAAAGGTTGTTTTTCTTTTCTTCTTTTTATATAATAATAGCATAATTGAACCTTAATGACCAAGGAATTAATTTCAGATATAGGAATGGATAGGAGGGAATAAAAATGTTTTGGACTGGTGTCCAGGCTAGGGCCCCTTGCTCCATCAAGAAAGTAACCAGTACCTTGGCATATTCTCAGGTTCTTTGTGGAGCCAGAGAAGTCTGTGCTTATAACTTTAAAGGGCACAGGAAGTACAGAACTCTGTCAGAGGCCAGATAAGGATGCAGATATTAGGGTTTGTCCTCCCCTTTTCTCCCAGTCTTTTAGCAAAGAGAGCTGCCTCACACTCCTGAATCCTAAGCGTCACTATTCCTCCAATTTCTCCTTGGCAGAAGAAAAGAGTTGTATAACTTGACGGTTTTTTAAAAAGTACATATATTTTTGAGCTTTCTTAGGAGGAGACATTTACTTCATCTTTGTCTATAGTTATTAATAACAACTAAAAAGGCACAGCCGCACAGACATTACCTTGAACCTCTGTCTCCGACAAAAACTGATGCAGGTTTGTATGGTAAGTTTGTTATATGTTTTACTAGTGCCAGTTAGAGGAGGTGGGTTTCCATGATCCTTGTAGCAGCCAAGGTTTCCAGGCACTGGAGGAAAAAAGAAAAACAAAAGAATTTCACAACATCTGGCTGTGAAACACCAAGAGGGGAAAAACTCTTTGTGCCAGGTATTTCCATCTTAGACAATATTTCCACTCCTAAAGTACAAATAAATAACAAGCAATGAGCTTTAAAAATGGAAGCCTTAGGGTCTTAAGCCAAATACCATGATTTCACTTTACTTTCAAGAGTATGTGAAACCCAGGTTCACCTTCAACTTACCCTAAGAAAAGTTTTAACTATTCAATATTGATAGGATTTAGTATTGAAGGGAACTAGGAACAATTTCCTAAAAATAGCAAAGCTATAATATAATGGTAGATTATGTTCCAGAGCCACTGGAGGGCAGGAAAAGCCCTTGGGAGCCCATCATCCTAAGTCTTGCATCTAAACCCCAGCTTTCCTTAAAAGGCTTCACAGGTGGGTTTCCTCAAGGTCCTTTGGTGAGTGCATGAGTTTCCTATTGCTGCTGCCACAAATTACTACAAATTTAGTGGCTTAAAACAACATAAATTTATTTTCTTACGGTTTTGGAAGTCAGAAATCTTAAATGGGTCTGATGGGTCTAAAATCAAGGGAACAGCTTTTCACGAAGATGGCGCCGAAAGCGAAGAAGGAAGCGCCTGCCCCTCCCAAAACCGAAGCCAAAGCAAAAGCTTTGAAAGCCAAGAAGGCAGTACTGAAAGGCGTCCACAGCCATAAAAAAAAGAAGATCCGCACGTCACCCACCTTCCGGCAGCCTAAGATGCTGCGTCTCAGGAGACAGCCCAAATATCCTCGGAAAAGCGCCCCCAGGAGAAACAAGCTTGACCACTATGCCATCATCAAGTTCCCTCTGACCACTGAGTCAGCCATGAAGAAGATTGAAGACAACAACACACTTGTGTTCATTGTGGATGTCAAGGCCAACAAACACCAGATCAAACAAGCTGTGAAGAAGCTCTATGACATTGATGTGGCCAAGGTCAACACACTGATCAGGCCTGATGGAGGGAAGAAGGCATATGTTCGTCTGGCACCTGACTATGATGCTTTGGATGTTGCCAACAAAATTGGGATCATCTAAACTGAGTCCAGCTGGCTAATTCTAAATATGTTTTTTGACCATAAAAAAAAAAATAAAAATAAAAATAAAATAAAATCAAGGGAACAACAGAGCCATGCTCTTTCTGGAGGCTCTAGGGGAGAATCTGTTCCTTGTCCTTTCCAGTTTCTAGAGGCTGATCACATTCCTTGGCTTATGGCCACATCATTTCAACCTCTGCTTCCACTGTCACATCACCTTTTCTGACTCCAACCTTCCTGCCTCCCTTGGGATTACATTGGGTCCACCTGGATAGATCAGGATAACCTCCCCATCTCAAGATCCTTAGTTTAATCACACCTGCAAAGTTCCTTTTGCCATGGAAGGATATCATCGCAGTTTCTGGGGATATGACGTGGCCATCTTTGGGAGCCATTATTCAACCTTCCACAGTGGGCACATTAGTGTTTCATGATTACACAATCAGATGGTTTGGTCTAGTAGAAAAAGCTGCATCGAACAGTAAAGAAACATGAATATATGGACCAGCTGTGGCAGGCAGCTTTCAAAGATGGCTTTCAATGATTCCCGCCTCCTGCTATTAATGCCCTTGTATAATCCCCTCCCCCTGAGTGTGGGCAGGATTAGTGACTTCCTCTGACCAATGAAATGTGGCACAGTTGATGGGATGTCATTTCCATGATTATGTTACAAGAGATTGTGATTTCCATGTTGTTGCTGACTCTCTTGCCTTCTTGGCTTGTATACTTGTATAAAGTATTTGAATGAAGCAATCTGCTATGTCAGAGGGGACACATGGCAAGGAACTGAGTTTGGCTTCCAATCAACAGTCTAGCAAGAAACTGAAACTCTCAGTCCAACAGTCTGTAAGGAACTGAATCCTGCCCCAGACGAGGTGACTTGGAAGTGGGTCCTTCCCCAATAAGCCTTTGAATGAGACCCCAGTCCTGGCTGACACTTTTGACTGCAGCCTTGTGCGAAACCCTGGACCAAAGGACCCAGCTAGGTCAGGCCCAGATTCCAGACCCATAGAAAGTGTGAGACAATAAATGCTGTGTTGTTTTAAGCCACTAAAAGTTTTGGAATAATTTGTTATACAGCAATAGATAACTAATACATCTATGTAACACATACTAAGTATATATTTACTGAATGAAGGGCATAGGCAAATCAACTTTACTCTGGATCTTAGTTTTCCATCTGTGTTATTAATTTATGAATCACTCCATTATCAGTAGAAGCCCTTTTCCTACCTTCTCTCTTTGGTTCCTCACTCTTCAGCTCCTCACAGCTAATATAACTGAAGATATAACTGGACATGAATGAGATCTGGTCCTGGGAGCACTTCTAGGTCAGTTAAGAGTTGTATATTATTCAATTTCAAACTGACAGTCATACAGACTCTTAGATAGCATGTTCCCTTTATGTTTAAGACTAGAAAGCAGCATGGTCCAGTTTAGTAAGCTTTAGAGTAATACTAGTCCTTTGGGTATATAAAAACATATATGTGTATATGTATACATGTACACTTTTAAAAAAAAATTTCTACCACCATCTAACCAGCTCATTTTAAATTGGCAGGAAGTACTTCAGCTAACCCTTCCCCCTCTAAGCCAAGTGGTTACCCATCTCCCTTGCATCACACATGGTTCAAATATGACAAATGTGACTCACCACATAAACGCATCTTTTGGAAACAAACCAAATCTCCACAGAAGCGAATGTAAACAGAAAGACTTTAGGCAGTAGGAGTTTGGTGTTCAGTGGGAGCATCTGGGTTTTAGGGCTTTAACAAATGCAGGGAGTTAGGGATCTCCAGTCAGGGGCATGTGATATAAGCTGATGTTTTTAAAGGGACCTTGCATAGGGAAACCTGAGCCAGCCATGTGCTTAATGGTTCTTAATAAGAACTACTTGAGCACAATAGTCTCGGTCATTTACTCTGATTTTTGTCTCTTTTAGTCCATTATGCTCAACAGTAACCATGTTATTATGTATGTATTAGTTTATACAGTGCCCAAGGCATATGATCCTAAATGTTTATTAGACATAAACAAGGTCATGGGTTACATCAATGCAGCTGGAACCTATACACTTCACTCCCAACAATTTGGTGAGCAAATCCAGGCAGCTCATGTTCCAGTGGGGCAGTGAGGTCCCTAAACACATGGTGAGGTGGATCACCAGGAATCAGACTGCACTAATCCGTTCACATACCAGTAGCCTAGTCTAGACACCTGGGGTATCATCCTTACTGCCCAACTCAATCACTTGTCAACACTGTCAATTCTACCTCCTAAAATATCTCATGCCTCTCCCTCCAAGCTGCCACTTCCCCAGTTCAGGCCTTGTCTCCTTCCACTTAGACCATGGGATCGGCCTCCTATTCCATCTCCGCATTTCTAAGGCTACCCCACTCTAGTCTAGTTAGCATGCTGCAACCAGAATAATCTTTTTATAGTACATTCCAGGCAGAGGGAATGGCAAGTGCAAAGGCCTGAGACAAGATTGACCTTGGCCTTGCATGTATAGAGGAACGAAAAAGAAGTGAGCATGGCCAGTAATGGAGAAGGGAAGAGCAGCAGCAGAGCAGCTGGTGAGGTATGCAGGGCCCTGCCTAAAACCTTTCAAAGCTCCTTGGCTGCCCCTCAGGATAAAGTCCAAACTTTCTCACATGGTACATGAGAACCTGCCTGATCTGTGCTTCCTCTTCCCGTCCCCGGCCTGTATGACCTTTTTCTACCTGTGGGCTCATGTTCCTTATGTTGAGGATAGAATCATGCCCCCCACAAAAGGCATGTTCAGGCCACAACCCCTGGTCCTGTGGGTGTGAGCCCATTTGTAAATAAATAGGACCTTGGAAGATATTATTCATTAAGATGTGCCCATATTAAAGGAGGGTGGGCCTTAATCCAATATGGCTGAAGTCCTTACAAGCAAAGGAAATTGGTCATACAGAGAGAAGCCACAGGGAGTAGCCAGAGGCTGGAAGTCAACAAAACCCAGAAAAAAAGAGAAGATGCCACCAAGTGACAGAAAAGCCAAGGAACGCCAAAGACTGCCAACCAGCCATAAGATACCGATCTTGGGAGGAAGCAAGCCTTCTAGCTTCTGAAACCATGAGCCAATAAATTCCTTTTTTTAAAGGCCACCCATTGTATGGCATTTGTTTTAGCAGCTGGGAAAATGAAACACCATACCAAAGCCAAATTAATTATAGTGTATTTGCAAGTTTGCCAACTGCACTTCGCTTTCCGGGATTTTGTATATGCTCTTCCCTATGCCTGGAATACTCTTCCCTACTTGAGACATTGCCTGAGCATCATTTTCCCTGGGAATCCCCATCCCTATCCATCTCTCTCCCCTTAGCTGGGTCCTTTGCTCCAGGGTCTCTCACGAGGCTGCAATCGTGGGATCAGCCAGGGCTGGGGCCTCCTCTGAAGGGTTACATGCCCTGTGCTGTGTGGTCCTAATGCAGCCTAAGCTACATTTGATTCTAAATGCCTGTTTGCTTGTCTCTCTCCCTGGTTTAACCGAGGGAACAACTTGAGGGCAGGACTGTATCCCCGGTACACCACTGTATCCCCAGGGCCTGGCATGGTCCCACCTTACTCTAGGTGCTCTATGACGATGTGCTAAAGGAACAAGCATGTCCAGTATTGCCAGCAGAAACCATGGGTGAATGGGTCAAGGTACTTCTTAGGTAGAACCAAGGGCATAGAACAGGCTAGAAGTGAAAGCAGATCTGACCACAGAACAACAGCCACTTAAAGCTGGTAACCTGGGTTTGACCATCTGCTCTTTGACTATCTAGAAATACCATTCCAGAAAACTGAGTTTTCCATAAACTTTACCAATCCTGTACAGATTAAATCTCAGCTTTCCATTTTCTAACCACATTCTTTTCTCTGGTGAATTGTATTCTAGTTATTAACTCCATGAGTTTGCTTATTATACTCAGTTCATAATAGCGAAATCATACAATATTTGTCCTTTTGTGTCTGGCTTGCTTCACTCAACATAATGTCCTCCAGGTTCATCCATATTGTCATATGCTTCACGACTTCATTTCTTTTTTTTTTTAACTTTATTTTGTACATTCAATAATTGGAAATAAAAACAATTAAAAACTAAAAAGAAAACAGTTGAATAAAAACATACATTTCTCAATTAAATGTACTGGATATATATAAATTTTTTTAAAATCATATAGTATGTTGCACAATATATTTGGTTCATAGAAACGCAATCATACAGTATTTGTCCTTTTGCATCTGGCTTGCTTCACTCAACATAATGTCCTCCAGGTTCATCCATGTTGTCACATGCTTTACGACTTCATTTCTTCTTACAACTGCATAATATTCCATCATGTGACTACACCAGTTTGTTTATCCATTTATCAGTTGATGGACCCCTGAGTGTGTTTCCTTCTTTTGGCAATTATGAATAGTAGTTGCTATGAACATCGGTGTGCAGATGTCTGCTCTCAGTTATTCTGAGTATATACCCAGTTGAGGTATTGCTGGATCACATGGTAGATCTACATATAACTTCCTTAGGGGCCACCAAACAGACTTCCACAGTGGCTTAGCATTCTACATTCCCACAAGCAGTGAATAAGCTTTCCTATCTCTCCACATCTTCTCCAAAACTTGTAGTTTTCTGTTTTGTTAACAGTGGCCATTCTAACTGATGTGAAATGATATCTCATTGGAGCTTTGATTTGCATTTCCCTAATAACCAGTGATGCTGAACATTTTTTTCGGTTTTTTTTTTTTTTTTTTTTTTTTTTGACATTTGTATTTCTTCTTTGAACAAATGTCTATTCAAGTCTTTTGCCCATTTTTTTTTGTTTTGTTTTTAAGGTACCAGGGCTGGGGATTGAACCCAGGACCTCACATGTGGGAAGCCGACACTCAACCACTGGACTACATCAGCTCCCCTTTTGCCCATTTTAAAATTGGGTAGTTTGACTTTTTGAGTTGTAGGCTCTCTTTATATGTCATGGATACTATATTAGATCCTTGTTGGATGTGTGATTTCCAAATATTTTCTCCCATGAAGTAGGCTGCCTTTTAACCCTCTTCATAAACTCTTTTGTGGCGCAGAAGTGTTTAATTTTGAAGAGGTCTCATTTATCTATTTTTTCTTTTGTTGCTTGTGCTTTAGGTATAAGGTTTAAGAGACCTCCACCTACTACAAGGTCTTGTAGATGTTTCCCTACATTATCTTTTAAGAGTTTTATGGTCCTGGCTTTTTTTTTTAGGTCTTTGATCCATTTTGAGTTGATTCTTGTATAGGGAGTGAGATAGGGGTCCTCTTTGGTTATGGATATCCAGTTCTCCCAGCACCATTTATTGAAGAGACTGTTCTGTCCCAGAAAAGTGGACATCATAGGCTTATCGAAAATCAGTTGACTATAGATGTGAGGGTCTATTTCTGAACTCTCAATTCCATTCCATTGATCTGTGTGTCTACTGTTATGCCAATACCATGCTGTTTTGACCACTGTAGCTTTATAATACACTTCAAGGTCAGGGAGCTTGAGTCCTCCAACTTCACTTCCTCTTTAGGATGTTTGTAGCTATTTGGGACCCCTTTCCCTTCCAAATAAATTTGATTTCCAAACACTTTCTCCCATTGAGTTGGATGCATTTTCACCATTTTGACAAAGTCCTGTGAGGTGCAAAAGTGTTTAAATTTGAGGAGGTCCCAGTTATTGATTTTTCCTTTTGTTGCACATGCTTTGGGTATAAGGTCCAAGAAATCATTACCTAATACAAGGTCTTGAAGATGTTTACCTACATTTTCTTCTGGTAGTTTTATGGTCCTAACTTTTATATTTAGGTCTTTAGTCCATTGTGAGTTGATTCTTGTATAGGGGTGAGATAGGGGTCCTCTTTCATTCTTTCGGTTATAGCTATCCAGTTGTCTCAGCACCATTTATCAAAGGGACTGTTTTGTCCTGTTAACATTAACTTGGTAGGTTTGTCAAAAACCAGTTGACTGCATAGGTGAGGGTTTATTTCTGGGTTCTCAATTCTATTCCGCTGATCAATGTGTGTATCTTTATGCCAGTACCATGCTGTTTTGACCACTGTAACTTTGTAATATGTTTCAAGGTCAGGCAGTGAAATTCTTCCTACATCGCTCTTCTTTTTTAGAATGCCTTTGGCTATTTGGGTGCACTTTCCCTTCCAAATGAATTCGGTAATTGCCTTTTCTAATTCTGAAGCTGTTGGCATTCTGATTGGTATTGCATTGAATCTATGAATCAATTTGGGTAAGACTGACATCTTCACGGTATTTATTCTTCCAATCCATGAACACGGAATATCTTTCCATTTGTTTAGGTCTTTTTAAGTTTCTTTTAGCATTGTTTTGTAGTTTTCTGCATATAGGTCCTGTACTTCTTTGGTTAAATTAACTCCTAGGTATTTGAGCCTTTTTGTTGCTATTGAAAATGGAATTTTCCCCCTAATTTCCTCCTCAGATTGTTCAGTGCTAGTGTACAAAAACATTACTGATTTTTGCATGTTGATCTTGTATCCTACCACTTTGCTGAACTCATTTATTAGCTCAAGCAGCTTTGCTGTGGATACTTCAGGATTTTCTAAGTATAGGATCATGTTATCTGCAAATAGTGAGAGTTTTACTTCCTCTTTTCTTATCTGGATGCTTATAATTTTTTTCTTGTCTAATTGCCCTAGCTAGAACTTATAGTACAATATTGAATAACAATGGTGACAGTGGGCATCCTTGTCTTGTTTCTGAACTTAGAGGGAAAGCTTTCAACCTTTCCTCATTGAATATGATGTTGGCTGTGGGTTTTTCATATATGCCTTTTATCATATTGAGGAATTTTCCTTCTATTCCTATCTTTTGAAGTGTTTTTATCAAAAAAGGATGCTGGATTTTGTCAAATGCCTTTTCTGTGTTGATTGAGATTATCATGTGTTTTTTTTTCCTTCAATTTGTTAATGTGGTATATGACGTTGACTGATTTTTTTTTTTTTTTTATTATGGGTAAAAATCAAAATTCTCACAATACATACAAACATTTGCAAAATGATAAATAAATATATATGCATATATGTGTATTTGCTTACAAAAATGTTATTTATATATATATATATATATATATATACATATATTTTAAGAGGTGCTTAGAGTACCCAAAATATTACACGGAACCCACTGGGATTCCCATGTTGCCCACCTCCCACACCTCCCACCACATCCCACACAAACATCTCCCACAGTGTAGCCCACCACCCTCAATGAACTTACACATCCTGGAGCCTTGCCACCAACCATAGACCACAGTTTACACTGTAGACCACACTCTCTCCCACTCAGTTCTGAGTGGTGTGTGCTGATTTAAAATGGCCTACATCCGTTGCCACAACAGTACTCAGGATAACCTCCAACTCCCAAATTGACTGATTTTCTTATGCTGAACCAGCCTTGCATACCAGGAATAAATCCTCCTTGGTCTTGATGTATAAGTCTTTTGATATGCTGTTAGATTTGATTTGCAAGGATTTTGTTGAGAATTTTTGCATCCATGTTCATTAGAGAGATTGGTCTGTAATTTTCTTTTCTTGTAGTATCTTTATCTGGCTTTGGTATTAGGGTGATGGTGGCTTCATAAAATGTGTTGGGTAATTCTCCCTCCTCTTCAATTTTTTGGAAGCGTTTAGACAGGATTGGTGTTCTTTTCAAAATGCTTAGTAGAATTCACCTGTGAAACCATCTGGTCCTGGACTTCTCTTTGCTGGGAGATTTTTTTTTTTTTAGATTTTATTTATTTATTCATTTATCCCCCCCTTGCTGCTTGTGCTCGCTGGGTCAGCTAACCACGCCGTGCGGGCGGGCTTGCCTTCACCAGGAGACCCCGGGAACCGAACCCGGGGCCTCCCATATGATAAACGGGAGCCCTACTGATTGAGCCACAGCCGCTTCCCATGCTGGGAGATTTTTGATGACAGATTCAATCTCCTTAAATGTGATTGGTTAAGTTCTTGTATTTCTTGTAGCATCAGCATAGGAATTTGTCCATTTCATCTAGGTTGTCTAGTTTGTTGGCATACAGTTTCTCATAATATTCTGTTATGATTTTCTTTATTTCTGAGGAGTCAGTTGTAACTTCCCCCCTTTCATTTCTTTTTTTTTTTTTTTAAAGATTTTATTTATTTATTCATTTATCCCCCCCTTGCTGCCTGTGCTCGCTGGGTCAGCCAACCACGCCGTGGGGGCAGGCTTGCCTTCACCAGGAGGCCCGGGGAACCGAACCCGAGGCCTCCCATATGGTAAACGGGAGCCCTACTGATTGAGCCACAGCCGCTTCCCCCCCCCTTTCATTTCTGATTGTATTTATTTGCATCTTCTTTTTTTTTTTGTTAGTCTAGCTAGGGGTTTATCAATTTTATTGATCTTCTCAAAGAACCAGCTTTTGGTTTTGTTGATTTTCTCTCTCTTTTTTTTTTTTTTTTGTTGTTGTTCTCAATTTCATTTATTTCTGCTCTAATCTTTATTATTTCTTTCCTTCTGCTTGCTTTGGGATTAGTTTCTCTAGTTGTTCAGTTAAATCTTTGAGTTTAGGTCTTTCTTCTTTTTTAATAGAGGCATTTAGGATTATAAATTTCCCTCTCAACACTGCCTTCAGCAGCCCTTGAAAGTGAAAATTGGTAGCATTCCCCCTTCCACCCACCCTAACAAGGATCACGGGGGTCAGAAAGAAAGGAGAGACAGCCCATGTTGGCCTGGTCTTCTCTACAAAGTAGGAGGTTTTAACTGGATTGCTTGACCCTCCTAAGGCAAGTTGTCACAGAGTGACTTCATCTTTATCTTTCCTTCTTTCTTATGAATAAACATTTCTAGAGCAGTTTCAGGTTTACAGAAAAATTGCACAGAAAGTACAGAAGATTCTCACGTCTCCTCCCCCCACCCCCATCACACACACATAGGTTCCTCCATGATCAGCATCTTGTGTTAATGTGGTGCATTTGTGATAATGATGAACCAACAGTGATACAAGATTAGTAACTAAAATCCATAGTGGACCTTCGGGCTCTTTCTCTGTATATACAGTTCTGTGGTTTTGACAAATACGTAATTATGGTATCACACAGAAGTTTCACTGCCCTAAAAGCTCTGTGCACCACCTCATTTCCTAGACTTCCCTCTCAAGGTTTTAAAACCAAAACCATGGTCCAAAGAAAAGTACATTTGTAAAGAATGTAAATGCTTCATACCCACCATTACATAGTTGGAAGTGTGTCTGAATTGTCTGCAGATTTCACCAACCTGGGATTATAAAATAAGGGCCTGTCAAGTTACAATGACTCTGAGGCCTCGCCTGTTCAAAAGAGCAGGGAATTCAGGCTTCCCCAAGTTCTATATTTACCTGATATTTTCCTACATAATTATCAGCTCTGAGTATCTCCAAGCTGAGGTGTTGGTGTCCCTTAGTTGTCTGATGGCCACTGCCTGCCCACATGCAGATTGTTTTTCACAGAACATATTCACTCTTGCAATTATCACCTTGTTAAGTTACTTGCTTTGGTAGCAAGATGCATTGCTGAATTTTAACTTCAATTTGGATCCCTAATTGTCATTTAAAATATCTTTTCATAATGTATTCTTTCATAATTTGTAACAAATGTTTCATAGCAATGCAAGGTGTTGGTAGAGGGGTGATGTATGGGAGCCCTGTATGATGTTATGCATGTTTGTTTTGTAAGTTCACAACTTTTACTATACACTTGTTGTTTATGTATGTTCATGTATGAACAATATACCTCAATAAAAATTTTTTTAAAATCTTAAAAAAAAAAAAAAGACTGCCTTCATTGTATCCCATAAGTTTTGATAAGTTGTGTTCTTGTTTTCATTTGTCTCAATATATTTACTGATTTCACTTGCAATTTCTTCTTTGACCCACCAATTATTTAGGAGTGTTGTTCAGCCTCCACACATTTGTGAATTTATTTTTTTCCTATCTATGATTGATTTCTAGTTTCATTCCATTATGATCTGAGAAGGTGCTTTGTATAATTTCAATCTTTTTATATTTATTGAGAGCTGAATTGTGCCCTAACATGTGGTCTATCCTGGAGAAAGATCCATGGGCACTTGAGAAGAATGTATATAACCCACTGCAGTGTTCTGTGTATGTTAGGTCTAACTTGCTTATCATATTGTTCAAGTTTCCTGTTTCCTTGTTGATCTTCTGTCTAGTTGTTCTATCTAATGATGTGAGTGGGGTGTTGAAGTCTCCACTGATTATTGTAGAAATGTCTATTTCTTCCTTCAGTTTTGCCAGAGTTTGTCTCATATATTTTGGGGCACCCTGGTTAGGTGTAAAGATATTTATGACTGTTATATCTTCCTGGAGGATCGTCCCTTTTATTAATATATAATGGCCTTCCGCATCTCTTATCACTTTTTTGCATTTGAAGTATGTTTTGTCTGATATTAGTATAGCTACCCCTGCTCTTTTCTGTTTACTATTTGCATGGCGTATCTTTTTCCAACCTTTCACTTTCAGCCAGTTTGTATCCCTGGGTCTAAGGTGAGTTTCTTGTAAGTAGCATATAGATGGCTCATGTTTTTTTATCCATTCTATCAGCCTGTATCTTTTGATTGGGGAGTTTAATACATTCACATTCAATGACATTACTGTAAATGCACTATTTACTTACTCTATTTTATTCTTTGGTTTTCATATGTCATATATTTTTGTCTGTCTTTTTATTCTTTTGGTTATCCTTTCTTCTATTCTTCTATACTCTCCTCCAAGCCTGTCTCTCCTGTCTTTTTTTTTCAGGTTCTAAGGTTTGCTTTCATATTTCCTGCAAAGGTGGATTCTTTTTTGCAAACTCTCTTAGTCTCTGTTTATGAATATTTTACACTCACCTTCACATCTGAAGGACAATTTTGCTGGATAAAAAAGTCTCGACTGGCAATTTTTCTCTTTCGGTATCCTAATTGTATCATACCACTGTCTTCTCGCCTCCATGGTTTCTGAAGAGAAATCTGCACTAAATCTTACTGGATGTCCCTTGTATGTGATGGTTTGCTTCTCCCTTGCTGCTCTGAGAATTTTCTCTTTATTTTTGACATTTGACATTCTGAGTAGTATGTGTCTTGGCGTAGGTCTATTCGGGTTTATTCTGATTGGGGTACGGTGTGCTTCTTGGACATGTAAGTTCATTTCTTTTGTGAGGGTTGGGAAATTTTCACCTATTATTTCCTCAAATACTCTTTCTGCCCTTTTCCCTTCTCTTCTCCTTCTGGAACTCCCATGAAATGTATGTTGTTGCGTTTTTGTCATTTAACTCTCTGAGCCCCTGCTCAATTTTTTCCATTATTTTCTCTCTCTTCAATTTTAGCTGTTCTGTCCTTGATATTATTTATTCTTTCTTCTATCATTTCGAGTCTGCTGTTGTATGCCTCAAATGTGTTTTTAATCTCATCTATTGTGTCTTTCATTCTCAGAAGCTCTGTTACTTTTCTGTTCAGGATTTCAAATTTTTCTTTGCGCTCGCTCAGTGTCTTCTTGATGTCATTTATCTCTTTAACCATATTGTCTTTCAACTCATTAATCTGATTTTGGAACTTTGTGCTCATCTCGCTGATTAGTTCTCTCAAATTCTGCATCTTTTCTTGGGCTTTGATATATTCCTTTTCTTGGGCCATGTCTTCTATTTTCTTAGTATGGCTCGTAATTTTTTTCTGATATCTAGGCATCTGATTAGGATATAATTTACTCAGATGCTCAATGTCTTTCTCTTTTGTAGGGTTTAGTGGCAGGAAGCTTGTGTTACCATTACTCTTTGATTCTTGGCTTGACCTGGATTGTTAGGATTGTCCTGCTGGTTGCTCAAAACTGGGCACTGGACCCAGTAATTGGTTATTGAGTTGCTTCCTAGAGCCTTGGGGAGGGAAGCTATAGAGACCAGAAAAAGCCTCTCCTACTTATTTTTAATTTTCTTGCTTGCACTTCCTTGGTCTGCCAGCAGATGGTGTTCTTTGACAGCTCTCAGTTCAATGCCTGGTTGGAGTGTATTGCAACACAGACCAGATCAATGTGACAGAGCTCCCTGTCTGGAGACTATGAGCTTTGTAATTCAAACTTTCTCTGAGACAGTTCTCTAGCCTTCTCTGGCAGCCCCCTCCCTTTTCCCAGCTAGGAAATATTTCCACTCCCCTCTGAGTCCTCAACAACCAGTCCCTATTGGTAGAGGACGAGATTGGGAGGATTGGATATCTTATAGCCCCTTGCCAGCTCCCAAGGCAAACAATGGCGCAGGCCTACCCAAGCTGGAAGGGCTCCTGGGACACAGCAGACCAAATTTGTAGGTCAGAAGCTGAGTCAGCATTAGGCTGTGTCCCTCTTTCTCCCCTTTCCTGTGGTGGTAGATCCCTGGAATCGCCTTTGTCTGTAGTTGCAGGCCCAGAGGACTGAGAATTCTAAAGTGTCTTTACTGTGGAGGATGGTGCCGGCAGTAGCAGCCACTAGTTTCAATTCATAGTTCGGTCATCACGATTTCCCTCCTTTGTCCCTCTCTCCCCTGGGTGGTATCCAGCCTTCGTCTGGCATCCTAAACCCTAGATGATCTTTTTCTAGATTGTTTTAGCCTGTCCTCTAGCTAATTTTCTGGAGGAGAAGACCCTTCCAAATAAATTTGGTAAGTGACTTTTCTATTTCTATAAAGTAGACTGTTGGAATTTTGATTGGTATTGCACTGAATATATAAATCAATTTGGGGAACTGATGTCTTCACGGTGTTTAGACTTCCAATGCATGAACACAGAATGTCCTTCCATTTGTTTAGGTATGTTTGATTTCTTTTAGCAGTGTATTGTAGTTTTCTAAATACAGATCCTTTACATTCCTGGTTAAATTAGTTCATAGATATTTGAGTCTTTTTGTTACTATTATAAATGGGAATTTTTTTTCTTGATTTCCCTCCACATCTTGTTCATTATTAGTGTACAGAAACCCTACTGATTTTTGTGTTTTGATTTGTATCCTGCCACTTTGATGAACTCATTAGATCAAGTAGCTTTGTTGTAGATATTTTGGGATTTTCTAAATATAGGATCACATCATCTGCAAATAGTGAGAGTTTTACTTTCTCTTTTCCAATTTGTATGGCTTGTAATTTTTTTACGATGTCTAGGCATCTGATTCTGAGTTTACTATGATGTTCAGTTTCTCTCTCATGCCTAAGGATTTACTGTTAAGTAGCTTTGTGCTACCACTGTTCTTTGACTCTTGATTCAACTTGTTCTAGATATTTAGGATTCCCCATTTAACTACTCAAACCAGGGCTAAGGACACAGTAATGGGGTGCAGACCACTTTCCAAGGGCCTTGGAGCGGGTGACCCCAGGTTCTAGGGGGAATGCATTCAATTTAACTCCTCAGGCGGTGGGTGGTGCAGAAGCAATATTATTAGGGCTGGCCAAGCCTCACAAACAAACTTTCTCAGAGGCTGTTTCCACCCTTGGCACTCTCCCTTCCTCTGTCTCTTCAGTAATCAGCCCAGGGCAGTAGGGACAGTATTTGAGAAGGCAAATTATCTTTAGTTCCCTGGGGGCTCTCAGGGCAAACAATGTTGTGGCCCCACCTGGCCTGGGAGTCTGCGACCCCTCCAATGTAGCAGACCAAGTTCGCTAGCCAAAATCTGAATTTGTTGTAGGCTGTGTCCCTCCCTCTCCCCTTTCTTGGGGAAGAGGACCCCTGCAATCCCCTCAGTATAGCCACTGCAGTCCACAGCCACTACAGTCTGCAGCCACCACAGTCCACATACTGCTGTTTGCTCTGTAGGTGGGAGGAAGGGTTCCCGCTGCTGCTTTGGCAGTTCTACTCATAGGATTTTTCAGCCAGCTGAGACTCCTTTCCTTTGCCCCTCTCTCCTGGGTGGTGTCTCCCCATAAATTTTAAACTTAAAAATTTTACCTTAATCTTTCAGATGAAAGCCTTCTAAAATGCATTATATATTTCTTAAATTTAATATCATTTAACCTACATACACTTTTTCTTGGTGACTTGAGGTCATTGAATGTATTTCACCAAATGGTCCCAAATTGGTGTGTTTTTATGTTCTTATGTCTGACTTTTATAGTTATACTCTATCCCTTGGGTTGATATCAAGGCTGTTGAAACCTCAGAACATTAGAACCGACAGGGTGTTAGAGAGCATCTAGTTCTTACTACTGCCAGGGCCTGTAGTCTTTGCTTATCCTCTTCTTAAGTTGCTACTGCTAAGACTTAGAACAAAACTACCAAGCTTATGAGAATTGTATGAAAAGTAAGAATAATCTATTTCGGAAAGAGGAAGGGCCTTTACGCCCTTACTTTCTGCCACCCATATTGCAGCCTGGGGGTAAGTTTTGCTAGTTCACTTCCCAGTATGTGGCAATATTCTGGAGGCTACTGGTGGAACCATCATTTGTCCAGGAGCAGCAGTACCCTGCAGTGACCACAAACGTGGGCTTCAGTGTAAGACAGATTAGGGATGAGTTCTAGGCCCTCCATTGTGGCCTTTCTCAGTGCCATTTCATCACCAGAGGAATGAGGAACAATACATGACTCTAAGGCAGGGGTTCTTAACCAGGGGTCCACGGACTCCTTGATTTCAGGGGGTCCATGAGCTTGAATTGAAGAAAAAAAAAATCAACTTATTTTTATTTTAATCTCCAAGTGAAATCTAGCATTTCCTTCACTTTCATGAATGTATGCAATAAATTACAGTAGTATTCATTTCACCTAAATGGCAAAGGGGTCTGTGAAACAAAAAAAGGTTAGGAACCCCTGCTCTAAGGGTTCTTGTGAGACTTAAATGAGATAATGTAAATAAAATCAATGCCACAAGGCCTGGCAGGATAGTATGGGATGAATAAATATAATAAATCTTTATGCAAAATAAGACTTTTATCATTCACCACACAATTAAGAACTTGCTGAGAAATATATAAATAAAATAGTATTGAATTAAAAGACAAAACCAAAGGCAGCCACCTCAGAAAACTGTTTGATCCCCAATATTAAAATAGTAATCTCATACATCTGCATAGCATACAGTGCACTTTCATATAAGGCATCTCACATGAAACTCAGAGCTCCTTCAGGAAGTCTGGACAGATGACATTATTCCTATTTAACAAAGCAAGTAGTTTAGCAAGGTTAAGGGGCTTACATGGGGACATATTTCATGGAATTAGAGAGCAGGGGCGAGCTTCAGGGCTGCAGGTTCTCATGCCATGGCTTTCTCCTTGGTGTTCCTTTTCCCCTTTCTTATAGGGCCAGTCTGGGGAACTGGACCAAATAGTGACTCCCAGAGATTGAAGACTGATTTTTCCCTTCACGCTCTGGGCACCATGAGGAAAGCCTCTGAGAGAGCGGTTAGCCTCGGAGGGGAACCACTGCCCTCTGACTCGTTCTGGAAAGTGTGGCTCGAAGTCTCGCCAGAGGAGACACGTCATGTAGTCTTCAAAAGCATTACTGGTCAACTGAGTGGATTTCCAGACTGTGTCCCACCCTTGGCTCTTCCCAGAAGGAGGAAGGATATCCATTTGAAAAAGGATATTTGTTCTCAAATTCTTTTTCACTTTCAAGGCCACTTTAAAGTCCTTGTGGCTTGGTCATGCATTTTTTCTCTTACCAAAGAGGCTTCATCATTTTCAGTTTTTAAAATATCATCTTAAAATACAAATAGACCCCCTGTTTATCATAGTTGAGGCTTTAAAACTCATCATAGTTAATTACCAACATTCTCTTCAGATGCTCAGAGTTCCTGACTGAGATAAAAACTTTAGAGGTGGGTGAAGGGGAGATAGTGTTCTATTCAGGTTAATTAGGAACTATTGTTCTTTGACCATCACAGAAACTGCTGGGAAGCAACCTGGCAGGCTTACTGAACACCAAAACTTTTGGCTATAACTGTGGTGTCATTGTGAAAGCGGAACACACAGGTCCTTGGGGCCTAGAGGCTGACAGCCCTTCTCTGAGGATCATCAATTGCCCTCGGCACTTTCTCAGAGTATCTACTCCCAAAACTGCTCCTGGCTGGGGACAGGTCAAAGGACCCCATCCTCTGACCACAGCTGACTAATGCTGGGGCCACCAGATTCTCTAGCCCAGGAATCTAGAATTGAGATTCTAGTTAGTGAACTGAGGGCATGGACATGTAGGGATCTGTCAAGTAGGGGATGAGGCAATTAACCATGTTTGGGCCACATGAGGTGATGAATGAGCCAATTCTGCTTGTCTACAAAGAAGAAGAATTGATGCTATATTGATGGAGAGAAAGAGATGCCAGATCATGTGGCCTGAGAGAGATGGTGAGAGTGGATGCTTTTGTGCTAGAGATGGGGATTGGGTTCTGTGATATACCCCTGATAGACCTCTAATAAATCCCTTTTGCTCAAGTTAGCTTGAATGAGTTCTATTCCTGGTAACTAAACAATTCCTTTTAAAGACAGAAGGTATTCTTATCACCCTAAAACCTCAATCTGAATACAAATGGTCAGGTGGTAATTTGCATAAGAATCCATGACTGCTACTGTGTTTTCTATTTCAGTGCTCTGAGCAGATCTGGGATACTTGCTTTATGAAACCAGAAGCTTTAAAAAGCATTTGTCCTGAGTTTTAGAAAACTCCTGTCCTGGCTCTGCAGAATTCCTGTTTTATTTTCTTCTTATAAGTAAAATCTGCTTCTTCAGAAATGAAATCAACTCGTCTGCTTATTTTAAATGTCATTAACTCATGTGTCAGTACCATCTTCTTCCCCAGGGAACTAACAGTGGTACCTCAGTAGCTGATTTGTACCTCCATGGAAACTAGAACTAAGTGCGCACATGGGGTGGCATTCTTTTTTTTTTTTTTTTAAGATTTTATTTATTTATTCATTTATCCCCCCCTTGCTGCTTGTGCTCGCTGGGTCAGCTAACCACGCTGTGCGGGCGGGCTTGCCTTCACCAGGAGGCCTCGGGAACCGAACCCGGGACCTCCCATATGGTAAACGGGAGCCCTACTGATTGAGCCACAGCCGCTTCCCTATAGGTTTGCCCCGGGGTGGCATTCTTATGGAAAGATGAGGACCAGTCGTTTAGAATACTTTCTTCTGTTTCTTCTGGACATAGAAGAGTTAAGTGTTGATTCACCTAGACTCAGCCTGTGATCCTGAGCACATGGCACCTGTCCTTTCCTTCTGTAACTTCTGTTCTAAATCTGACAGCTGCCATCTTGGTTCAAGCCCTTATCACATTATGTCCTCATCCTACCTCTATAACTATTTTTAAACATAAATTCTCCATTTCAGTCACTCTGATTCTTCAAACAGCCTTACACATACCTCTGAGTCTCATACCAACTTGCCCAAGGAAATGAATAAGCATAGCATTTTCTCCTCTGTGAAATGTAACCTCTATAGGAAGGTAATAAGAGGCCCTAAGGGGAAGCGGCTGTGGCTCAATCAGTATGGCTCCCGTTTACCATATGGGAGGCCCCGGGTTCGGTTCCCGGGGCCTCCTGGTGAAGGCAAGCCCGCCCGCACGGCGTGGTTAGCTGACCCAGCGAGCACAAGCAGCAAGGGGGGATAAATGAATAAATAAATAAAATCTTTAAAAAAAAAAAAAAAAAAAAGAGGTCCTAAGGATCCTGGTCCCCAAATGGCACTGCCACATCACAGCAGTAGTTCCCTCTTGGTGGAAGTCCCTTCTCTGAAACTTAATTTCTGGCAATTTAATGTGGCAGATAGTCTCCAAAGGCCCCAGCAATTCCTCCCCATTTCAAGAGTTGGAATCCATTGCCCCTCCTTTTGAATCTGGGCTGGCCTTGAAAGTTGCTCTGCCCAAGAGAATGTCATGAGCTTCTGAGTCCATACCTCACAAGTTCTGGCAGCTTCTGCTGCTCTTTTGTAAGCCAGGCACCACATAAGAAGCATGAATACCCTGTCGGAGAGGTCACCTGGCTAGAGGCCTGAAGCCACCTTGGATGTTCCAGCCCCAGCAGGGCTCTAAGCTGAATTGAGCCACCTGATTGAGCTCAGGTGAGAGCAGCAGCAGAAGTGCCCAACTAAAACTCAACCAACCAACCAAATCGGGAGAAATGATAAACCTTCATTGTTTTAAGCCCCTAGGTTTTGTGGGTGGCTTGTTAGGCAGCAATAAACAAGGGAAATATCTTGATTAAAGTTCAGTCCAAGTTCAAGAGGAATAACACAGATACACCCCTGGGAAGAAAAGCTTGGTTTGTTGACCTGGATTTTTTTGCAGGGATACCACAAATATCCCAGGCAACGAACCACAGAATCATCTTTTATTCCTCCTGTTGTTTCATCCCTTATATATTCCACTTGCCATCTTGGGTTTAGCCCTCCCTGTCTTATCTCACTGCTGCCATAATAGCCCAGACTTTTATCCCTTGAATTGAGACATCTATACCCATCCTCTCCTCCCCAAACTTCCTTCCTCCAATCCACTGGGCCCATCTTCCTAAAATAGGGCTTTCAGCATGTCACCTCCCATCTAATCAATTTTGACTTTCAAGGTCTGACCTGGTTCCTCTTGTCCATTCCTCTATACCAGGTAGCCTGTACTCCAACCTACACATACAGCCTTCCTCCATGCCTCTGTCATGCTGTTCCCTGACCTCATGTGCCCTGACCTATCCAGCCCCTATCTGCTTTTGCTCCCCTCCCCACAGCTCCTACAGCCCTCACGGAGCCCTCTCATCTTCAAAAACTCACAGCACTTTGTACCTCATACTTTGACACTTATTTATATCATTGGTGTGCTGGTCTCCAATTTTCTCATATGTTTATAATTCAGATTCCTAATTACATAAAAAAACTGAGGGTAGAGACTATTTCTTAAGTTTACATTTCTTACAGGTCTTAGCAAGTGCTGATATAAAGATATTTAGTGAAATCATCTTTACTGATCTGACTGATTTTCACTTTTTAAGATATTAGAATGCTTCACTCAACTGTGCTTTAGAACATTTTGGAAATACAGTGTATTTGTCACTGAGGACAATGTCCATTTGGTTCAGGAAATCTTTTTTATGGAATATTAAATAATATCTGCTGCCATAAGCAAAGGATAGTCGAATGCACGCAAAACCTGAAAACATGAAACTGCATTATAATAAGAACTAATGTGGGGCATTTTGTGTTCCTTGTGCCCAAGGCCCCCAAAGGAACGCCACAGTAGATGAGGTATGATACGAACCCCAAAATCAGTCAGATTAAAAAGGAATGGACAGGGAAGCGGCTGTGGCTCAATCAGTGGGGCTCCCGTTTACCATGTGGGAGGCCCCGGGTTCGGTTCCCGGGGCATCCTGGTGGGGGCGGGCCCGCCCGCACGGCGTGGTTGGCTGACCCGGTGAGCGCAAGCAGCAAGGGGGGGATGAATGAATAAATAAATAAAATCTTAAAAAAAAAAAAAAAAAAAAAAAAAGGAATGGACAGGGGAGCAGATGTGGCTCAAGTGGTTGAGTGTCCGCCTCCCACATGGGAGGTCCTGGGTTCAGTTTCCGATGCCTCCTGAAAAAAAAAAAACAAACAAACAAAAAACCAACTCAAGGAAGCTGATGTGGCTCAGTGGTTGAGCGCCAGCTTCCCACATATGAGGTCCCAGGTACAATCCCTGGCCCCTGGTACCTCAAAAAAAAAAAAAAAAAAAAAAAGGAATGGCTGTAAGACAAAAATAAGATATGACTTATGAAAGCCAAAGGATAAAATGATTGAAGTAAGTAATGCCTTTACAGTAATAATGTTAACAGATTAAACTCCCCAATCAAAAGATATAGGCTGACAGAATGGATAAGAAAACATGAAACAAAACAAACAAACAAATAAATAAATAAAAAGAAAACATGAGCCATCCATACGCTGTTGGCAGGAGACTCACTTTAGACCCAAGGATGCAAAGAGACTGAAAGTGAAAGGTTGGAAAAAGATATTTAACACAAATAGTAACCAAAAGAGAGCAAGGATAGCTATACTGGTGTCAGACAAAACAGATTTTAAATGCAAAAAAGTGATAAGAGTTGCAGCAGGCCATTGTATATTAATAAAAGGGCAATTTACCAGGAAGGAGTAACAGTTAAATATCTATGCACTTAACTAAGGTGCCCCAAATACATTAGACAAACTCTGGCAAAATTGAAAGGAGAAATAGATATCTCTATGATAATAGCTGGAGACTTCAACATGCCACTCACTCAATAGATAGAACAACTAGACAGAAGATCAACAAAGAAACAGAGAACTTGAACAATATGACAAATGAGCTGATCCGACAGACATATACAGAACACTGTACCCAACATCAGCAGGTTAAACATTCTGCTCAAGTGCTCACGGATCTTTCTCCAGGATAGATCATATGTTGGGCTATAACACAGCACTCAATAAATTCAAGAAGACTGAAATTATACAAAGCACCTTCTCTGATCATAATGGAATGAAGCTAGAAATCAATAATAGGCAGGAAAGAGGGAAATTTGCAAATATATGGAGGCTAAACAACACACTCCTAAACAATCAGTGGGTCAAAGAAGAACTTGCAAGAGAAATTAGTAGGTATCTTGAGACAAATGAAAACGAGAACACAACTTATTAAAACTTATGCGATACTGTGAAGGCAGAGCTGAGAAGGAAATTTATAGCCCTAAATATCTATATTAAAAAAGAAGAAAGAGCTAAATCAAAGATCCAACTGAACAACTGGAGAAGCTAGAAAAAGAACAGCAAACCAATCCCAAAGCAAGCAGAAAGAAAGACATAACAAAGATGAGAGCAGAAATAAATGAAATGGAGAACAACAACAAAAAACAATAGAGAAAATCAACAAAACCAAAAGCTGGTTCTTTGAGAAAATCAGTAAAATCGACAAACCCTTAGCAAGACTAACAAACAAAGAGAGAAGATGCAAACAAATAAAATCGGGAATGAAAGAAGGGACATTATGACTGACCTCACAGAAATAAAAAAGATTGTAAGAGAACGTTATGAGACTAAGTATCTTTTAAAAATAAATAAAAAATACATTGGAGGGAAGCGGCTGTGGCTCAATCAGTAGGGCTCCCGTTTACCATATGGGAGGCCCGGGGTTCGGTTCCCGGGGCCTCCTGGTGAGGGCGGGCCCGCCCGCACGGCGTGGTTGGCTGGCCCGGCGAGCGCAAGCAGCAGGGGGGGGAGAAATGAATAAATAAATAAAATCTTTAAAAAAAAAAAAAATACATTGGGAAAAAAAAGAACATTATGAGAATCCAGCAAAGCTGTCCTTCAAATATGACAGTGAGTTTAAAATATTTACAGGTAAATAAAAACTAAGAGAGGTCATAAACAAGAATCCAGCATTGCAGGAAACACCAAAGGGATCAGCCAGAAAAGAAAAGACAAGAGCAAGAAGCTTGGAGGAGAGTGTGGAAGTGAAGACTATCAGAAGGGTAACCAAAAAAGTAGAGAGCCAAAAAAAAAAAAAAAAAAAGGAATGGACAGAAGTAAAATGGTTAGGAGTAATGCATTTAGGAATTAGATCACAGAAACATACAAAGGGTAGTCCATTCCTTGGGAAAGCATACGCCACCATGATACCTGGTGGTACTTTCATGCCTACCACTTGCCAGCTCTTGGACTTAGGGTTTCATCCACTGTATTAACTTAATCTAAAAAAATAACTCTGGGAGGAAAACACAAATGAGGAAACCAAGGCTTGCCTAAAGCCAAAAAGTGAGTGATGATCCAAACCTAAGCCTGTGTGACTCTGAAGTCACATTCTGCCCACTAGCTTGTATTGTCTCCAAATCGGAAGAGATCAAGCATCACCTCATTAACAAAGAATATGTTCGGAGCACCTGTTCTGCCTTCCACTGTGCTAGCTTTTGAGGAAGACTGTTGAAATATACAGTTCTTTTCAGTTGCAGCCATGGGGTGGTGTGAAGGGGTAAAGCTCCCAGAAGTTCTGCCAGCATACCTCCACAAGGAAACAGCCCAGGACAGATGAATGTGCTTTCTAGGCAAATGCAGCTTCAAGAGAAATCCTGGAGTCCCCCTTGCCGCCTTAAGTCTGTCCTACACATATCTCAGAGCTACCACTGCTCCTATCTTTGAATAGTTTAGTCTAGTTGGGAAAACACCACTAAAGTACTCACAAAAAGTGAGAATAAACAATATAAAACAGGATTCTGACAATGCTAGTTTGGGCAGTCTCACAGGGTTCAAGTAAATCAAACACCAAGTAATTGTAATTGAAAGATAGAAGCCCAGAAGAAAAAAATCAGTCTGCACAATATGTATTACTTATGTTCATTTTAGTATTGCTTTTTGGCTAAAGCTTGGGGTTTCGTTTCAGATGTAAAGTATAAATGATGCACAGAGATGCTGTGTTTTTAAAGACGGTGAGCTTCAGACCACAGCAATGAAGACATGATGATGGGAGAAACCCTGAGGCCCAGAAAAAGCTGCAGATGTAGGATTTCATGCCAAGGGTCCAATCACAGGGAGCCCTTTCCCAGATGAGAACAGCTGGGCTAGGAACACCTGCCGAGACAGCCCAGCATTCAAAGAGTAGCTCTGCTGTGCAACAAATGCTTCCTAGATAATGTCGCAGCCTGCTTTACTCCTGGGGCTTGGGATTTCTCAAACCCAAAGAAGAAAATAAAATCACTTAAGAGCTAACAGCATGAACTGCAGACCCTCTGTCGCCACTGAGCTAATCCTTTGGTTTCCACAATGTCAAAAAAAAGGCAATCTTAATAATTCAGCATACTATCAGGATTTCAAACTTTAATTTCCCAACAATCCACAAAGAAACGTCTGAAGAATGACCTTAACAGTAGCCTGGATACATCCCAGGGCCCCTATTTTTAAGGAAATAAAGGACATGGAGCTGTTCTCCCCAGTACTGGAAGGAAAGGGCACCGGGCTTGCTATCAGGAATCCTAGATTCAAATCCCTTTTAGCTTTGAGTGTAATTCTTATCAAATCATGTAACCACTCTAGCCTCAATTTCCTCATCTGAAAAATAGGGGGAGGGAGTAGTCATACAACCTGTTCAGAGGATTGCTGAAAAGGTTAAATAAGATAATATGATTATATGTGCCTTGTACGTAGTAGGCACTCAATAATGCTGAATAAAAGCTGAAACAAACTAAAACTTAGTGCTTACATTAAATGCAGGAAGTCCTGATGGAAACAAAACACCTTTTAGAAATGAGAGACTATCTTGACTACCAGTACCAAAGTACCCTTGGCTTTTCACTCAAACTCAACACAGCTTTAAAATTCTTATTGGGGATCATAATGGGAGGTTTTCAAATAGTGGTTTTGGGTTTTTTTTTTTCCTTAGCTATATTTTGTAGGGTAAATACTAATAGCTTAGTGACAGCAAATCTGTTTTAACAAGGTCAGGTGTCATTTAATTAGAAGGAACTTGAGCTGGTGAGGTCACAGGCTGAGCTGGACCTAAGGTTCCAAGTTGCAGAGGTGCTCATGCTGGCATCCTCTTAGGGCTGGTCTGTGCGAAACATCGTCCCAGTTCCCTAACACAGATGCTTAAGAAGCTATGGAGAAATGTCTCCTTGAGTCAATCGGCTCTCTCCTTAGTCTACTGATCATCTTCCTGGATCAAGTCCAAGCTCTGTATCCAGACCACAAGACCTTCTGTTAGCTGGCCCCATCTACTTCTTCTCAGACCTCATCTCCTGTCCCTTCCTTTTTTTTTTTTTTCCCCAAAGATTTATTTTACCCATTTATCCCCCAACCCCACCTCATTGCTTGCGGTGCTGCCTGCTCTCTGTGTCCACCTGCTGAGTGCTCTCTGTGTTTCCTCATCCTCCCCCCAGGAGGCACCTGTAACCGAACCTGGGACCTCCCATATGGAAGAGAGGTGCTCAAGCACCTGAGCCACCTCAGCTCCCTGGTCTGCCCTGTCTCTCATTGTCTTTCCCCCTTGTGTCTCTTTCGTTGCATCATCTTGTTGCCTCAGCTCGCTGCGCCCGCCTGCCGCACCAGCTCACCTCCTCCAGGAGGCATTGGGAACCGAACCCGGGACCTCCCATGTGGTAGGTGGAAGCCCAATCGCTTGAGCCACATCTGCTTCCCCGCTTCCTTCTTAAAATGTATGTCTCAGCAACACTGACTTGCTGGGAATTCATTGTGTATGTCTCAGTGCAAAGTGCCTCAAACGCCCTCCTTACCTCCACCCCACCCCACCCTAACATCTAGAACCTCACTCTCAAAGTATGGTCCTGAAGCTTTGGCATCTGTTGTAGTTGGGCAGTTTGATGTAATTATGAATTCCAAAAATATAATTGGATCATGCTTGTAAACTGATCTGTTAATCTGGGCATGATTAAGTTATGATTAGGGCGTTGACTGGGTCACGTCAGTAGGGCATTGAGCCCCACCCTTGGTGGGTGGGGAATCAAATATAAAAGGCATGGCAAGAACAGAGTTGCAGCAGTTTTTGAGAAGCAGTTTTGATGTTGGAAAGAAGGCCCCAGGAGAAGAGAAGTGAGCCGTTCACCTGATCGTCTACAGCTGACCTTGTGGAGGAACCAGAGGAGCTAAGCCTGGAGAGAAACGCAGCCCCGGGAGGAGAGGAACACAAGAAGCCTGAACCCTGGCAAACGTCGGCAGCTGTCTTGCTCCAACACGTGGCAATGAACTTTGGTGAGAAGAAACTTAACGCTTTATGGCGTGGTATCTGTGGACTTCTATCCCAAATAAATACCCTTTATAAAGACCAACCCATTTTTGGTAATTCACATTAGCACCCCTTTGGCTGACTAATACAGCATCTCTCAGGAGGTTGTTAGAAATGCAGAATCGCAGGCTCACTCCAGACCTACTGAACCAGAATCTGCATTTTAACAAGATCCCAGGTGACCGTATGTACCTTAAAATTAGAGAAGTCCTGTACTAAGACTCCACTTCTTCCATAAACCCTAATTGACAAACAGTTGCTCCTTCCTCCCACCAGGCCAGGGCAGGTGCTCCTCTTTGGAGCTCCCATAGAATCTTTTTCTCACCTCACTTATTACAGAGCATCTTGCATATGCTTATCTGTTTATGTGTCTGTTTTTTGTCCTAGACTGGGACTTCCCACAGGCTACACACCACATCATCCTCATTTCCCCACTGTGTACAAGGTCTGATACATGGTTGGAGCTTAAGAAATGTCATTTATCACAGCTAACAACATCTATATATGTCTAAAGTCCTTGTGCGGATTTACAATTTTAATAACTTTAATAAGAGACACCTATGAGCTACATGTGAAAGTATCACAATTTAGGTTAGTCATAATACATATCCAGATACTCTGAATGTTGTGTTTATTCCTTAAATATTGTAAAATTAATAAATTTTTTATAATAGAAACTTTCAAACATACAAAAAGTTAGGAAAGAGTACTATCATCAACCCATCACCCATCTTCAACAATTTTTTTTTAACATTCTTTTTTTTTTTTTTTTTTTTTTTTTTTTAAGATTTTATATATTTATTCATTTATCCCCCCCTTGCTGCTTGTGCTCGCTGGGTCAGCTAACCACGCCGTGCGGGCGGGCTTGCCTTCACCAGGAGGCCCCGGGAACCGAACCCGGGGCCTCCCATATGGTAAACAGGAGCCCCACTGATTGAGCCACAGCTGCTTCCCTTAACATTCTAATATCATGTATTTCCTTTGCTCCCACCCAGTCACTCTTTGGGGAGCTGAATTGTTTTAAAGCAAATCCCAGACACAGTGCCATTTCAACCATAAATACTTAAGTATGTACCTATAATTAAAAAACTTAAAAATATATATATAACCACTATGCTACTATCATACTTGATCAAATTAACAGTGATTGCTTAATATAATCTAATACCCAGTCGATATTCAAATTTCCCCAATTATTTCAAAGGTGAATTTCTTATAGTTGGGTTTATACAGATCAGGTGAATGTTCTATAGCAAACAAAAATTTCTCACCCATGGCCTCGGGCCCAAATCAGCTATGTGGGGAAAAAAAATTACATTTACCTTTAAAATGCCATTTGCAGGATTTCTCTCCTATTCACAACTAGATTATTTACTTTCAAAAACCGCACAAATTTGGATAAAGGACCTATATGTAAAATAGAACAAAGCAAAAGCCAAGCTAAGGTCCGCACTAGTATGTCTCTCAAAAGCACTAAAATAAAAGTGAATTTGAATGGTGAGGAGGATTATTTAACAAAAGAGAGATATGCAAAGGACAGATATTAAGCCAAATGATTTTACCCTTTAATAGCCAAACCGACAGAACTTTAGACATCTGGAGGGTGGGACCTTCAGGGACGGTGGCTTTGATGAAGGTAGAATTTGCTTTTAAAGTTTGTACTTCCCCTGTCTTCAATAAGAACTTGGGGTTTCTGAAACATGCTGGCAGAAGCAGCTGAGGGGCAAATCCAATTACTATGGAGTTGTTCTCCTTTTAACAGTAAGTTCTGATCCACGCTCTGCAGGTCAAGTGCACAGTTCAAATTTCCCTTTGCTTCTTTTGAATCATACTTCATCTCTGCCTCCCTGCTTGTTTTAGCTCTCCACATAACAAGCCGAGGGGCAGGGATTCCGGCCTCCACACAATGACCCACCAGTCAACCAGATTCTGCTTTGTCCCTAAACATTCATTCCCCCCTGGCTCCTGCTGGGTCTGTTATATTCTGATATGAACTTTCCAGGAATCTGATCATGTCACAGGCCTCTTCCTGTATGACAAGTTCAACGCTAATCATGAATAGCGGCTTCACACAGAGGGTTAGTATTGTTCATGAAAATTATGACTCTATACCCAGAAATAGGGCAAGATTGGCCTAAAATGGGCAGCTGTATCCCAGTCGAGTCCTCTAGGCAATTATCAAGGTCTCTTGCTGCAGACAGCCAAGAGTTTCTCTCAGCTAAGGTAATCTGACACACCAGCAGCATAGTGTTCTACTTCAGAACCAGACTCAGCATTCAAGGCTTAGCTTGATGCGGAGCTCTGGAGTTTTTGAAAGATTTTCCAAAGAACTGAAGCCAGATGCTGCTCACTTTCCCCAGACCAAGTACTCTTTGATTCTCATTCCTAACTTCTATAAGCCACCCTACCCAGGCCATTACAAGGCCAGCTTTAAAGGAGCTTAGAGAGGGCTATCAAAAGGGCCATCAAAAACAGAAATACTATTTAATTTGCTTTATTTGGAACAGTGAGGCACATTGGTAAGGGTTACGAATTATAAGCGTACTAGATGGTGTGTACCATTTTGCTAAAACTCTCTCTTCTGGAATCAAGTTTCAATGACCACATGGATCTGCTCTTATTGGTCCAAATTTTATATTTAATAAATGCAAGTTGAGGATTATCTTTCTAAATAAAAGTGCCCAGATTGAAATCCCCTCTCCACTATCCCCGAGAAAACGACAGAGGCTGCTACTAAAAGACTATCTTTGTGTAGAACAAATGGACCGAAGAAAATCTGCTTTCCTTTCCCCCTTCCCCTTTCTTCTTTATATAACTAGAGCCAAATGAGACTTTTTTCATTTTAAAAATTTGATTAGCCAAGCAAAGCAATGGCCCATTCTTCTGGTCTTTACAGTTTTCTCGATTTTGTGACCAAATTAAGTCTCACTCATGTTAGAAGGATAGTGATGCTAGGACCTTAACTGTTGGGTAGTGGTGACATTTGGAAGTTTAAATTATTAAAGGTGAGTACTGGCCTGCAGCACTGGTTCAGGGGACTGCTCTTTCTCCTTGAGGGTATCAGAATACAAACCACTGCTCTTCTGGGCATGAGAGAGCAGGAGTCCCAGGTTAGCAAACAGGTCTTTCAGTAAGACTGAAGCAAATGGTTTTTTTTATTAGTAGAGACACACAGGTTGTGAGTTATTATCATTTTAAAAACCCAATAGAACACCATTATGATGAAGAAAAGAATTATCATATTGACTTTGTATGGTATTTAATCAGGTATTCACTGAAAATCATTTTTCAGGGGACATGTCAAAATCCAGGTAAGTAGTGTCATAACTTAGTTTTACTGTTTATAAAGAGGTTATTTACTCATTCCAAAAAATTCATTCAACAAGTGCAAGGTATTTTTTTTTCCTATCCTGCTAGGCAGCTGTTGCTTGCTCCATCCATGAAATCAAGCATGAAGAAATTAACTACAAGTAGGAATTCTGGTTAGGCTTGCCCACCAAGGGAATGGAGTGCTGGGGAAACTGGGCATCCCCGCTGCTGAAAAGCCTCAACAAGAGAAGGAAAACTTTGGCCCAGGATGGCTTCTCCCTCACCGGCTTTATGAAATTCGCCGGCCTAAACTACCTGAACTCTGGCCTGAGCCTTTCCCTCTGCACTTCCACTTAAGAGTCCAACATCCTGAAAACCTTCAGATGGTGCATTTTAGTCTTACTCTGGCAAGCAGGTATATCACAGTACTTCCAGTAGACACCGTCCTCGTGCTCTGCCACATAGCACCAGGGGCTCACGTCTCCATCCGGGTTTCTGTTGGGGCAAAGGACATGACCTAAGTAACATTTCCTGTCTTTTATGTCAACTGGCTCGTTGCTTTTCAGTTTCACAGAAAGAGAACCCTTCAGAATCTGTGTTATTTCTTTTTTTTTTTTTTTTTTTTTTACCAGGAGGTCCCGGGGATCGAACCCGGGTCCCTCCATATGGGAGATGGACACCCAACCATTTGAGCCACATCCGTCCCCCTGTGTTATTTCTAATGATTGCATCTATCTCAATGCCATCTCTTATTTATCAAGAAGGAAAAAATGGTAATGAGAACAAACCTACCCACTCTGCCTTATACTCTAGGAGCAGGGGTTCTTAACTTTTTTTGTTTCATGGACCCCTTTGCCAGTTAGGTGAAAATCACCAATCCCTTCTCAGAATGTAGCGGCAGATAGTTTTATGACACTCAACATCGGCATGTCTTTAAATTAAATTTTAGGATTATTCAAAATTACAATTTACAACTTTCCCATAATTTCAATACATGATAACCTAACACAGTTCAACATCTGTTCCAGGGGTTCTTAACTTTTTGTTGCACAGACCCCTTTGCCAGCCAGGTGAAAACCACAGACCCCCTTACTAAGTCCACATTATACTATGTATTATTTAATAAATATATCACACCCGCACCAACACATCCCCACAAGAATAACGTGTTTTTTAATTTAAATTCAAGCTCACGGACCCCTTGTTAAGAACCCCTGGCAAACGGTCATTTTCAGGAAACATTTAGAAATTTGAGTTTTCCCACAGTGTCATAAAACCATCTCTGCCATCCTTACCAACCTTTTTGTAGGCAGTTATCCACTGCATTCAGAACATGCTACATCAAAATAAAAATCATACTAAGTCCACACTATATTGTGTATTATTTGATAACTATATCATACCTGCACCAACACGTCCCCACAAGAATAATGTTTTTTTGAATTTTCAATTCAAGCTCACGGAGCCCCTGAAATCTTTCCATGGATCCCCTTGGGGATCTGTGGACCGCTGGTTAAGAACCCCTGCTCTATAGTTTGGGGGCAGTGAGCAATATTTACACAAGCTCACTACAGTGTCACTAGGACAATGACCACTGAACAAATCATGCCATCTAGCACTAAGAGGTTCTGGTTTTCCCTTGCTGCCCACATTGGCATCTCGAATGCGAACACAGACTCCAACAGTTGAGAGGGCGCAGGTCTCTCAGGCTGCTGATGAGAACATAAAACAACACAAAGGGTCTGGGCAGCAATTTGGTAATTAGAACGAATCAAAGGCCCTCAAAAAATGCAAAACCTTTATCCAGCAATTTCCCCCTTAGGAATTTAGTCTAAGGAAATCTTTGCTTACAAAGATGTTCACTGAGGCATTTTTATAATATAAAACTATGGGATATATTTGCTGCCTCTAGTGAATGTCCTTTATATAATGAATAATTTGAGAGTAATGTGTGCTCTGTAAGTTTCTTTTATATTGCACTGTTTTTAAAGACACTGTAGAGGACCTACAAAAACCAAGCAAATTCATAATCAGATTATACTAATCATTTAGTTTAGTAGTTTTTGACCAAGAACCAGAAGTCCAAGGAGTACATTTATTGTTTTAATCCGAACTCACTGAAGACATTTTATTACCATATACTACAGCTTTGTAGTAGGCCATTATTTTCCTTTTCATTTTGGCTCTTCAGAAACTTGAATACTTAAGCTTGTACATGATCTTGCATTTTGCTATCCTTTTTACTGTAAACTGTAAATATTGTAAGGAATATTTTGATTCTAAATATGATAAAAGAATTTCTCCCCCCAAATCAAAACAAAACCAAAAAAACAGTTGGACTGCGAATATTCTTGCTGTCCTGATTTTGTGATAATCAGGGTAGGCTAAATATTCCCTATATTAGAAACCATGCATGTGTCCCCAGACCTAATTTTTTTCCCTAGGTCTGGTTTATAGAATGCTGGTAATAAACCAAGTCTGATTTATTTTATGTCCATCCTGTATGGGAAATGACTGTAACTCTGGGTATCTTTGGTCAACCTTAAGAGATGTAGCTGGGGGATGGATGTGGCTCAAATGGTTGAGCGTCCATCTCCCATAGGGAGGGACCTGGGTTTGATCCCTGGGACCTCCCGGTAAAAAGAAAAAAAAAAGAAAAATATAGAAGGCGTGTGGGCCGTCAGGCCCCATGCATGGGTGCACCGCCAAGCCACACAGCAAGATGATGATGTAACGAGAGTGACACAAGGGAGAGCCAAGATGAGATGTGCCAAAAAACCTGGAACTAAGGTGGCGCAGGCGGTAGGACGCCTCTTTCCCAAATTGGAGGTTCCGAGGATTGAATCCTGGCGAAGGCAGGAGGAGAAGGATGAGAGGAGAGGGCAGGAAACAGACACAGAGAATTGCCCAGCAGATGGACACAAAAAAAGCAAAACCAGGGCGGGAGGGGGATGTTAAAATGGATAAAAATAAATAAATTTTTTTTTGGGGAAAAAAAAAAAACAAACAGTTGGAAACAACAAATATCCAATAATAAAGGATTGGTTGAACTCTATCTCATATTATCTGATGAGACTTATACATGGTGTCTCAGAGTTACAATGCAATAATTATGGTGGGTATAGAAGGCTAAATCCTTAAATAAACTTTAGCTCGGTTGCCTAAAAATAAAGGATTGATTGAACAACGGGAATGCTAGGCAGCCAGTAAAAATGTGGTGTAGAGACACATTTATTAATATGGAAAAATATTCACAATATCTTATTAGGTTTTTTTAAAAATGCATTTAATAAAACACCAGGATGATACGATCCCATCTTTTGAAATGATGTATTGAATACTTTAAAGTATTTTTCTCCAGATGATAGGGATTTAAATGTTTTTTCTTTTCTAGTTCTATTCATTTACTCTTTCTTCTACATTGAACATTTCAATTATGTGATCATAAAAGGTTTACTTAAAAAAATAAAACTCACGTAATATAGAATTCAATGACAAGCTTTCCACCGGGATTGGGCTGGTCAACTCACATTTGACAAGAATGGGTTCCGTTCCTTCCTCGAAATACTGACTCCTCAGAGAATTCTGAAGAAAACTCTACTAAAGAGTTTCAGTTAGGAGCTACAATCCTGTAGTCCCTGTACCAATGTCTGATATGGCAATAACATTTTAAAAAGATTTATTTCACATTTCTCAATGATAATGGTGTGGGACAAATGCCCTCTCAAGTCTTTTCAATTCAGAGACTCCATGACAAGAATAGGGCAACAATGCTGAAGCAGACCAAAAAATGGCAGGGGCTACTGAACTCAAACAAACAAAAAAAAGCCTCGCCTCTCTTCAACTCTTTCCAAGCTCCCTTTATTTAGACTCAGAACACTGGAAACCTGACACTCCAGTTAGGCCGGAAATGGGCATAAAGACCCTGCAGCGGAGCTTTGGAACAACCCCTATCTGGCCTGGGAGGGAAAAGCCTATTGTGTGGCCAAGAAGATAAGCCTCCCTGAAGCACAAAGGGTCCTTTTATTCTTTGTGCCCAAAGGCAGGTGCCAGCACCAAGGCTGCTCTTCCCCTGTCCCTGCCTTCCCCTCTGATCCAGATATGTAGAGCTCAGAAAAGTAGTTCTCATCACTCGCCAGCTCTCAGACATCTCGAATGTTGATGGGTCTGAAAAAACTGCTCAAGACAAACATGGTGTCGGATGTCAACCAAGCAATCAAAGTAGGAGAACTTGTACAGTCTTTCTTTAAACAGTATTTCACTGTCATTTTCCTCCCTCTATTCAGTGTTCAGCTTTGATGTATTATTTGGTTAAAGCCCTTAGAAAACTGTTTATTATCAATGTCACAACCATTCTGAAAACCATCAGAATAGCTTAATAAAGAATAAGCAAATTCATCTTTGACTTTACTGCAGTGATAAAACAAAAGCCTGGGACTCTCTGATGTGATAATAATCAACAACTTCAGCCCCTCTTTTGAAGTATGAACTGGTAGCTCAGGCCTGGAACATTCCAACAAATCAAAGGAGAGGGTTGTAGATAACCAAGCTAAGGAGAAAGGTTGGCTCTCACTGCTCTCTTAATGGATATTTACTGGTGGATTTCTGAGAGCCTATGGGTGGAATGGAATACTAATTTATTAGAAAAAATATTTTTCATATAAATTAAACCTCATTGGAAATTTAAAATTTACCTTACAGCCAGACTTAAAAACAGATGCTCGGGAAGTGGAAGTGGCTCAAGCAACTGAGCTCCTGCCTACCACCTGGGAGGTCCCGGGTTGGGTTCCCAGTGCCTCCTAAAGAGAAGATGAGCAGACACAGAGAGTACACAGCAAATGGACATACAGAGCAGACAGCAAGTGCAAACAATGAGGGGGTGGGGGGGCGGAATAAATAAATAAAATAAATTTTTAAAAAAACAACAACAACAGGGGTTCTTCTGACAAGCCCTGCTTGATACCAAGCAAAGGAGTAATGGAATAAACCAATAGTCTACTACCAAGACATACTACAGAACAAGAAGTATAACCAGGTTAAAAATAAATAAGGGAAACGGATGTGGCTCAAGCGATTGAGCTCCCGCCCACCACATGGGAGGTCCCAGGTTCGGTTCCCAGTGACTCCTTAAAAAAAAAAGGAAGATGAGCATACAACGGAAGAGACTCAGCAAGTACAAACAATGAGGGGATGGGGAGAAATAAATAAATAAAATAAATCTTTAAAAAATAAATATATAAATACCCATTTCTCTTTCTAAACACTCCTTCCAAGTCAATCCCACTAGTCTTAAGAAGAGAAAAATTTGGAGAAGGAAGTAAACCAGAAATGGAGCGGTACTAATTTTCTGAATTATGCAAAATGTTTTTAATGAACATGTGTAACTTTGAAAATAAAATACAAAAGAATTGTTACCTATAGGAAGTGGACCTTGGTTGGGGGTACTTTGGGGGAGAAAGAAGTGAAATGGAAGGGCTTTACCTATTTAAATAATATATATTTATAGGGTTCAGGAATTTGATACAACAAGTTTTTAATAGTTTTATCATGACAAACAAACTAAAAACCAATGCAACAGCAACTATGAGGAATGCTCAATTGATGCAAGTTAGGACAGAGGTGAAAGACACAGCTGAAGGTACAGGGATAAAGATACCATGGACTATATATAGGCCTGGTAGCTTCAAGTCAACAACAGGGGTCCTAGAATGTTGACAAAGATATGGAAAGAGGGCAGAAGGTAAACAGTGTGGTCCATGAAATGCAGATACATGTTGGCTCAGCTGGGTCAACAGTGCTATGGTTGAGATTCCAACGTACTAAAAGAATCGAGAGACAGTGTTGAGTGTAGCTCAGCAATCATTTTTCCCTGTTCCACTGGCTCAAGAGACTGCCTTGACACCTGTCCTAATAATAATTAAATTAAAAAAATTATTGAGCCATGATTCACGTTATTAGGCTCTTAGGGATAAATAGCCAAACTGTAGCTATATTCCAAAGTGCTTAGACTCTTTGCTCTGATCCCTAAACACCAGTGATTTTCAACTTGTTTTCAATCACAGGTAACTGTGAGAATCTGATGAGACTAATGCACCACCTCCCCAGAAAATCAAGAATATACACATTCTAAGCAACATGGATCACTGATTAAGAGCCCCCTGCTAGAGTCAGACAAGAGATAATGAGCAAAGAAACACCTAGTCAATTGAAAGAAAGTAAATGACACAACTGAGGCTGCTACCAGAGCAAGGTTAGCCTGGGCTGGTAGGAGGGGGGATAATACAGGGCTGCTTCCTGTATTCAAAAGCAGAGGGAAGGAAGCAGATATGGCTCAAGCAATTGAGTTCCTGCCTACCACATGGAAGGTCCCAGTTTGGTTCCTGGTGCCTCCTAAAGAAGATGAGCAAGACAGCAAGCTGACCCAACAAGATGACGCAACAAGAGATATGAAGAAAACATAATGAGACACAACAAAGCAGGGAGCGGAGGTGGCGCAAGCCATTAGGCGCTTCCCTCTCACATCAGTGATCCCAGGTTCATTTCCCGGTGTCTCCTAAAAAAAGACTAGCACACAACAAACAGACACAGCAAATGTAAACAACAAGGGGGTGGGGAGAAATAAATAAATAAAACAAATCTTAAAAAAAAAAAAAAAAGAAGCAGCAAAGGGAGGTATGGGTGATGGTGCTGTGTGTGACCACCAGCTTAGTAAACTGCGCTATCTGTGTACTGTCTACTGGTAGAAAGGCCAACTAAGAAATACCTCCCAAAGAGACATGTAAATGATCAGACTGGAAAGCAGAGCTTTTATCAAAGCAACCCAAGTTGAAAAGGGTGGTAGATGCTGTGTGTGTGTGTGTGTGTGTGTGTGTGTTTTAAAACGTGGGAGAAAGATTGTTAAAATAGTGATAAGAAAGGCCTTCTGAGTTGGCCAAAAGGAGACAAAGAAGTTTTCTCCAGTTATGAACAGGGGCTGGAAGGGACTTGGAAGAGGAGACCAGAGATTTTTTTTTTTAAGGACTGGGTAGGTCCATCTTACCTGCAAAAGTTATGCTCGCCCAGGCCTCCCTCCCCGTTGGGGTATTTCAGAGTGTTGTAGGGATGCTGAAAAGTCTCGTTCCAGAACAGACATGGCTTCCCGCCTTGCAGGGCTGTCCAGTTCTGCGTTCCCCTATAATCCGCACCATTGGCTGTAAAACACTCTAGGAGAAAGAAAAAACAGAGCAAACTAATTTTCTGGCAACATTTACAGTCTCCTCCCCTCTCTGGTTGATGTTTTATTTGTTTTGCTTGGAACAAGCTGAAAATGGAAAGTGTCTTGCTAGATCCTGGACACAGAACAGTTACACTGCTGGTGCTGCATATATCTGAAACAAGGTACCCTCCAAATGCTAGGCTCATATTGGCACCAGTGTGTCCACAGATACTAAGACATTTTCCCCTAAAGTATATAGATCCCAGTTAGGATATAAGCAGGGAGCTGAGATGTGTTGAAGCCCACAAAATGAACCAGAAAACCCCCAAATCTGGGAGCAGTTGGTAATAGCCACATCCATGTGGGATTTTGGGCACTCTGAGGGGGTCGCTGCTCTCACCAGTGTCTCTGGATAGTAACTAGAACCAGGTCACCGCTGTAACTGAGCCCTCCCCTCCAGTCTGAAAGGCTGCACTGACACTTGGATTTAATAAGACCATCGGATACTGCAATGCTTTGGAATCCCAATCACACAAGCCTGAGAATGACTCACATTCCCTGGTAATGAATAACAGTCTTCCCCATGCTGTTTGAGGCCGAGGTACAACCAGTCAACACAAGGGCTGTGATGGCATTTTCTCTCACCTCTTTCTGAAATTCCTTCCTAGGAGACACGCTGAAAGTAGTCTGAGGTCCCAGTTTAATAAAATGACAAATCCTTGCAGGTGCAACATTGTGCTTCTCAGCCTTTGGGGCGATGGGAACTGAGACTGATAGGATTTCCCCCCACATATTGCATGCATTAAACTCCCAGAGGTTCATGAGAAAGGCACAGTACAAAGAGCAAGTTTTAAAAATTAGCTTAGTTGAAACTGACAGATAGAAGCACTTCAAACGCTTCTTTAAGATGGATCACCAGAAACCTGACAATCTGGTGGCATTACACTAACATTCTTAGCTCGCTTGCTTGCTTTTTCCTGGCACACCTTGACCTATCACTTTCAGTGCTAAAGACTCTCCCCGCCACCTCCGAGTGTAGACTGTTTGCCTCCTTCAGCCCAAGTATGTTAATAACATGAGCACATCTTTATTCTGGAAGGCACTTCCTTTTAATATTTAAAAACTACCCACATGACATCATTCTTTCTGTACCCCCATTTTCCCAACACCTGTGCCCTGTGTTTCTGTTTGCAATGGCACAGTTTTATGGATAGCCAAAATAATCTGGACTTCCAGGCTATACAGAAACCTGATCTATTTATCATGTTGGATACAGAGTCTGAGTGAACAAAAAAAGTGCAAAGGTAACTAGAGAAGCCTTCTCAATGTAGCATAAAATACACTGAACCTAGAGACTAGAGCCCAGGCTTCTCATGCCGGACCTGCTACTGACCAGCTGTGCCACCTTGGACAAATCACCAACATCCACATCATCAATGATGTGTTTTATTTGTGTACCAAGCTCTGTTCAAGCTCTGTTCTGATATGTAGTAGTAAACATTATCAACTCACCAACTACCCAATGGAAAGGTGGCCTTCATACCCTGATTTAAAAGATGGGCCAATTGGGGACACAAAGAGGTTAAGACATTTGCCTGAGATAGTCTGGCTCCAGAGAATGGACTTAACCACTGCCTCTGGGAGGAGCCCCTCAGCATCTTTGCTTCCCAAATCCTCTCCATCACCTCTGCTTCCAACTCATCAGTGAATCCTTTGACTTTGTTAAAATACATCTCCTGGAACTGCTCTCTCTGCTCCTTTTCCAGACTTAAGTCCTGTTCAACATCAGAGGACAGCACAGCCTCATTCAGGTCTCCCTGCTTCTACTATTTTTTTTAATGAACTTTTTTTTTTATTTCCACCCCCACCCCCACCCCCCGCCCCAAAATAGCTCCCTCATCTGTCTGCTCATTGTCTGCTCCTCTTCTTTAGGAGCACTGGGAACTGAACCAGGGACCTCCCTTGTGGGAGGCAAGCACCCAATTGCTTGAGCCACATCCATTCCCCCTGCTTCCACTTTTGTTCTCCTACAAACCACCCTCCACACAGGACTCAGAGTTCTTGGGAAAATGGAAGCACTCAGAACAAAACCCAAGCTCTTCACTGTCATTTACAAGGTACCATGTTGGGGCCCCAGCCTCTCCCTCCCACTATACCCCAAGCCCATCCTCTTTTCACTTGTTATGTTCCAGCCACACTGGTCTGCTTTTAATTTCGTAAACACACCACATTACTTCCTGCCTGAAATGTTCTTCCCTAATACTTCCCATAGCAGATGGGTTTCTAAACATTGCCTCCTCAGAAAACTCTTCCCATCATCTGCACTATTTTTCTGCCCTTCTTTGTTTGCTTCATAGTACTTTTTTATTTTCTATCTGGTTGCATCATCATCCTTTTGGTGTGTCGCTTTGCCGTGCAGGGGCCTGTGCCTCTCCGTGCCACGCAGGTCTGGGATGCTTTTCTTTTTCTTTTTTACCAGGAGGTCCTGGAGATCGAACCCCGGTCCTCCATATGGTAAAGAGGAGCTCAATTGCTTGAGCCACAGCCGCTTCCTCATAGCACTTTTTATTATCACTAGATATATATATGAACTCTGTGTGTGTGTATGTATACACTCCAGGCCTGGAATGGGATCTGAAAGTCTGTATTTCTAAAAAGCTGCCCAGGTGATTCTGTTAAGTAATCAGGTTTGGGAACCACTAGACTATATGATCTTAAGATCACTGAGCCAACCTTTGCCAACTGCTAGAATTTTAACTGCTTTCAAATTACATTAATTTGGTATAGGCGATAAGTAAGTTGTTTTTTACATAAGGGCCTTGTAGCTTGCCCCCTGTGTGTTAATATATCTTTTTTTCCTATCAAAGGCAGTTGAGGAGTGGCCCAGGAACCAGAAATGCAATCTGACCAATGGAAGGTTTTAGCAACACAAGGCAACCTGAAGGACCTGAGGTCATTGTTCTCAGAGACTCAAATGACTTGGTTTGTAACACAAAGGAAGGTAGTAGCCATCCATGCATGTGACAGTGTACTCATGAATGAGGATGAGGTGGCATCTGGGAGTGGGAATGGGAAAGTGTAGGCTTGTTTACTTTGGTCTGTTTCTTTCAGACCCACAGGAGAAACTAAGGCAGTGTGCCAGATTTTATAATTATTTTTTTAACCAGACTCGCCTGATGTGTGAAAATTGTAAAGTGCGTGAATAAAAGAAAAAAGAAAAAAATTAAAACTTGGAGTGTTCTGGATTTCAAGTTATGTGTGCCTCCTGATTTCATCAGAATATTAGGGTATATACTAGGTAACGGCAATCCTGCCTCCCTTATTTTCTACTGCTGGAAAACTGACATAAGCTTTAGCTAATCAAGGAGTGGCTTAAACCAATTTAAATATTCACATGGCAGCTGTACATTATGTGTTCAATGAAAGCCAACGAGTGATAGCAATAGATCTAATATCTAAGATATTATCCATCAATTCACTCAACAAATATTTATTCAAGACTACTGTGTGCCCAGCACTGTTCACAGCACGGGAGCTACAGTGTGACCAAAGACCCAGTGTTCATGGAGCTTACATGCTAACAGGGGACACCCACTCATAATAAACCAATCAAAATGAATAATTTTAATAATTAATAATCAGGGGGGCGGATGTGGCTCAAATGGATGGGCGTCTGTCTGCCATATGGAGGGACCTGGGTTCGATCCCCGGGACCTCCCAGTAAAAATTAAAAAAAAAAAAAAAAGAATGAATTGACTCTTAAAAAATAATAATAATAATTAATAATCAGACTGTGATCAGCACTATAAAATGAAGCAGAGGGAAGGAGTTGAGATAGAATGCTGCTGGGTGGGTCAGGGAAGGCCTGTAGAGGAAGGGACATCTGAGCAGAGATGGACAGAGGGACATCTGAGCAGAGTGGATAAAGGGAGATGCAAGCCCAGGGAACCTGTGGGATGAGTGTTACTGGCAGAGAGGATAGCAAGTGCAAAACTCCTGTAAGTGGCAAGGTGTTTGGTGGGTTTGAGGAACTATAAAGCAATTCCTTGAAGCAGGCTAGAGCAGGGAGAGTGAGGGGAGAAGGGTGGATGGGAAACGGAGAAGAGCAGGGGGCAGGCAAGGCCAGGCCATGCAAGACTTGAGGGTTATATAAATTTGATTTTGGTTTGTGATCTAAGTATTAGGAGGAGATACTGGGGGGGGGGTGAGCAGGGAAATGACTTGATCTAGCTTAAGTTTAATAGAGCCGTCTAGCTGTTGGATGGAGGAAGAATTAGCCAGGTGAATATAGAAGGACTGCAGTGCTGCCATTTATTACCATGCGGGGACTCAGGGAGGGCAGTCTGTGGGGTAGAATCAAGGGTTTGGTTTTGGATAGGTTAAGTTTGAGAGCCTTTCGGAAAATTAAGTGGAGATGCAGAGAGCAGATGGCCAGAAGTCTGCAGTTGAGGAAAAAGACAAGGCTAGAGGTAGAAATGGGGTGGCCACCAGCACTCGGCATGAGTGTGGACAGAGAAGAGCCTGGGGCTGAGGCCTGGGACCCTCTAACGCTTGGGGTCTGGAAAGAGGACCAAGAAAGTGCCAGCTGTGAGTTGGAGAAAAGCTAGGAAAGTGCATGGGTCTTGAAAGTCAAGGGAGGAAAGTGTTCAGAGAAGGAAGGAACAATAAATTGTGAAAAGTGCTGCTTTATTTCCTCCCGGTGTTCTCCAGCTATGCCATTCCAATTGTTTCACGGCATTCATCTCTATTCAACCCTACCTCTTCAGTGGAAAGCTCCAAATCTTTTGTTTTGGGAAATAAATGAAAATAGCCCTTCAGTGAGCTCTAACAGCCTGGGAGAAATTTAGTAGTACAGCAGAAAAACTGATTAAAAAAAAAAAAAAAATCTCCAAGGCTGGCATCAAAGCATTGGGAGGATTAATTCCACCCCCTAAATTGGGAATCCCTTATCTTTTCCCCCATCACCAAAATACTCCAAAGTAAAGAATGTGGGATTTTTTTTTTAATTGGGGAAGCTAATTTTATTAAAATTCTCTTGAGATTAGTACAATCACACTAGGGTATGAAAATCCTTGGCTGGGAATCTCTGAGCAAATGTTTTCGTTCACACCTGATTGTTCTCTGTGGGACCCGCTGCTGTATTAGCCTGGAGGTCATTGCCATGGTAGTAAGATCTAAAGGCAAGGCATACGTTTGGGTGAAAGCTCAATACTCCTTCACTGCTAATAAAAGCTAGCTGGAATTTTCTCTCATGAAAAATATTGTTCATTACGCTTAGAATTTAGAAGAGTTAGGTATAGAGAAAAGACTGATATTCATTATTGCATATGTTTTCTAAATTTTTATATTTATACCTCAAATTCCACAGGATTCAATGCTATCTATATGTAAAATTATTTGAAGATTTCAATTAATTTAGAGGTATCACCTGCAGAAGACCTAGAAATTTCTGAAGGTATTTTTCACATTGAAATTCCCTAAGTCAGTCTACCCAATGACTTAATGGACCATAGTATAAACAGTCTAATAACTGCACATAGTGGCATGGAGGGTTGCAGCTTGCATCTCATAAAGAGAGGGTGGCAATGAAAGAGGCTCAACTCACAGAGGTCAGGATCTCCTCTCTGTCAGAATGGAGAGCACTCATGGAAAGGACAGTGGTAAGGACACTGAGGAGCATGAGTCCTGCTCCAGCTCCAACTCTGTGGCTCTCTGGTGACACTAGCATTTTTTTAAAAATCTCTGAAATGAGGGAGTCTGATTAGATCAGTAGTCCTAATCTTTTTAGGGATACATACCCCTTGGAGAATCAGTTGAAAGATATGGACCCACTCCCCAGATAAATATCCTACACACAACATTTTACATACAATTCTAGAAGTGTTTATGGAGCCCCTGAAGCTCTTTTATGTAGTCCCAAGGATCCATTAACTGTAAGTTAGGAACCCCCTAAATAAGCTGATAGCTACAGAATACAACACACACACACACACATACACACACACACACGGAACTTTATAGGATTTAGTATTTAATTTTGAGGGTTATGAAAAAGTGTAAATCAAATACTTTTCTCAGTAAAAGATATTCTATTCCTTGATAAGATTTATAAAGTTGAAGAATATATGGTCACAAAGCGCTATCACTAAGTGATTCCTAATTATGCCATTTGTCTGAAACAATGTTATTGAGAAATAGAAAAGATTTCTCATATTGAATCAAGAATATTCTGAGTTTTCTGGTAAGATTACTAATTGGACCTCTGTGATGTTTCTAAAAGTCAATGTGTTTTATTATTACTTTTTTTAATCAACCAAAAGTTAGTCTCTGTTCGATGTGGGACCATTTAGCATATCTACTGATCCTACGTTGGATGAATCTGACTGGTTTTAGCCTATTTTGACATCAACATGAATCAATACACATTACAATCAATTATGGCATTTAATACAGCAGAAAACATTTTCAAATGGGAAATGTTCTGTTCTTTTAAAGATGTCTACAAAATGTGGCAGGTGGGCAGAATACAGAAATACAAGGCTTAGGTAGAAAAAGCTCCTTTTAACACTTAGAGGGCAACACGATAGTGCTGTCAAATGTTCGTATGGCATATACCTGCTGCTTATTGGGGTTTCAAGTATAGACTGGTGCCCGGTGGATAATTCTTCAAACTGCTCAGTGGGCAAATCACCCTTTGCCCTCAGAAACTTAAAAGCACTCCAGGAATGCTTATTTCAGATACGTGGAACCCTGTAGTAAAGAGGTGGTGGCTGTGGGAAGGCAGTGGTTCCCGATCTCTTCCTGCTCCCCCAGCCACCAGGTCACGAAAGGACACTCTGCCCCTTTTAATAAAGACACTCCAATTGCACGGATTCTCACGAATTTATGGAGGAAGGTTATCAGAATCTAGGCTAGAGAGAGGATGGTTTGGGGGGTAACATCCTCTATACACACAGTACACACTGAGAGTCACTGGAATAAAGAAGAAATGACCCAGATGAATTGCTGACATGGTGTGGTCTTGAGCAAATCACCAGACACTTTGGGCCTTGATTTCTTCATCTATGAAACAAGGGGATTTGAGCCAGATAGGCTCAAAGTTCCTTCCTGCTACACTCCAAACATCTAATTTCAAGGTTCTATCAAAATGGAACCTAAGGTTTGGGATGATGTGACAGGAAAGGATGGATGGCTTAAAATGCTCTTAATTCTACATGTTTCTCTAATAGACATGAGAATTTTATGGTAAAAGAAAAGTAACTTGCTTCCCATGGGGGTCCTCCATCTGAAGAAGCACTTAAGGACTCTTATTACTTGAAAGAAACTATATTGTCAACAAATAAACTGCAAGGAAGAAAGATAAAGAGGGCATGCCTATAGGTTAATAGAGACTTAAAAGTCACATCAACTAAGCATACCTTGTTTCAGCCCGGATTTAAATTGTGAAAAGCAAGGATAAGCCACTGAGGGAGCTCTGGACATTGACTGGGCAGTTGATGCATTAAGGAATTACTGTTGATTTTTTAGGTGATAGTGGTATTGTAACCATGTTTTGAAAGGAGTCCTTATCATGGAGAGTTACATACTGAAATATTTTACAGATGAGATGATATGATTCCTGGGATTGGTTACAAAATGATCTAGTGTGGGAGGAAATAACATTGTCCATGGCTGAGGACTGATTAATCATGGAAGCTGGGAAAGGGAATATACACAACTCCATGATACTCTCCTCTCTATTTTCGTGTATGTTCAAATTTTCTATTAATTAAAAGTTTAAAGAAAGGACATCTTAAAAACAGTTACTAACAGTTGTTTTACAGTTAATTCACCTTAGCCTCTTTCCAGAACTATAAACAAACTCAATCAGCCAAAAATTCACTCATCTAAAATCAAGATAAACACTCGCATGCTACATCATGATCTTGGATTATGTATTAACAGTGCAAAACGGCCATACAACAAGCAGCACTTTTGCCCAAAGTAGAATTACTAAAAAAATAATTACTGTAGTTTTCAAAGTATCATTAGCTTTTCCATTAAAATACCTTTTAGGTCTTCCTTTTCACTCAAGGAGATAAGTCTTTAAAAATAGTAACAGAAGAAAAGGCCATACTTCTCAAAGTGATTCTGACTAAAGCAGGTATACTTTTGGAAGGTGACTGGCAGTCTTCAATTTAAATTCCCCATTTATTAATCTCCATTAGATGAAAAATTTAATTATTTAAAAGATTATTCCAAGAAAAACTGAACATACAGAAAGCATAGAGCCAGAGGTTTAAATTTAGAAGACCCATGCAAACACTTCAGAAAGGGGCTCTTATTATTTGCTAAATTTTTAAAAATTGACAAACAAATAATTATCAAGGCAGAGAAGGTCCAGGATGCAGTGGCGGCATGGATACAGCTCTTTTCCCATCTGGTTCCCAATCTAATGTGCTTAATTCCCACCCAGGAAGGTTCCAATGGAAAATGTACTGTGGTTGTCACTGTAAAGTGTGTGCATTTTTTCACTTAGAATAGTCACCATGAATATGCAACGGTGCCTGAGGAATTTATATTTATAGTTAGGATATTATAAACACATACAGTCATCAGATTGGAGACCAAAAGAGTTGAGAAAAAATGCCCATTGACATATTCGCATCTAGCTCTATAATGTATACAGAGAAATTAGCTGACCCTCAGTTAAAGAATGGACAGTTAGGAATGAATGGCTCAGCAGGACTCTAAGAAAAACATTTCATTAATTGATGGATTTCACTCCTGGTACCAACAGAGCCTAATTCTAATACACTTTGATGACGGTACATCTCCTGATGTAACATGTGAGTATGAACGGATGTACATTAGACATTTATCTAGTAGATAAGCCGAACCCTCCTCAATCTTGAAATAAAATTTCACACTAGAAATAGTTTTCACATAAGGAAACAAGAAGCACAAGATGTTTTAAAACTCAAAGTCCAGTTGTCTGATGGACACCATCTCAGTTATCAGTAAGCTCTAAAGGAAGGAAACAAACAAACAAAAAGACAAAATATGGAGAACTATTTGAAAGCTCCAGGTCTAGAATAGATATCACTATATTCCTATAGAAACCAGGGGCTACAAAACAAGCTCCACAGCACCTGCAACCACAGCTCTTGTAGGATTTGATCACCTTGAAATGCTGTTGCTGAAGAAGCACCTGACCCTGCTTCTGCTAGCCCATGAATTTCTTGAGCATCTTGCTTATCTTTGTATCCTCAGCAAATATAGACCACACAGAAGGTGTCTGGCAAATGTTTGTTTGATGAGGGAATGAAGCAGGTGTATGGGGAACTGGGAAAAAGAATTCATTTCAGACATATAAATTCCCTCACCAATTTATGCCCCTAGACTAATCCCATGACTTACCTAACAATAACCTATGAGAAGCTCCAGGAAAGTTTATGTAAATCAAGTATTTGGAAAGCAAATACTTGCTATTGAAGCCAGGAATGTGTGCTAGTTCAAGAAAATCTATGGTAAAGTCATTTGAAACAGGAATAATCAACATCCCTTTTTAATGAATAGAAATTTTCATATTCTGAGTCTGCTTTAAGCAGGAGATGCCTGGCTCAAATATACATCTTGCCTTAGCATCACTTGAGCAAACCTATTTCATATTCTCTGGAGGTCTCAATCAGACTAAAGAGAGATAAAATAAATGGACACAATCCAACTTCTGGACAAGTTTCATCAGTACTGCCTGTGCCCTATTTTTAATTTCAGATGGAAAGAAAGTTCCCTAATAATGAAGTCCTGGAGGGTAGCCAAAGCAGCCTGGAGGCCAAGCTCTGGCCTATTTGACTTTCCTTGGGTGATGTGGGATGGACAAATATGAGAGTTCCAAGTGGGGAGCTGATTATCAGGTAGACAGTGTTATCTCTACAGCATATCTTTAAACTAAAACCCAAAGCAACACAATTGTAGTGTTCTCTGAATTGGCACAGGGAGGAGTCCTAGTCAGTGATGCTGGGCAACACACTAATTGTTCCCAATATAAAAATCTGACTCAAGTGCTGGGTTTCAGAAGCTCTGCCAGGGAGACAGTGTGGGACAGAAGGAAAGATTCCGCATAGCACTGACTTAAATAGGCAGTGTTATCATCTCTAGCCACCAGAGCAATAAGAATAAGGACAGACCGTGGCCAACGGATTGATTTTGATTGTCAGAGGTTTAAAGTTTCATGTAGTTTTTCAAGGCTCTAGAGTAGGGCTGCCAGATTTAGGAATTAAAAATACAAGACATACAGTTTGGATTTCAGAGACACAACAAATGCTTTTTAAGATACGTATATTCTAAATATTGCATGAGACATATACTGAAATTCAAATTTAACTGGGAATCCTGTATTTAATCTAGCAATCCTACTCTAGAGAGAGTAGAATGGTACAATGAAACTCAGACCTCCTTCTTCCATTAAGGTTTCTGAAAGGCTGTCCACAGAAATACCTAAGGAGTTTAGATATAGATTGTGAAGAATCTACTTTCTTAAGAGTGAAAAAGAGTGGAAAAAAAAAGAGTGAAAACCGGAGTTGCCTGCTCCTAGGCCACAGTGAAGGAAAGGACAAAAAAAAAAAAATAGAACAGTTTCTCAACCTCAGCACTACTGACATTTTGGGCCAGATCACGCATTGTTGTAGGACTGTCCTGTGCATTGTAGGATGGTGAGCAGCAACCCCAGCCTCTACCCACTAGATGCCAGCAGCATCTCCTAGTTGTGACAGTCAAAAAGGTCTCCAGACATTGCCAAATTGGCCCCTGGGGCAAAATCTCTTCCAGTTGAAACCACTGAGTTAGAAGAAATGGTCAAATAAACAGAAAGTGGCACATCCATTAACCAGTGGTCATGCAACAAAAGAATCGTCTCAAGGCATAAATTCTCAGCTCAGGTCCGGGTCCCTCCAAACCTGTAACAGGGAGGGGAAGGCCTAATTATTTCAGTTGAGACCATCAGAAACCCTTCATCTGCCAGAAGTGCTAGAGAAGACTGGCAAGCCAAACTAGTGACGCTCTGCATGGCAGTGCACACATCACAGCAAGCAGGGCATCACACTCAGCCTTTGAAGACTTTCCTTTTAAGTTAACCTCCCCTCCAACAAAACTTTTTCCAAATCTTTTCCTGCCATTTGGAACTTGAGCGATTCTCAGCTGAACAGGCCTGTATATATGAGGTGCAGATGGCAGCAGTTACGGCCCTCACCAGATGCTTCAGTCTCTAATTTGATTGAAAGGATATAATTAGACAACAGAAACACTTTAATGAAAGAGCAAAACATGGAGGGAGGGAAGGATTGAAGGTCCTTAACTGATGCCAAAACATCCCAGTAACAGAGGCTTTGAGTCTGGGGAAAGAGAAGGGGAAAGCCCCTTAAAAGGACAGTCCCCATCCTGTTTATTTCCCCATAGACATGGGAATAGGGATTTTATTATTGTAGATTTCCATTGTATTTTATGTGGGAACAATCTGATTAAAACCAGAAGAGTTTTCGGGAGAACATCAAAGAAAAACAAATATGGCTTCTGTGGTCATTATTAAAAATATTTTTACCAGCCCAATAATTTCTTTGAAGAGGAATTTTTATAGATTGAACAGCAGCAAGTAATTTACATACTGTGACAGGATTGGTTAACAATCCCTACTCTTCTCGAAGAGAACTACTTGATCACCATATTTTCATCCCACTTTAGGACACCAAGGGATGGGTACAGACATTCAATATATTTGTTTGGAAGATATAAAGAAACCATGCAAAATAGTCGCCTATGCTGCTAGCTGCAACCATTATGAACCAACTTTAAAAGCTGCCTAGGCTGTTTTTATTATTTGTCTAGCTTTAAGAGTCATTTATGATTGGAGTGTGAGTATACTGTTCTGGGCCTAACCAAGAATCTAACCAAACTAAAAGAAATCCAGCCCTCAAAGTCTGCAGTTGCTAATGTAGTGTGACACTTGGGTTTGGAAATGGCTGCAGCCTCCTTAGCCTATGAGAAGCAGGGCCCCACCCTCGTGGTAAATTGAACAATAAAAGTTTAATGCGTTGGCTACTTGCCAGGGATTAAATCAGTGGCAAGAGAAACTAGAAGCTGGGCCCCAGCAGAGAGGCAGCCCCAAGAGGGTCCTGTTGTAACTGGAAGAGAGAATGGCAACCTCGCATGAGAGGTGGCCCAAAAGCTCTTTCATCCTAGCATTGACTTCATTCCTCTTTAGACTAGTACAAGTCCAGGCTACGGAGGTGTTTACCTAGAAAGATGATGAAAGGAAAAAAAACAAAAACAAAAAAAAAAGGCAGGGGCATTCCCCTTAGAAGAGAAGAAGGTTCTGTCAAGTGGTTCCTTGTGAGGAGGCTGGACACTCTTCTGACATTCTTACTGTGGACACTCTGCTTTTTCTGTTCAGTCCAAATCCAGGATAATTTCTCAGAAGTTAAGATTTGGGTTGAAGAAGCACTACCATTTTGGGAGGAAAAAACAGAGTAACCACAGACTGCTCCTCTAGATGAATACTTCCAGGTTCCAGCTGGATTCTCAAGGTCAAACTGAATTTGGAAGGAATGTCAGTCATCACTTTCACCTATGTGAAAGCTGTACTGTGAGCCAGCCAGAAACTAACCTGCCAAGTGGCGTCAGGGGGCTGGTAGAGATTTCACCTTGAGTAGGTAGTTTTCTAGGGGAAATATTCACTTCCTCTTATGTTGTCTGCATTCAGGAGGCAAAAACTCAGGCCAAAGCTCCAGATCCAAACTTCCGGCCTCTGTCAAGTGTTTTGCATTAACTGTTCCATGGTACAGGCACAATAACTTGGTATGTTTGAATGTCTCATTTTGTTTTTTCAAAAATGTTTGAATAAAAACAAAATAATCAACCATGCTAAGCACATGGTTGTTTTTTAAAGGCCACTTTAAATATGGCAATAGAACCATGGAAATCAAAATCCACTGCTTGGGAAGTGACAGAATTTTTTTTTTTCCTGGCTGTGTTTTTCTGTCTCAGGGCTGGTGCCACCTGCTGCCAGGGCTTTACTCTGAGAAATGGATCTCTCATCGGTTTGTTCCAAGCAACATCTGCAGGCACAGTTGAACAAACCATGGGCCAGTTCCAAGGCAGGCACTCTTTTCTTTGTGTAGTGCACACATAACCACACTGAATTTCTCTTTAAAGCATTTTTTAAAAATCTTATTAAAGATCCATATATATATATATATACACACACACACATACATATGTGTGTGCATGAATTTTCCCCCATATGTACTTTACTTTTTTTTTAAATTTATTTATTTTTACTTATTTATTTCTCCCCCACTTGTTGTTTGCACTTGCTGTCTGCTAGTCTTCTTTTTAGGAGGCACCAGGAACCAAACCTGGGGCCTCCCATGTGGAAGGGAGGCACCTAATCGCTTGAGCCACCTCTGCTCCCTGTCTGTTGTGTCTCTCATTGTATTTCCTCGTTGTGTCTCTTGGTTGCATCATCTCACTGCATCTTTTTTTTTTTTTTTTTTTAAGATTGATTTATTTACTTTACTTTTATCCATTTTTAACCACCACCACCACCACCACCACCCCGTTTTTGCGTCCATTTGCTGGGCAATTCTCTTTGTCTCTTTCCTGCCCTCTCTTCTCATCCTTCTCCTTCTGTCTTCACCAGGATTCAATCCTGGTAAACTCCAATGTGGGAGAGAGGCATTCTGCCACCTGCACCACCTTAGTTACTGGTTTTTTCGGTGTGTCTCATCTTGGCTCTCCCTTTGTGTCACTCTCCTGTTGGGACTCACCCGCTTGCGGGGCCTGGGGACTTACCTGCCCGCAGGGCCTGACAGCACACCCGCTCTCACAGGGCCTGACGGCGCATGACTTCTATGTTTTTCTTTATTTTACTGGGAGGTCCCTGGGATCAAACCCAGGTTCCTCCGTATGGGAGACAGACGCCCAACCATTTGAGCCACATCCACCCCCTCACTGCGTCATCTTGTTGCATCAGCTCACCTCTTGCTCGTCTTCTTTAGGAGACACTGGGAACCAAACCTGGGACCTCCCATATGGTAGGTAGGAGCCCAGCTGCTTGAGTCACATCTGCTTCCCTTTAAAAGTTAGTTCACAGAAAAAGTAAAAGGCTCATTCATTCACCAAAATCAAGCTTCTCTGTCACTTTTTCAGACCAATGGATGCTGGAAATAATCAATACATATGGAACTAGAGAAGGATTGGCAAAATACAGCTTATGGGCCACATTTGGCCCACTATTTTTATACATCCCACGTGAGCTAAGAATGGTTTTCAAACTTTTTAATGTTTGAAAAAAATCAAAAGAAGGATATTTTGTGAAGTGAAAATTCAATGAAATTCAAATTTCAGTATCCATACATAAAGTTTTATTGGAACACAGCCATGTCCATTCATTTATGTTTTGTCTGTGACTGCTTTTATGCTACAAGCGCAGAGTTGAGTAACTGCAACAGAGACAGTATGTGGCCCACAAGACAAAGTCCAAACTATTTACTATCTGGCCCTGTATAGAAAATGTTTGCCAACCTCTAACCTAGGGCCTTAGATGGTTCTCCAAGCTCAAAAATTCTAAACTAAAGATGATATATTGCCCATTATCAAAAATCCTTAATCAGTATATTGTGAAGCTATTTAAAGCAATGCATTTTATCTTAAACATTTATTGCTTTACATCCAACTAGGCTAAACAATGACCGTGTATCTGTAATATGTATACTGGGTACACCAACTTGCTATCTGATAGTGGGACACCTAAATGTAACTCCTTCTTGCTTTAGGATTTATAAAAAGGCTCACTGCACATCTCAAACATTTAAGCAGTTTGTTTACGAAGCAAAACAAGTTTTCACAAAAGGATCAACATTCTTTGATACTAGATCAAAACTGTGTTCTTTAAAATTCTCAAAGCATAAAAGTAACTGTCACGCTTTATTCTTTTTTTTTTTTTTTTTGCTGGTCCACTCCTCTCAGTCCCCGCTCTGTAGACAGGTGGTATGTTGGCATTAAGGAAGAGAAGCAGGGATGAGCTCTCGCTGCTAACTTAACTCATAGATTTTATGGCATTGTACTGGCTGATGGAAAGAATTTGAGATGCGTTGAACATGAATGAGCAGCAACTATAAAAAGTTGTTCATGGGAAGCGGATGTGGCTCAACCAGTTGGGTGCCCGCCTACCACATGGGAGGTCCCAGTTTGGGTCCTGGTGCCTCCTAAAGAAGACGACCGGATGCCACACCCGCCACAACAAGCAGATGCCACAAGCCAGAGACACCACAGCCCGCAGGGAGCAGATGTGGCTCCGGCCGTTGGGCACTCGCCTCCCACGTGGGAGGGTCCTGGGTTTGGTTCCCGGTGTCTCCTGGAGAAGGCGAGCAAACAATGAGCAGACAAAAGAGAGAACCATGGGGGGGGGTGTAAATTTTTAAAATAAATAAATAAATTTAAAAAATAAAGTTGTTCAGAGCAAATGTAACCTGAGTTGAGAAACCCTGTTGATGCACACCTGACAGTCCCCAAATGTAGTGAAACACCCAAGCAGGGGACTGCCTCAGGCAATTCAAGTGACCAAAGTCCACCCAGCCTTCTCTGCTTTTCCTACTTCTCAGTTCTCCCCTGGAGGTCAGTAAATTCTAGATGGGGACCTACTAAGGGGAGCTTATCTGCCCCTCCTTGAGAGCTGTCCTTCTTGAGATGGAGTCTAGATTCTGCCAGTAACTTCTATCTTCCTCCTTATCAGCTGTGCAGAAAAGGAGAGAATCTCCAAGGAAGAATGGAGAGAAGGGAGATCATTTGGGGTTGGCTATATACTCTAATTAGAAGGAGCACTGATGGAGAATGAGCTAACTGTTTTTATAAAGTCAGCATTCAAAAATGCAAACCACCAGTAATTTAAATATTACAAAACCGTGCATAATATAAATATTGAAATAATTTTTTCCATCCACAAAATTTTGGAGAAAATTACAGTATCAAAAAATATAAAATGGTGAGCTTGGCATTTTCTGAGAGTAAAATGTGTTTTTTATTGCAAAGGATTTTAAAAATTAGTGGGTAGGCTCTAGACAGGATGTAATGCTGAAGACCATGTGGTATCTCCCCAAAAACTGTTTCTGGAACTAAAGAGGAAAAGTCACAAACACCAATGTACCAAGCTTATAGGAAACTGAGCTGGCATGGCTCACTGAATTGAGAACTTGGGCCACTTTTGATAAATCATTTCACAATTGTTATTTATCTGCCCCTACCCTAGATTACTAAATAAAAGCACCCCCAGGTTTGAGGTTCAAAATACACAAGAGCTGCTGCATTTGTCCCTTCCTGGCAAAGCAAAGGTGCCTGAAGAGAGGATGTCACCTTCTTAACAAGCATAAGCACAGAGCTGGCTTGCTTACTGCTTTTCAGAACTATTACTCTGCCCTTTCCAGAAGGGGAACCAGTTTATTTCCACTCATACTTCTCTCTCCTTAGAGGACATTAAATCCTGACCACACAGATGGCAAAGTGGAGCTAAGGGGTTACTAGGTTACAGTTATGTTGACATATCTTGGCTCTCAGAATGTCCCTCCCTCACTCCTTACATACGGCAAAGAGTAGAAGTGATCCAACTGTAAAAGTCCCATAGAAGGCCTGAGAACACTCAAAAACCACTTCCTGAGCCTCAGGTTTACAGCACTTGGAGACCCCCATTCCACTGATCTAGAGCCAAACTTTACCTTTTACAGGGATTAATCAGACTGGAAGCTCATAGTTTATTCCCGGGGCAAATAAGGTGTCTAGCACTTGAACTGTGAAGCACTATAAAAACATCTTATTTAAAGATGTTTACTGAGTGTATTCTATATGTGGAAGCATTACCTGTAGCAGGTCATTTAACTCTCACAACTCCCTGCAAGGGAGGCATTGTTAACCCCCCACCCCCACCCCCATATAGATTCAGAGAGCTGGAGCACGGCCCAAAGTCACACAGTTAAGTGACAACAGCAAGTCCTAGCTTTTTCAGTAATCCAAGCAATTCTGTAAACAAAGCAACTCTGGGTTTTCTTTCAACAGCAAAATCCTGTTTTTCCAACATCAGAGTCTGCGACTTTGGGTGGAGAATCCAGAGGCTGGTTTTCCTACTCTGGCAGACTGGTAATGAACTCTTCCCGTCCCTTTTGAGAATGTCCAATGCTCAACTCCCAAACAACCTGCCCAGGAACTAACTGGGCCAGACAACGCCCTCCTGCCTGCTCTTCAACTTGGAAAGCTTTCTGCGGCAAGGCAGGGGGTGCGTGGAAGATCCAGAGATCATCCCCACCTCTGCAACATCTGGCCTCGGCCTTGGCCTGGGCAGCGGATGACCCTGTTTCAAGTGGGGCTTAATGCCGCACCCTGAGGAGGAGCACCCTGAGCTCTGTCGGGGAGAAGTTTCCCACCGGCGCTTCCTTTTTTCCCCCTCTCCCCGCTGGGCAATCACTTGAAACATGAAATTCAAAGCGACTCTTGGAGGCGAGTGGGTGCAGGGGGTCGTTCCCGGCTCTGGAAGTGCCTCTTGCAGGGCTGGCAAAGCCGCCCGGCTCCTCGCGAGGCAGAAGTTAGTGTCGGGTCAAGCGGGCGCAGCCGGGAAGGGGGAGGGTGTTGAGGAAGAAGGGGCGTCGCTGAAGGGTTTGGGGAGGGGTCCCGGGTCCTGAGGCAGGGGATGGGGGGAACCTGCCGGGCTCAGGGGCCGACGCTGAGGGGCTCAGGGAGGAGGACCCGGCCCGGAAGCTGCTGCTGAGGGGCTTGGGGACAGGGTCCCGGGTCCTGAGGCGGGAGGGCCAGCCGGGCCCGGGGGGGGCGTCGCTGAGGGGCTTGGGAAGGGGGTTCCCGGGGGGGGTGTCCTGAGGCAGAGGGAGGGTTGTGTCCCCCAGGAAGGCAGGGCTGGGTTGCCCCTCCGGCGGCGCCCGCGCAGGGCGAGCGCCGGGGGTCGCACACTTACCCGTGCCGGGGCTGAGGCCGGGGCCGAGCGCGGGCCGGGCCGCCAGCGTGAGCGCGGCGGCGGAGAGCAGGGCGAGGCGGGCGGCGGGCGGCGCCATGGACCGTCAGTGCGGGACCCCGGGTCGCGGCCCGGGGTAGAGGGGGCAGCGCTGGGAGCCGGGGGCGGCCATGGGAGCAGGACGCGGGGCCCGAGTGTGGCCCCGCCCCCGCTGCCCGGCGGCCCCGCCCCGGCCCGCCCTCCCCAGCGCCAGAGCCGCCGCCGCCCGGGCCGCCGGGGCCCGCCCGGCTCCGCCGCGAGGCCCAAGGGGCGGAGCCGACTGAGCACGCCCGGCACGCCCCGCCCACGCGCCGCGTCTGCCACTCACACGCCGGGCCCCGCCCGCGTCTCGCACCTGGACCCGCCCCGCGGGGCGTCCCATTGGGCCGATAGAGGGGCGGGACCAGCAGGTGAGGGGCGGGGCCAACAGGTGAGGGGCGGGGCCCGGGGCCCAGCCTCCGAGTCCCCACCCGCAAGTCTGGCCCGGCTGGAGCTGGCCGAGCGCCCAGTGACCCCTGCTCCACCCTCAGTCGGGTCATGACCCAGACGCAGGCTCAACCACAGTGATAATCAGGACAGTAGTCTGCAAACCGCATTTCCCTGCTTGGTTAGAAAAAGGGGGCTCTGGAGTCAGCCTGTCCGGGTTCATAGCCAGCTCGGTCACCTGTGAGAACTTGGGCATGTTTAAAGGGAAAAAAAGCCTCTCTGAACCTCAGTTTCTTCATCTGTAAGCAGTTGTACTAAATGAGACAATGCGTGGAAGCTACTCACAGTGTCTTTCCCGGGAGCTCAGAACACGTTGAGCTCCTTTCTCCATCCCAGTTCTTGCTCCCACAAAGGAGGCAGCATGCTGAGCCCAGGTTCACATCAACCTGGGCTCGTTTCGTGATCTCCTCGAACCTCAGTCATCTGTAAAATGGGAACAATAAAAGGGGTTCACAGCAATGGATTAGATAGCAGCTAACTAAAGCTCCCGACACAGAAAAAGTCAGGAAACGGATGGTGCAATAATGCGTATCTTACAGACAGGGAAACTGAGGCCCAGAGAGCGTATGGCTCGCTCAAGTTCTTGGCCCCCACGTGGCTGGCCCTCTGTCGTGCCCCTCTTTCCTCGAGATGCTCCCCGGCCCCTCCATGGGTGGGTCGTGGGCCTCGTTCACCCTCCCCCTCACTCCCCGAGGCGGAGGGATTTTCCTTGCGCTCCCGCCTAAAGCGCCGCGGTGACGCCCGGCGGGGCAGGTCCGGGCCGCGCGCCCGGCGCTTTCAAGTCTCGGGCCCCTGGCCTGCAAGTGCGGGCCTGCGTCCTGCGAGGCGGCGGGAGCGTCTGGCCTCGTGTGCGGACTCGCTGCGCCCAGAGCGGGGCTAGGTGGGCGGGGCACCACGGGCTACCCTGTCTTCCCAGGGCTACACGGGCCCCAGCGCACCCTGGTCCCCCTCTCGGGGCCCCCACTTTCCCCCGCGCCGCTCCTCTACCCGCACCCCCGCGCTGCCCCGGGCGGGGCCCAGAGGGCGCAGCTCCTTAGCTCCCACGGGGCCTCTCAGTCTCCATCTCTCTCCACCCACACGACACAGCTTCGTGGCAAGAAGAGTCTTGTTCATCATTGTTTTCACTGTGTCACTCCCGAGTTCGAGCATCCGCTGAGCTCCTTGTTGGAAGGCAAAGACATCCCCTTTCCCAGCCCCGCCCCAGTCCCTGGGCACATCCCTTCTGCATCCCACCTGGATGGCCACCATTTTGGGACCTTCCCTGCCTCCAAAACCATCTCCTCCGACAGAACTCTTCATCCCTGCTTTGCACCCTCACAGGTAGAAGCAACTTCAAGGAGAATGAAAGACAATGTAGCTGAAACGCTCAAGCCAAGCAAGCACTCCAGGAAGGTGATTCTTCCCTCACTCAACAATGAGTGAGGCACATGCTGAGAGAGGAGGACACAGCCACCAGCAAGTCAAGCCCATCCCTTCCTCGGGAATGTGTGCGGGTGAGGGGCAACCAGCTGGAAGATGTATGAATTTCAGAAAGCAAAAGCCTTGAGAGAGCCATTAACAAAGCAGGACCACGCTCTCTACAGTTTCTTTCCTGATTCTTTTGCCTGACTTCAGAGTGAGAAATAGAAAGGGGCAGACTGGAGGTTCCAAAAGAGGTCTATATGCCTCCTCTCAGGCCACTGCATCGGGCCTATCCACACTTCACATTGGCCTGTCCTGTCCCCCTACCAGGAGGGTACCAGCACTTTCCTTCATTTGTTTCTCTCCAGCCTGGTGCATAACTGGGTCCTATGTGAAATGAAAATGACGGGCTCCTTGTTCAAAATTATTAAGAGTTTCAAGACGGTGGTGGCTAAGTACTAAAACCAAGTGCCGAGCCCTTCTAAGCAACCCTGTGTACAACAGATCTCAGAAATAAAGAGCCTGGAGGTCCTTGCCTCCACTAGCTGCTCTAAGAAACTTCCCTCTGGCCTTCCTCGCCCCCTCCTGTTTTCCAGCATAAAGCCCAGCACAGGTGATGGAAAACCGCACACAAGAGGCTAAAAATACAGCCAAGCATGTCTAGGTCACAGAGCTTAGTGGCTCAAGGTCTTTTGCTCAGTTATGTGGTCTGGGCACCTGGCAAGGAGCAGCCTAAGATATTCATTTCAATGCTTCACATGCCTGGGGCATTTAGTGGCTTTATTTCATGGAAAGAGTGAGGACACTGGCTGCAGCCCCTGGGCCGCCAGGGAGATGATGAAGACTGTCTGTCTGCTTGCGCTCTGCAGTCAGGCCCTTCGACTCCTCCCAGGGCAGAAGGATTTGCTGAGAAGCTGGGAGACTTAAGCTGGTGGATTTTGGGTCATACGTATCTTGGAAACTCCAGTTAGGAGGCTTTCTCCTCAAAAGACAATCATGTTGTAGAGAAAGAGCACTGGACAAGGAGTCAGATTATAAATAATAGCAAAGATTTACTGAGGACTTTGCTAAGCTCTAGGCAGTGTCCAAATTGTTTATTGTCACATTTCACATAATCCTCCCAGCAAACCTCGTACAGAGAGGTTAAATTGCTGCCCAAAAGTCACACAGTGGTGGAGCTGGGCTTTTGAACCCAGACAGTGGGACTCGAGGCCTACACTCTTAGACATCATGCTGAATTGCCTTTCTTGTAGGGTCTGTCAACAATTTTCTACTGAGTGACTCAGGGCCAGGGACAAGGGTAAGGAGAGTGAAGGACTGACCTTAGGAGCAAGATTTAAGGGGGTGCCAAAAAGCTTAGTAATCGAGATATATACTATTTTAATCGATGTTGTTAAAATCGAAAGGAAAAAAAGGGAGGATCTAAAGGAATGAAAAAAATCCATGATGAACAAAATATCAAAGTTTTACATAAAGACAGGATCCTTTGATTTTTCCTTTAGCCTAAGCTTCAGTATGGCTTGGTGCAGCACTGTAACTGATCCTGTCTCCCTGAATTCTGGCTTGCACAAATGGTGATGGAAAATTCAAGAGAAGCAATAGTTTGCTTGCTCTGATGGTAGTGAGGGGAGAGAAGGAATTTGGTCTTGAACATAAAGAGTTAGAGGTGTCTGAGGGGCATCCAGGGTTTGGGCTGGAAATGAGGAAGTGGGGGTCATTCACACAAGAGTCAAGTAAGAAGGGGTGGGGTGGGCAGGGCCCCATTATTTCCTAGGCTTGGCCCGTAATAGCTGCATGTCAGCTCATGTGGTCCAAATCTTTGGTCCTCGGAGCTTGCATCATGGTTAAGGAATCTTTTCAAATTCTCTCTCAACCCAAGTTTTTCTCTTCTTCTCTAAGCCTTCTGCATCACAAACCTAAGATATGTTCCTTTATGGGTATGGAAGTTTACTGCTTGGGTGACAAAAAATAAAAATATCTTTTGAGGAAAATACAAACAACTAAATTCCACTAGAATCAATACAAATTGGTTCAATTTCTTCTTCTAGCTTTTTTTTTTTCTTTTTCCAGAAAGAGAATAGGAGTGGAGAGAAACTAAAGAGAAGAAAGGTAGAAGGAAAGGAAAAGAAAAAAGAAAGAAGATTATAGGAGCTAAAAATACGGTGAGGAGAGCTTGGCTAAGCATCAAAGATGGGCAGATGTGTTTCCAAAGAGAAGCAGTGGTTTAGATATGTCAGGAAGCACAGCTCAAAATGACAGGTGGAAAATAAAGATTATTCAGACTGAGTTCAGCAGAATAAAAAAGCTTCATGGGAGAATAAAGCTAAGGAACAGGCCTTTCAGCAACATGGAAACCCTACTGCCCCAACCCCAAGTTTTCTGGAAAAATGTTGGTGCCAACAATGGAAACTCTTGCAATGGTTTTGGGACCCTGTACTGCATAGATTCTTTCCATCTTGACTTTATAATTCTGAGCAACCTTCGATGGAACAGTCTCTGTTACAGATGAACCACTTTCCTTAGCATATCCTCAGGTAATCACTTCTCTATCCATCTCATGAAGCATGGGATATTCTGGACAACTCCCACAGCCAAGGGGAAACCTAACCCTTGTAAAGGCTCCACTTCTGTGAGGTTGGTAAACCAGACAAATCTTTTTTTTTTTTTTTTTTAAAGATTTTATTTATTTATTCATTTATCCCCCCCCCCTTGCTGCTTGTGCTCGCTGGGTCAGCTAACCACGCCGTGCGGGCGGGCTTGCCTTCACCAGGAGGCCCCGGGAACCGAACCCGGGGCCTCCCATATGGTAAACAGGAGCCCTACTGATTGAGCCACAGCAGCTTCCCCAGACAAATCTTAACTGAAGATGTATCATGAGAAAAGAGTTGCTGTGATACACAGGTCAGATCAGAATCCTTCCCCGCCTCCAAGGGGCTCATCGCTTGGCCTTACACACAAGATAGACACACAAGTAGGACCTGAGATGAAGGTCTATCAAACATTAGATTATGTCACTCAGATGTGTACTTAAGAAAAGGTCAGGAAAAAAAATGAAAGGGTCAGATGAGTGAATGAAGTGGATGTGGCTCAAGCAGTTGGGCACCCGCCTACCACAGGAGAGGTCCTGGGTTCAGTTCCCGGTGCCTCCTAAAGAAGACGAACAAGACAGCGAACTGGCGTAACGGGCTGGAGCGGCACACTGATGCAACAAGACGATGCAACAAAGAGATACTATGAGGAAACACAATGAGAGACATAACAAGCAGGGAGCAGAGGTGGCTCAAGCCAAAGGGCGCCTGGGTTCGGTTCCTAGTGCTTCCTAAAACGAAGATGAGCACACACAAATGGACACAGAGAGCAGACAGCGAGTTCAAACAATGGGGGTGGGGGAGGGGGAGAGAGAAAGAAATCTTAAAAAAAAAAAAAAAAAAAGGTCAGGAAAAAAAATGAAAGGGTCAGATGAGTGAATGGACCACAATATTAATAACGTTAATAAAAAACACATGCATTGAACTCCCATTTCATCCTCATAGTAATCCTGGCATTAGTGCTATTACTATCTGCATTTCACAGTTGAGGAAGTTAAGATGCAAAGAAGTGAATTTACCCATTAAGAGATGGACCTGGGATGCAAAGTTGGGCAGACCAACTCCTAAGCCTGGAGAAAGTCTCATGACAAAGATAGGACTAGAGTTGGGTCAGATGTGATCATTGGATACCCCGCCCCCATGACAGACAAAGCATCACAGTGATGGCTAACAGGGAAGTGAAGAGCAACGGGAATGGAGACCTTGCTTGAATCTGGCCTTTGCTGGTTATTAGCTGTGGGACTTGGGGAATGGTTCTTGAGCAATTTGTGCCTCAGTTTCTCCACCTGTAAAGTAGGGATGACCACAGTACTCAAACTCATAAGACTGTTGGTAGCATTTCATGAGGTGATGTAAGGTGCCTAGAATGGGGCCTGGCCTACAGTAAGTGTTCAATAAATACTAATTGTATTGAGGTAGGAGAAATAGCACAAGCTAAGGAACCCTGGTGAAATTAAGGAGTGAGTTCTAAGGAAGGTGAGGATTACCTGTTCAAGCAAGCAGTTTGAGTTACGTTGCAGGGAGAGAAAGAAGAATTCCATCGAATTTGAAGAGTATCAGCTGCCTTTAGGTGAACAGTTCTTTGCTAAGAGATTCAAAGTGCTCCTTCAAGCCAGAGTGGTAACACTTGTCAGTGAGAAAAGGGTTTAGGAAAGCAAATACAAGTGATGGGTTTGGACACAGTAGGTGTGGGAAAGCAAACCTCAAGATGGGGAAGAGAAAAGAGCTACTCCTATTATGCTTTTCTTGCCCTACAGTTCCCTTCTGCCCTCGAGATGCAGAGTGAGAGCAGACTAATTTTCAGGTGGCCCAAAAGCCACCTGAAAAAGTCACCTCTCTGGGATTCGCTGGCTTTGAAAGGACACTTGCCTGCCTGATCTCCAGACATTCGCAAACCCTTCCCGAAGACAAACCCTTTCCTTTGCCCTGCTTTAAAACTGACCCACCTCTCAGGAGGTGAGGCCAGGGCTCGCCACTGAATGGACCCCATTGTCCTCCAAAGCATCTATGGGTCCAGATGCTGCCGGGATTGGAGATGCTTCCACCACAGCCTGCCGTGCGGTCTGCCTGCAGGCTTTGATTCACTCCAGAGACAACACTCCAAAATTCAAATAGGCAGCCCAGGCGATTCCAGGAGCTCTTGCCAGACTCATACTCTGTTTTTCCATCATTTTGCTCTCCTCCCCACCAGGAGAGAGCCTCCTTTGGCATTTTTGTGTATGAAAAATCAAAAACTGCCAACAGGCCCAGCACCTGATAAGAAGAGAGGCATTGTCCAAGAGTTCCCAGGAAGTGGCGCCTTTGTTCTTGTTTCAAGTCCTTGACACTGCTAACAGCTCTAATTACTGCATTTGCCATGGGATGTAAAATAAAACCACATTCCAGAAACCATGTAGTCTCCCTGGGAGAGACATGCAGGGAGAGGTGCCCAGGGCTGCAGGAACGTGTTCTTTCATTTCTGGTCCCTAACCTTGGCAGCTATTCTGAGAATTTAACAGTACCTTCTTTATATGCACGAAGAAGTAAACTTTTGCACATGGAAGGATGCATCTCACTACCTGTATCCACAAATCTGGCCTGCACATTTGACTACATTTCCATACAAATCATGCTTTTTAAGAGCTGTAGGGTCTTCGAAATCCACCTAAGCCCTTTTGGGGGGAAAATGAGGACTTCAGAAATTCCTAAGGGTATACAGCAAAAGAACTTCTTCCAACATAATTTAACTATAAAACCTGATGATGTAACACCCACCCACACCCACATCACAAACCAAAATGACATCACAAATACTAGAGGTAATGGTTCAAGGCTGCCTGCATGTGAGCCAAAATCTAAATAAACTGCAATTTGCCCATACATGACCGAGGCAGAGAAAGACAGGTGACTAGAATTATTAAAACAAAACACAACAAAAAAACAAAAGAGAAAAAGGAAAAAAGAAAATACATATTTCTTCCCCCTTCTAAGCTAGCTAAAATAAAATTTAAGGCAACTGCAATATGGTAAGGTGATTTTATTTTTTTTTTTAGATGGCATTTCTTAGAAAGCCAGGTCTCTTTTAACTGTAATTCTCGTCTATCCCAGTTGTTCTCTTGTTCTTGGCTGTTCCCAGGAAATGGAGTCCAGCATCCTTACGTTGTGCTTTTGCCTTTATGGGCCCCAGTGTATATTTCGTATATATTCCTGTATGGTGGTTTTTCTTGGCTCATGGAAATCTGGTTAAAGTGTGTTTGGCAGGACTTTACCTGTGGTCATTTCTATATGGTGGCATGGTTGAGCAGTGATTATAACCTAGAATCTTGGTTGACCCTGTCTCAGATCCCTTCTGCCATGGATCCCCTTATCTTCCAGCAGACAGGAATTGTCTTCAATTCCTTCCTAACAATGTTCCCTGAAGCCCCACTTCCTTCCCAACTTGCTATGTCCTCTAAGAGCCTAGATATTGCTATGACCTTGTGAAGTTACTATCTCTTCTCTCCTTGGCACAAGAGTAGAGAGGACATGTAGCAAGATTGCTAAGAGCTGTGTGAAAGAAATGCTAATACTTTGCCTCCAAAGTAAATCTTCTAATCCCTGCTTGAGAACTGGTCTTGTTTTATCCCCCCACCTTTTTTTTTTTTTTTTTTAATTCTAGCATCCAATCTATGTGAGACGAGACCCCAGCATTCCCACCTATGGACTCCGACAATCCATCTTACTGAACACCAGGCTTCAGGATTGCTATGTGGACTCACCAGCTCTCACCAACATATGGACGGCCAGGACGAGTGCAAAGCAGAATGGCAATGCCCCAGCACCAGGTATCACCTCTTCTTGGGAAGTTGTAAAGAACCCATTGATTGCCAGTTCGTTCTCTCTGGTTAAGCTTGTGCTCAGGCGACAACTGAAGGATAAATGCTGTCCAGTGCCCCACAAGTTTGGAGAAGCAAATGCCCCAAAGAGATTAAAGCCCAAGGACAATTCTGCAATAAAAGCTCCCCAGCGGGGCAGGATAAGAAACTCCACCAGTTCCAAGAGCAAGGGGAAAGCTGGGCAGTTGCCAGGCTCGCCCAAACACAGGAGGTCTGCAGGAGGCATCAGCAAGGTAGATGGTGGCCAGTGGTGGAGAAAATGTGATGAGGTGGGGAGAGGGAAAAAGTAAAGCTAGAGCACACCGAAGGACAAACGCTTAAGAGATTTATACCAAGCGAAGGAAATCCCAAAGTCAAAGATAGGCTGGAGTGGGGTGGCCCAGCACAGTATGGTAGAGACAGGCTGGATCTGAGGTCATGCTATTTACACTCTGCCTAGTTCTACAGAGGGATGAGATGGCTTTCATAAACACAGACAAAAGGGGTTTGGTGTGGAGGGAAAAATAAGGGTGGGATAGAAAGTTAAGGCAGGGTGGGAGATGGTGAGTTAACACATATGCATGCACACGAGTCAGAGGTGAGCCACACATCTGGCTGTGAACTTCCAAGGGGCGGTATTGGCATCCGGGGGCCTGATGTGAGTCCATCTCCGTCACTCCATGGAGGCCAGCAGAGCTCAGGGTGAGATTCAAATCCCAGTTCTAGGATTTGAGGATGACCTTGGGCTTAACCTCTTTGTGCCTTGATTGTATCTTCTATAAAGTGGGAATAACGGTCCTTCCCTCATAGGCTTTATAAGGATTTAATAATACATGCAGAAGGCTTTTGAACAGAGCAAATGTTTAGGCTTGTGCACGGCATTCAATATATGGAAGCTGTGAGCTGTGGTTATAAAGCTTCTGGCTGTATGGCCTTGGGCAAACCATCAACTTCCTCGCCTTTAAAGCTGTCCTGTTTATCTTACAGGAGTACGGGGAATGCATGAGGTGGTATAAATGAAGGGACTCAGTAAACCAGAACATGCTAGACAAATGTTGGTTGTTGCTGTAACCAAGACTCTAGAACACAAATCCCAGCTGATTATTTTGAGCTCCCTTCTCGAGTTTTAGCTTTGACTTCTCTTCTTTCTTCCTGGCTAGAGTAAAGAAAGTTCAAAGGAGAAAAAAGTAACAGTCCGCCAAGATCTTGAGGACAGATATGCCGAACATGTGGCTGCTGCCCAAACGCTACCTCAGGGCAGTGGGACAGCAGCCTGGAAGCGCCAGGCACTGATTCCCGAAGCCATAAAGAGATGGCAGCTGTCGGAGGACACGCTCACTATCCACGGCCTCCCCACAGAGGGTTACCGGGCGCTGTACTATGCTGTAGTCGAGCCAATGCTGTGGAATCCTTCAGGAACCCCCAAGAGGTACAGCTTGGAGCTGGGCAAGGCCGTTAAACAAAAGCTCTGGGAGGCTCTGTGCAGCTGGGGCGCCACCCCCGAAGGTGCTCAGAAGAACCTGTCACTGGGCAGGAAGCGGCTGGATGTCAGTGAGGAGTCGGTGCCAAAGAAATGGCCCAAGGAGTGAGAAATAGGAACAGGAACTCACGAGATTAGGATATTCTCTGCTAGATCTCTGAAAAATAAACACCACTTTGCACCTTCCACATAATCTCAGAGTGCTTTACAAGTTACTAACTACCCTCCCAGGGAAACAAGACAGATGGGTACAGGTTCACTCAAGACTGAGGGCCCCTCCCCACTTTCCTGACCAGGTATTTCTAGGCAGAGATGCTTGGGGGTTCAGACACTGCTCTTAACCTACAAAGGTTTGGGGACCCCTGTTTTTCAGGTAAGAAGAGGCCTGGCATATGAGGCTGATGGTTTATGTTCAACCTATTTTTTTTTTTTTTTTAAGTGGATGGCTAGGTTGTTGTTGACTCCCGCTTTTCTTAGCTCCTTCAAACATTGTTGAGCAAAGCCTACTATCACCTTAAGGATCTAAAACCACACCACTCGCAGACAGCGGCTCTCTTATGACACCAGCTTAATCCCCGGTACCTGAACTAATGCTGACAGGAGAGGAAACTGTGGATGCTTTCATGGGTAAGTTGAAATTAAAGTAAGGCAGCACTGTAGACCTCCACCGGACAGAACAATGACGACGTATAGCACATACTTGATAAAATTGTATTTTTTTTTTTACAGTCATTTGTACAATTTGTTACAAAACCATAGAAGACTACAACTTGTTTTAAATCATTTTTGGTCGGCAAATATGTAAAATCTGTGTGCAATTATCATGTATTTACAGGGCCTCATGTTAGTCATTTTCAATGATTATTCCAAGAATGTCACACTCTCAACATAAGACATGGCTTAAGATAAATATATTAGTAAATAAATATTCTGAGAACATATTTCCATAAATGAAATGTGCTGCTATACATATACAGAATATACATAAGTTGTTTTCTAGCCTTTAAAACATAAAAAAAAAAAAAAAAAAAAAAAATGGTAATGTTGGAGAAAGAGCCCTTAGACCATTTTATTACAAAATCTTTACAGCAAAGTCTTTACAAAATATCTTTTAAGTGCTATGGGAGAAATTCTTTAAAAAGCATTTTAAAATAGTGCCTTGTTAGACCAACACAATAGCATTTATATAAAGAATAGAAAAAGGCAGTTAGTTCTGTTTAAAAAATAATACTCGAGTAGTAATTATTTTCTAGACTCATTTTAAAAGCATTAGTCTTGCATGAACTTTGAGCAAAGATTAGCAGCACGTAAGAGAGGGCCTGAACACTGGGACAGCAGATGGAGCTTCATAAGATGGCTTGGGTCTGGAGTAGAGGGGGAAAGAACAGAAAATTTAAAGTCAGTTCACTGGGGTTGTGTCTACAAAGAGTTACCTTGCTAGTCAGAAGACCTAAACACCCATTTTTACCTGGTTCTAGCACTGTTCAGTGTATGTGGCTGTCCTACACTCAGGGCTGGGCCATAGGACCACACCCAACTGCCACACATTGGAGGGGGAAAATGAGATGCTCCGTTTCCATGGCTCCATGGCTCCATAGCCATTATGTGCCACTGAGTGTCTGTCAAAAAGGTTCTTGTCACCACTATTGGAGCCTTACAGCTTCAGAAACATTAATTTTGATATAAATGGTGAGGCAATAATAAAGTTGGGTTTATATTCCGGTGACCTCCCGGTCTGTTGAGCCAACACAAATTTAAAGACAATGGCTGATACTACTTCTGTTTTGACCACTCTAAACTACAAAAATTAAATGTGCTTTTTTTTTTTTCCTTCTTCAGTTATCTCTTTCAAAGGAAAAATCGGACGCACTTATATTAATAAGCCCAGTCGAAGTCACATTCTCTGCTTATCTATTTATTGCTTAAGACTGTTAAGGAGTGGTTTTCCAGGCAGGGCTAAAGGTATGGTTTCTGACAAGGAAGGTAATATTCACTCAAAGGCATTAAAAACAAAAGCACAAGTAACAATAAAAATCTCAATGAGAAGCTGCTTTTTGCAGTTCCTGTTAAAAGCCATACCCTCCTTCCCTAAAGCCAAGTAAGGCAAGCTGTTGTCTTTAGCAGCTGCTACTTCTGGCCCGAGAAATAAAGGCGGCCCAGATTACATGTCAACAGCTTAGGCGCTTCTCACACCCTCATGGACAGGTGTGCTGGGCGCAGCCCGAGGGACTGCACCCCAGAGGCTGGAGGACAGATTTCACCAGTGTTTCTGGATGGCAAATGGCTCGATTCTTTGACATTGGAATTTCTGTTAAATCCTGGCTGTAAGTAAATTTCATCACAGGCTGGGGTTTTTTAAAAAAAAAAAGGATTCCGGAACAGTGATAGATTCATTCAAAACATCCTGGTCTGACTGCACAGGTGATGGAGTCTGTGCTGATTTCAGGCCCCTCACTGGAGGGGGGTGGTTGCAGCCACCTGGCTACCCAGGGGTGGTCCCTATCTCCCCATCCACATGGGGCCATGTTGCACTGGTCCCATTCCACAAATGAACTTACATAGAATGGGCCAAACTCTTCCAAACTCTGTTGAATGAATGAATAAATAAAATCAAACTGAGGAATTAGATAACACAAGGGCTAATGCAATTAGTTTCTTCTAATTTTCTTTTTAAAGAACAAGGAACACAGTGGACAAAAGGGATGACAATCCCTGATCTGAAATAGCTTTAAATAGATTCTCTCTCCCTTTTAAAATGGAAACATCTTAAAAAACAAACAAAAAAAAACCCACAAAAAAATCTGTTTGGGTTTTCAAATTGTCCCTCCCCCATTAAAAAAAAAAAGTCTGGAAAAATATATAAAAACCTACCCTTTGGGTTTAAACTATCTGATAGTCTTTTTCTCTCTGTCTCATGGAGAACCAATATATAATAGTGCATTAAGTAGACAGGATAGTAGACATTTTCAGGCGAGATGAGCACTTTCAGCCGTTACGTAAAGGGCTTATTAACCCTGAACCGGTGCTTCTGTGGGAAGCGACCGGATGGGAAACCGCATCCAAGCCCACCTCTAAATACACCCAGAGAGGTGCGGGCACGTGCCCCCCGCGCAGCAGCAGCGAGGGGCGTGGCTGCCCCGCAGACGCATGCGCACGGGCCCGCCCCAACGCAGAACCCGGCGCTTCCCTAGTTTGGGGCCCAGCCGAATTAGCAGAGAGCGCGTTCCCTAGCCCGTCGGACACCGGAGCCACAAGACTACCTCCCCCACCTCCCGCCCCGGGTGCTCCTCCCGACAAACCCCATCAAACCACTTCTGCAGCCAGTGGCAGGAAGCCCCCTATATATATATATATATTTTTTTTTTTACAAAGGACTCCGAGTTGGGATCACTAAGGGGAGGAGACTTCTGTGGAGGCCCCAGGGGCCACCCGGACCTCTGTCGTGGTGCTCGGGATAATGACCCAAGGGGGCAGGTTGAGGATGGTGGGCAGAATCGTCCCTGTCACCACCGGGCCTGTAACGGTGGCCTGTCCTGGCTCCCCTCTGCACAGAGGCAAGGGCGGCGGACTCTACCCGGATCCTGGCTGTTTCCATCAGCCACCTACAGGTGTGGCTGGAGAAGCATGGATTCTGAGAAGACCTGACGTTTTGTACAGTGGGATTTGCCACGAGAAAGAAAGAGGCAGCATTGCATTGTTCCTCAGAGTTTGTACCCATATCAACTGGCTTTACTTCAAGTTTCTGGTTCATTTTCTAAGGCAGGTGTAGCCCTGAGCTTTTCAAAGGCCTGAGCTCCCTCTGGGGAGACAACAGTATTTACACATGATGTGGTTCATTTAATGCAGCAGTGATTTTTTTTCTTTTTCAGCAAAAGTTAGCAGTTAGGGTTCTTTAAAATATATATTTAAATAACTTTGCACATTTACACATAATATTTAAAAAAAAAAAAAGCAGAGAACTCAATCCCACACACCTCAGAACCCCAAGCACACACGCTATAACATGTTATCGAAAGAGGCAAAGGACTCAGAGAATTTTGTCTGTTGGGTTGTTAATGGGGAGGGTGGGGGTGGTTTTGCCACAAGTGGCTCACATTTTGGGTTGAGAAGGAGGGCTCTCTTTATTACCACTTTTGTGTGTTTGTCAAAGCTAAAAAAATTGTTTTTGTTTTGTTTTTGAAGGAAGTCAGAGTTTGCAGTCTCCATACAGCTCCCAATTTCCAGCTAAGAGTTCCTTTTGAGCTCAGGCTTCCATGCCGCTGCCGTCTGCTGGGCCAGATTCTGATCCTGGGAGAGAGAACAATCATCAAGGTGAAGAGCTGGCACCTGCAGGCCTGGGCACAACACACAGGGGCCAGGCAAGGGACTCAGGAGGCCCATGTTCCCTCACCCGATGGCAAGTTCCTGGCGTGTGGTAGGCACTCCGCCAGAGCTGACAATACTAGGCAGACAGTACACAGTAAAGGGCTGAAGGAGAGCTCCTTTTTGCGAGAGGGGATCATTCTGTGCCAAGGGCATGGGTGCCTCCCAAAGAGCCAGCCTCCCTCATCTGGACGTGCAAGGCCTTCCAGAAGCATGAAAACGGTACAGGAGAGACCTTAACAGCACACCCAGCATGAGCCAAGCACCGTTACACGCACCTGGGAAGAGCAGTGGAGACGCCCACACAAAACTAATGGACCACAAAGCAAACTACCTTCAGACTGTGATAACTTGGGATAGTAAACAGAGTGCGAGAGTGACCTCGGAGGGAGGTAAGGGGTCACTGAAGGAGAGAAGGAGGAGAGTCTGGAAGCTAGAATGAGCATGGAATGTTTCCGGAACGGATGGAGGCCAAGGGGTCTAAGGTGGCAAGAAAGGAGAAAAGCAAACCAGGAGGTGCCTGAGGGGTAGGCAGGGCCAGATCACAGAGGACTGGGGAAGGAGTTTACATTTATTATTATTTTTAACTCTAAGGGTAACAGCAGGTCATTGAAAGGGTTGAGGATAAAGACACAGACTTAAATTGCAAAAAAAAGCCTACTCTGGCTCCCAAGTGGAGAATAGCAACAGGAGGCTGGCTGCACCAAGGGGATGGCAGGGGGATGCAGAGGAGTAGATAAATTTCAGAAATGTTTTGGAGGTAGAATTTACAGCAGTGCTGCTCCAAGGTGCTAGCCTTAGATGGCACACTATTACTGTGGGAGCCAAAACAAGTGTGTGGAAACTTTGCAGTTTGACAATGTCTGTTGAATCTAATAAATTTTTATTTTGCATGCCTTTTGCTAAGTTTTGTTTTTCTGGTAATTGATTTTTATTGTATTTTACTAAAAGTATTCTTTCCATAATGGACTGGGGAAAGAAAAAAAAAAACAAAAAGCAAGCAAACGCCATCCTTCATCTACAGGTGGAGAAGCCCTGCCTGGCAGGACGCATGGAGTGTGAGGGGAAGTGGCTCCTGGTTTAGCCTGAGAATCTGGGGGATGCCTCGAAGATGAGGGAGGAGTGAGGACTCCAAGAGCACTACCGTGGGTCTGGCAGGCTGGGATGCTTGTGAGGCTTCTAAGGGGAGAGATCCTGGAAGCAGAGGGCTGAATGCAGGGGAGAGGCTGGGCTGGAGAATTATACTTGGAAGTTGGCAGGTACAGACAGTGTTGAAAGCGAAGGGTGCACATGAAGTCAGAAAACACTTGTGGAGAGAGAAGAGGACCCCAATGCAGATGCCTGCTCTGGCCCAGATCATCTGCTCTCACCTGCAGCCTTGGTGGTCATGGTGTTGGACTCCTGAGTGTCCTGGGGGGTTCTGGGGAAGCAGGGCCTGGCAGCACTCCCCTCCTCTGGAGGGTCCCTGGGCCTCAGCAGCACCCCAGCCTGGCAGCCCAGAGTCTGCTCTTCTTCCTGGGCTCCTCCTGGGCCTCTGTGAGGCCGCCAGGCTTCTGGGCCTGGCGTCCCACCCCAGGGGTGGCTGCCATGGGTCCCTTGGCAGTCCGAGGGCAGGCCCAAGTCACAGTCCACATCCTCCGGAATGATGGGGATGCGCTGGCTCAGGTCTCGGGCCCCAGGGTAGCAGCTTGGCGGGGGCTCCTCGGCCAGCGTGTACTGCACACGCACAGAGTAGTCCTCAGTGTAGCAGCTGCTGCCCCCACTGCTGCCATGGGCCACCTGTTTCTCTTCATAGAAGCAGCAGGACAGGCCCTCATATTTCGCCCCCTCTGTCCTTGGCAAATGGTCTGGGTGAAGGCTGTATAGGCCCTGGGGGCTTCCCGACTGGGGCTCCCCACCCACAGGGCCACAGGCCTCACAGAGGGGGCTGCCCAGGAACAAGGTGCTGCTGCTGGCCACTCCTGGGCTGGGCTCCAGTGCAGAGGGCTGGGGCTCGCAGCAGCACGCACAGGCCAGCCCCTCCCGGCCCCCCTTCCAGGTCCTCCTGAGGTCTGTGGTGGCCCCAGGAGAAGCCTCAAGCCCCACTTCTGAGGTAGAGCTGTTGGGCCCCCTGTGCTCCAGGGAGGAGTTGCTGCTGTAGTTCATCTCCAGGCTGCAGGTGGACAGCTGCTCCCCTGAGGCAGAGGCAGGGCCCGGCCAAGGCCCAGAACCACAACCTGGAGCAGCTGGGAGCTCCTCGGGTGGCGGGGAGCCCTCGAGGTGTACAACAGGCACCCGGCCCGAGCCCCCCGCCTCGCTGGAGCGGCAGGGGCTCCGGCTGCGGTAGATGAAGGGGTCATAGTCACTGCTGAGGGAGCTGCGGAAGGTGGAGCAACTCCCATACACGCCCTGGTTGCTGACCTCAGTGCAGTCTACCACAGAGTCGCTGGAGGAGCAGGGGCACTGGCCAGAGCTGCTGCTGCTGCTGCTATCGCTGCCTGGGCAGTCGGCGAGGTAGCCGCTGCACACCGAGCGGTGGCCATGGTAGCAGCTGAAGCTGGACGTGCTGCCACTCTCCAGGTGGGAGGGAGGACCCACGTGCACAGTGGTGGGGAAGAGCAGGCTGCCGCTGCCACTTGGTGGGAAAGTCCGGGTGGGACCCCTGGGGGTGAGGCTGGGCGGTGGCGGGCCCTCATGCTCCGGGTAGCTGAGGCCCTGGAAGTAGTAGTGTTGGTACATAGTCTCGTACTGGGAAAAGCAAGCTGCCTTGGAGAAGCTGCGGCCGCTGAACTTGGGTCTGCGGAAGGGGTGGGCTGGTGAGTAGGCCCGGTGCTCCAGGCCGCAGCGGTGAGTGGCCAGCGTGTGGTCCAGGTGGAGGGGCGGGTAGCCGCGGATGTAGGAAGGGGTCTGCGGAGAATAGAGGCTCTGCTCCCCGTGCCGGTCCATGGTCAGCAGCGTGACGGGGTTCCCGTGGGAGTCCATGCTCGTCCTTGTGGGGTAGGCTGGGATTGCATTGGTCCTGTGCACACGGCCGGGGTAATGGACTGGCAAGATGACCTGCTGCTGCCGCCCACCTCGCGTGAGGTTGCCCGTCTCCACACACACGGCGCCTGGGTTTCCCTTTTGCTCTGAGGAGGTCGGAAGGTGGAAAGGAAGAGAAAACAAAGTAAGCAGGCTGCACACTCGGGTGCCTGAGTTCAGAGCAAGACTGATGCAACTGGCTTGGTCAAACACAAAGGTGCCAAGCCTCATAACCCTGCCCCATTCTCTAAGCTGTCGCCAAACTCAGATGCGCCGGCAGAGGCCAAGCTGTTTGTGCGTTGAAAGGGGTCACTCCTGAGGGGCATAGCTCCTACCTCTCACTGCTCTGCACCATGGGAGTCTGCAGAGCGCCCCGAGGATACCAAGAGGAAAGCTGTTTCCCTCTCAGTAAAGTAGCTACCTGGAGTGAACCCTGACCACCTCCCTGCAACACAGCAATGCAGAAGCCACATGACAAGCCGTGTACTTCTCTCTTGGGGTCCTGGGAACTTCGTGGTCTTGGGGATGGATAGGCATCATTACTGTCATTCCCGCTAGAGAGACTGTGGGCATGTGCCTTGCCTGAGGTAGGGGGCCAAGAAACAAGAAAGTCAAACTTGAATTTGGGGCTCTCCTATAGCTTGTGCGGCCCACCTTCAGAACCAAGGTCTTGCGCCTCCACGCCCAGCAGGCAAGGCTGCAGCAGTTTTGCTCGCTCGCTTGCAAGCCTGCAGTGCAAATCTCACTTGCTGGGCACTTGGTAGGTACAGTCTCCTCAGACCTGCCATTCAGCACTAAGACACAACTGGGGTGGGTAACGATTACCTATAATGTTGTGCCGACAGTGGGGGCAGGTGTGGTGCTGCAGCAGCCACGGGTCCACGCACTTCTTGTGAAATCGGTGAGTACAAGGGATAACCCGCAGTTCCTGAGAAGGGAGAAAGGAGATGGCCTGAGGGAGGGCATGGGTGAGGGCATCCCTGGCACCTGGGCCCAGAGGCACTGGTCCCAATCTCGAGGGCATTTGCTCTTCTCCACCTCTAGCTCTGGATGGGTTCTACTCCCTGGAGACAGAGTTCTAGGAGAAGAAAACTGCCCTCAGCAAGCCCTGAGCACAGCCCTCCATTCTCAGGGAGTGGGAGCTATGGAGGCAGCTCCTTTCCTTCAATCAGAAGAAGACACATCTTCGTTACTTCCTCTATACAGATGCCTCCACCCAGGGGCAGGCCAAAGCCTCGTGCTAGTGAGATGGGATGTGGAGAGAGAATTGGGAGTATAAATGAGAGATACCCCAAGACCTTCTGCATCTCTGGGATGGCAGCTGCCTCCCGTGCCCCAACAGGGATGAGAAGATTCCCAGGACTCAACTGACAGAGGCAAAGGGGCAGAGCCCTCCTGTCCTGATCCCTCAGCCCTCACTGGACCCCGAGTGCTCGCCCAGAGGACCATGGTTTATAACCAGAGCAGCCTACCTGGAGAGGAGGGGTTGGGGTTTTTTGAGGCAGAGCCACCTCTGGAGGCACCCTCCACATTTGCTCATTTTGCTTTGCTTATCCTCTGGGCCAGTGCAACGTAATAATATTGAAACTGACACTTAACGCTGTGCCTGATAGAGCCAACAGGTCTACCTGTATTTTCTCAGGTAACTTTTGTGAGCACCTGGTGTGCAGGTCAGCCTCAGACCCACACACAAACATAAGCACAGAGAACGAGGCTCGCCAAGATCACAAAGAACATGCCCAGGCCAGAATGAGAATCCAGGTAGTCTGCACCCAGAGTCCACTCGAGACTGTATGTGGCCTCTGATAATCTCCGTTTTCATCCAATAGCCTACACCGCAGTGGGACATTTTCATCAAAAGGGCATGAGAATGTCTGCAGCTAGTTCTCAAACTGTTTACTGCACCCCACCATGCCCAGTGTGTGTACTCGTGTGCATCTATTTAGAGAGAAAGTGATTGAGCAAATATGGCAAAACAGTAAAAACTGGTGATTCTAGGTGAATGCTATATTGTTCATTGTACAATTCTTGTAACTTTTCTGGAGGTCTGGAAATTTTCAAAATAAAAAGCCAGAAGGTAAAAGAGGGGGCATCAAATGTCCTGTGACTTTGTAAGTGAAAACACCAATGTTCCACACACGCTTGCTAGGAGAGGTTTGTATCCAGTCAAGTCTCAGTGTTCAGAAGACTGATGCAAAACAAAACCTACACGTGGGAATGTTCTTGAAACCGGTCATTTTCTCCAGCCTAATGTATATTTCTGGTCAACTTCTGAAATTACCAATGTTTGGCTGGGTCCCCAGGAGAGTCTCTCTCTGTATTTTGGTCACCCCATGCCAGGGGAGAAGAGCAGTTATAACCCCTTCAACTCTTGCAAAGCTGTGGGAAAAGCTGTCCTTCTAGGTCCTGGACACTTCTGCTGACCGGCCCACCACAGCCTCACCTAGGACAGGCCCTGCCTCTGCCGTTACCTCGCCATCGATGTACTTCTCCAGGCAGATGGCACAGTCGGATGTGGAGCTGCTGCTGAGCGTGTCCAGGGCCCCACAGTTCCCCTCTCGGCGCCCCTTGCTCTTGGAGTTGAACTTTCTGGTTTCCATCTTCTCCAGAGCCTGCACGGCCAGCCTGTTCATGGAATTCTGCAAGGCAGAGGGGATCTGTATGAGAGCCTGGCTGTATTAACAGTGGGGGTCACCCCCAGGCACATGCACCCAGTGCACTGGGATAGGTTAACACCAATCTGCCGCAGGCCGGAACACACTTTTGAGAAATCACTAAAAATGCTGCTTGCCGCAAGCACAGATTTTCAAGACCCTACACCGGCCCAGGCATTTCCTTGAGTAGTCATACTGGCAGACTCAGCGCTGCTGCTTATGGCTTCTGTGAGACCCTGAATTATGCCCCTGCTCTATGCCAAGGGTCCCTCCTCCTTAAACTGAAGGAAGTTGGAGTATAAATGAGAGACTACATGAGCGCTCAGCCCCTGGAAACAGATAGTGCTCAATAAACACTGGCCACTGCTCTGCAGGGGTGGCCATATCACCTTTTGTGAGGACTCAGAGATTCTCCTTTCAATAGATTGCTTGCCAGGGTCCACTGTCTTCCAAGATGTCACACTGCTAAGACATTTGAGATTCTAGATTCCAGCTTGTTCTCTCACCTCAAGCCCCACCCTACTACATTTCCTTTCTATGAGCACCCAGTGAGGTGCCAGCTAGAGTCCTATGGGGGCTACCCTTTTCATCAAGAATCACCTGGAGAGAACTTGGTAGAGCACTTGGTAGTTGCAGATTTGAATTTAGCAGGTCAGAAGCAGGACCTGAGATTCTGCATTTCCACCAAGCTCCTAAGTGATACTGATGCTACTGGTCCCCAGATCTGACTTGAGGAGCTCTAGGGTTCCACATGAACATTTCAGCATTTCTTTGAAAGAGAGAAAAAAAAACAACTCCCTGGCAGGAAACACTCCCAATACTCAGAGAAAGGCAGAGAGAAGCAAGATGCTGCAAGCTTTGCTTTTGTTTTTCTGCCACTTTGCTATTTCTAAACCGCTGGAAACAGGCTCCAGAACTCAGAGTCCACGGCTGTGAGACTCAACTCTTGAGCCAGCTGTCAGTCAGCAAATGAGAGCGCCAGTTTTTTCAACAGTAATAGGGCGGCGGGAGCCAGCATTCACAGGCTGCTCTGGTATATTACCTGACTGCGTCGCTGCTTCAGCTTGATTTTGACAAGAAGGATGAGGCAAACCAAGGAGACCACGACAAAGAAAGCCAGGAAAATCCCCATGTCAAAGTATTCGGTGGGTTGCTGAAATAGAACACATACACCATTAGCCTCAGCCTCTCTGCAGCCTGCTAATCGGTTATGTGGGTTATGTCAGCATTGGTTAAGGTAAGGATGGGGTGATCAGGTGCCATCTCCCCTCAGTTTGTAGGAGGCACCTGGGATTCTGCTCACATGCACGTGGTGTGGGCATCTAGGCCCAGGTAGTACCCGAGGTGTGGCAGAGTGGGGTGGGGCCTGCTGCACCTCAGCCAGGCCTCCCAATAGCCAAGGGAATTCTGTTCACAGAGTCAGCTTCCTTGGAATAGGGCAAAACCCACCGTAACTGGTAAGAAAGGCCCTTCCAAATAAACACAAATATTGCATTTTATAGGACAAAGGAGTGAGTGTCATGTTTTGAGGGAACAGTGATTACTAGCCCTATAATTAATGGTTTACAACAGCTCAGAAAATTGTATGCTGCTTCCACAAATATCAGCTTCCAGTACAATGAGTCACATTTACCAAAGGGCTCTTTTTCCCTTTAAAAAGAAGCCAGCAAGTTCTTCTACAAACTTCCTACTTTTAGGCCTTACCTTTTCCTCACAGCACAATGCCTCCTAAAACCTTGAAGCCACCTCATCTAGGATACGTGTTAGTCAACAGGAAGAAAGCTTTGCTAATTGAATGCTGGTCGAATCCAGAGATTTTGTACATGCAGAAGGGCCATTCTACCTGTGAACATTCCATTATTTGTGGGGAGGAAATGAAACCTACATGAACTATCTCCCCCTGACACCCCCCACCCATTCCTAGACTCCTTCAGCCTGAAGAAAGAGCAAAAGATGCCAGTCAAGTGTTAATGGCTAGCAGTGCCCTTTAGCATACTTAAAAGAAGCCTAAACTGTATTCATTAGCCTTCTGGAGGTATGAAGTTCAATCCCTAGAGAGCTAACTTTTCTAGACCCAAATGTAAGTTAGGGGATTTCAATAAGGCAAGTTACCCAGGGAAGAAGGAAGTACAGGCTTTTTCCTCTAGTCTAGGTCAAGGGAAGGAGGGAGACACGGGGAAGCTGAGTACTTCTGCATCCCTTCAACCCTCCTCCAGTTTGCCTTTCAGAGGGAGTTGGGATGGAAAAGAAAGAAGGGTAAGAGGTTACCAAGAGGAAAGCCTTGGGTAGAAAGACTAGAGTCTGCTCTCTGCAGACTCCCATGGTGCAGAGCTGTGAGAGGTGGGAGATGTGCCCTTACAAGAGCGACCCCTTTCAAGTACAAAAGTAGGCTGGCCTCTAGTCTAGGCTCTACTCATCTATTTCTGGTGATACTTTTCAGTTCCCCTAAAGGAACATGGCCTCCAGCTCTTTATCTAGCTGATCTAAACCTGTAGGAACTTGGGGTACTTCAATGTTTCAGGCAGAAAACAGATGGGAACAGCAGCACAAAGCCCCAAAAAAATAAAGGCACTGGTAGCAGCAGCAAAGGTGGCAGGATGGGCTGGCCAGAGCTGAGGCTCACTCGAGGAGGGCGGTGCTGAATCCTTGCTCGAGCCACTTTCTGCTTGTTGACGATGTTCATCAACTTGATGGCATCTGCGCCCTTTACATACACCACTGGCCTCTTGAGCGGGTCTTCTGAACCCTGGTTTAGCTAAGGAGGAAGACAGGGCTCTGGTTAAAGGCAGCACTTACTTTAAGTGGGAAAAAGGAAAGCTGGTAGAAATGAATGCTAAATCCCCATTTGGAAATCCTCAAACTCTTCAAAAACATTATAGCATTGGAGCTCCCAGTAGAGCAAGGCTATTTAATGGACTAAGGATAGGCTGGGCAGGCTGAAGGCATGAAAGGGTCTTGGAAAATATACCCTGCCCGCCCCCCCGCCCACTCTAAACTTCTCTCAAGACACATTTCTTGGCTCAAATATGGAAATTTAACTTCAGGAGACAAATGAAAAGTCCCCAAAATGGGGGTGACATGGTTGTGACAAGCTAAGCTAGCTCAAGGAAGTGCCTTTCCCAGGGAGTCTGCAGCACTGGCATGACACGAGGTGTTTACCTGGTCGATAGCGTCTGGGTTTTCAGACACGTCGAAGATGACTGCGGTGGCTCCCCGCTGCACTGCTCGCTTGGCCTGGCAGAGTGAAAAAGAGCAGGTTGGCACGCTGGTCCTCTTACCTTCCCAAGGCTGGCCTTTGAACTCAGACCTGTATTCGAATGCAGAGCCTGGCAGTTATCTACTTATGTGACTTTGGGCAAGTGAAGTAACCTAAACCTCTACTTTGCCATCTGTACTAAAGGGGACAATTTGATCTTGAGGATCGAAGTACCTAGAATAGGTGAAAATAAGTAATTGGGTACTCAAGAAACATTTAAACATTTGTCACCCCATCTAGCTAAAAAATCTAAAACAAACTAAAAATAAACCACTTGCCCAACCAGAAAGGTATTGGTTTCAGTGTTTTCTGCTAGGAGCACAGAGCAATTGGCAATCAAAGCAAATATCTTTGCTCTTTCTCCCTTTTCATACCACCCAGTACTGGAGCTAAAATAGCACAGTGAATATTTCTGAATGAATCTCGAAATGGTCAATTTTAATAAATGACACAAGCTGAAGACCTTTAGAGAGATGCTGCCAGGGGTGAAAGCTTTGAGAAATAACTGTAAATGGGAGATTTAGAGCAGTTGGCTGCCAAATCTGGCTGCATATCAAAAACTACTTGGGAAGTTTTTAAAGCAGATTTCCTGGCTCTGGCCACAGAGATTGATTCAGCAGGCCTGGAGGAAGGCCCAGGCAACTGTGTTCTTCTAGTTTACTGATGGATGCTGATGATTCAACAACCTGGGGAACTACTGATCAGAGAGATAAGATTAGAATGTTTTAGGAATATATGAGAAGTGAGGGAATCTTTTTTGGGGGAAGTGATTCCTTTTCATTCCAGTAAGCCTTGTAATTTCACACCCCAACTAAATGAACAATGGGGTAGAAGCTATGGAAAAACAAGACATAAGACATAATTGCTATCTTTAGGAGCCTGAATCTTGTTAGTGAAGTGAGACACATCTAATACGAAGGGGGTGCGGGGGACCAAACCACCCCACCTCCTCTAAGATGGCTGGTGCAGAGAAGTCAGGAAAGTCACTATGGGCCAGAGTGCCTGGTGAGGAATAAAATGTGACCTCCCACTGGAATAATACTGATGCCGTACTAGCCACCAGAGGGCAGTCTCACCCCATAACTTTACAACAAGCCTATTTCCTCTACTTTGTTCCAAACAAGCAGGACCAAAAAAAACAAAAACAAAAACAAAAACAAAAACAAACAAACAAAAAGCCCAGCTCCAGTGAAACCCTCAGGGAGTCAGCAAGGTCCTCAGCAGTCTGACCACCTGCGGCACCCTGGGTGCTGTGCGGCAGAAGCTGTCCTTGTCCTGCAGGGGATTCCTTCTCCTTTCACTGAGGTTCAATGTGTAAAGTCTCCCCTGCTGTTTGCCCAGCCCATCCAGGTTCATTACCAGGTGTTGCATGGGACTCTTCCTGGCTCTGGCACTGGTAAACTGCCAACAGTGGGCAGTCATGGAATCATTTTCCGCTTCAGCCTCAGTTTCCCCACTTGTAAAAGGAGGGAGCCTATGTCATTATGACTAGTGTCCCTCTTCCAGTCCCCATAGTTTTGGCCCCTCACTTGAGAGCGATTCTCAATTGAGAGGGAACTGCAATGACTCTTCCTCCCCCTCCAGTGAGAGAGGGCGCAGATGGCACAGCTGGGAAGTACAAAACCCAAGGGGCCTCACTTTCCTTCGTGAAGCCCTTCAGGGTCACAGATCCATTTGCCCGAGGCAAAAAGCTCCTGGAATTAGCAGTAGGTGCCTGTCTCTTCTGCTTGGGTAGTATCCAAGTGTTTTTCTCAAATTCTTTCCCTGGATGCGGAAAGGCCCCCAAGGAACAGCACTGAAAATGAGGTAGATAATAAACAGGACCTCGCGTTCCTTTAAGTGGCTTTCACTGCACGATCAAGGACATCAAACAGCACCCGAGGGGAATGTGCATTCAGATCTGTCTTAATGGGCGCACCGCTTTGATGCTGGCGCACCTGGATTGTCTAATGGCTGCAGGATGAAAGGCTGCAGGATCTGGGTTAGTGCAATCCCTTCCCGGGGCAGACACACACCTCAGAGGGAAGCTACCATGTGGCCTGCTCCACAGGAGTTTGGAAGGTGCAAGAATTTGGGAGGTTCCAGATAAGGCATGGCCCATTCTGGAGAGGCACAAGACATTTTTAACAAAGCCCAGGAGAAGATGACCAATATCCTGGTCACTATAGTGAACAGAACAGGTTAAGAACAGGGATTAAATGTCGTTTATGGCTCCACCCAAACACAACTCAACCAGGCTAATGCACAAGATCTAAGTTTGAGAAAACGCTGATTCTCACAGTTGATTTACTTTTTAAAATTATGTTTAATATAAGCTGTTATGAAATATGTTTGCATACTCTGCACATACCAGGACTGGACAGGATCGTGTAGTCAACCCAGGAGTCTGTTGGGAACTTGCCTGTCAGGGGCTGGCTTGGGATTTCAAACAAGCCATGAATAATCCAGATTTAGAAAATGCCACATTCATTGTACTATTACCAAAGCAAATTAAAAAACAGAACATTCCTTGGACACAGTCCCCCCCTTACCCCACATTTTCAGTTTAAAAATTGATGAGATACATTCTTTGAACCAATCTTCATATCTTAGATCACTGACCATCTGACCTAGTCAAGCCTGGGCCAAAATATTTCAAAACAAATCTAAACCAGAGTTGGAAGATTACCAGTCTTAAGAATGCCAGAAACCCTATCTAAATAAAGTCAAATAATTAATGTCCAAAACTCTCAAGGTGAGGCTGTTTCAGAGAAAGGATGGGAAAGAGGCAGGCTGGTGGATGTTGCTAGATGAAGGTCACTGGTCAACTGAGCTGCAGGTGGAAAAGGGCAGTTACCCTTCAACTGTGCAGACTGGAGTGGAAGGAAGGGCATAAGAAGGGGGTGAGCAGCAGGGAACAGCTAGGATTTCTTGGCAAGGCCTCCCAGAAGAAGTAAGAGACCTTGCCTTGCTGACCTCTGCATGCCCTCACCCTCTGCCCGCGCCCCCCCCCCCCAGCCACAGAGGTATTTCACATCCTTTATCACCTTTGCTGCTTTGATCCTTTATTCAGGCCAGGGCAGGTCAGCTCCAGTCAGCAGGTGACCAGAAGCCTGGAGGCAGAATAAAAGCTCGTCACACTCCTTTATTTACTTTTCCAGGGTAGCAGGACCCAAGGCTAGACAATATTCACTGCCACTGGAACAGATATCAAAACTTGCACTCTTACAAATACATTTTGCCAAGTACACAATTTCAAACCCTAGAAGAGAGGGTCCAATTGTGATTGGTGCTTATTGCAATGCTAAGACTTCTGTGATTATTTAATAAATATTAGAAATGAAAGCCTGCCTGGGACCATCGTCTTGGATTATCACAGGTAAAAAGAAATTGTTCCCTGCACGTGGATGTGGTTTTCTGATAAGTGTTTCTATCAATGATTAAGTCTAGAATCTCCTGATGTGAATACGGCATTCTGATGACAATGGTCCCTTTGCCACTTCTGGCGGGGAGAACATAAACCCTAGAGCAGGGGTTCTTAACAAGGGGTCCGTAAGCTTGAATTGAAATAAAAAACAAAACAAAAAAACAAAAAAAACATTATTCTTGTGGGGATGTGCTGGTGTGGGTGTGATATATTTATTAAATAATACATGGGACAAGAGCAGAGGCCGAACTCGGGATCTGACAAGATGGCCGGGCTGCCCCGCAGGATCATCACGGAAACCCAGCGTTTGCTGGCAGAACCAGTTCCCGGTATTAAAGCAGAACCAGATGAGAGCAACGCCCGTTACTTTCATGTGGTCATTGCTGGCCCCCAAGATTCCCCCTTTGAGGGAGGGACTTTTTTTTTTTTTTTTTAAGATTTTATTTATTTATTCATTTATCCCCCCCTTGCTGCTCATGCTCTCTGGGTCAGCTAACCACGCCGTGCGGGCGGGCTTGCCTTCACCAGGAGGCCCCGGGAACCGAACCCGGGGCCTCCCATATGGTAAACGGGAGCCCTACTGATTGAGCCACAGCCGCTTCCCAGGGAGGGACTTTTAAACTTGAACTATTCCTTCCAGAAGAATACCCAATGGCAGCCCCTAAAGTACGTTTCATGACCAAAATTTATCACCCTAATGTAGACAAGTTGGGAAGAATATGTTTAGATATTTTGAAAGATAAGTGGTCCCCAGCACTGCAGATCCGCACAGTTCTGCTATCGATCCAGGCTTTGTTAAGTGCTCCCAATCCAGACGATCCATTAGCAAATGATGTAGCTGAGCAGTGGAAGACCAACGAAGCCCAAGCCATAGAAACAGCTAGAGCATGGACTAGGCTATATGCCATGAATAATATTTAAATCGATCTGATCATCAAGTGTGCATCTCCTGTTCTGTCAAGACTTCTTCCTTTTTGTTTGCATTTAATGGACACAGTCTTAGAAACATTACAGAATAAAAGCCCAGACATCTTCAGTCCTTTGGTGATTAAATGCACATTAGCAAATCTATGTCTTGTCCTGATTCACTGTTGTAAAGCATGAGCAGAGGCTAGAAGTATCATCTGGATTGTTGCGAAACGTTTAAAAGCAGTGGCTCCTCTCCTGCTTTTATTCATTTCCCCCATCATGGTTTAAGTATAAAAGCACTGTGAATGAAGGTCGTTGTCAGGGTTAGCTGCAGGGGTGTGGGTGTTTTTATTTTATTTTTATTTTTGAGGAGGGAGGTAGTTTTATTTTTAATTTTATGAGCCCCCCCCTTATGGTAATCTAATTAAATGCATTGGTTAAAAGCAGCTAACCAGTTGTTCTTTAGAATATACCCTCTAGCCAAGTTTAACTTTAGAAGCTGTAGATGGACAAGCTTGATTGAACCAAAATGGGAACATTAAACAAACATCACAGCCATCACTAATAACATTGTGACTTTGCTGTCAAGTGTAGAATCCTCCCTTCAAAAAAAAGCTTGTGACTATTTTGTATGGCTTGTCTGGAAACTTCTGTAAATCTTATGTTTTAGTAAAATATTTTTTGTTATTCTAAAAAAAAAAAAAAAAATAATAATAATAATAATAATACATGGTATAGTGTGGACTTAGTAAGGGGTCTGTGGTTTTCACCTGACTAGCAAAAGGGTTCGTAGAACAAAAAACATTAAGAACCCCTGCCACTTATCAGGCCTATTAAATCAGGAACAGATCTGGCACTTACCCCAGAGTGTGCATTCTTGGTTTAGGGCACTGACCCACCTCAATGTCTCCTCCCTGGCGCCTCTGGTGCTGTTCGGCTTTTTTTTTTAAGGAGGTACTGGAGATTGAACCCAGGACCTCGTACATGGGTAGCAGGTGCTCAACCACTGAGCTGCATCTGCTCCACCAGATTCTACTTTTTGTCTGTCATTTATCTGTTCCTTTGTCAGGCACTTGGATGTGTTGTTCTCAGTGTCTCACCTTTATTGTAGGAAAACTTTTACAGAATACAATCTTAATAGAAGGTAAAACAAAAGATGAAGACTAAAAACCTTTTTTGTCCCAAGCTCCTGATCACAGGATAACCAAGGAAACTGAAGTGTTAAGAGTTATTTGAGGTGGGGTGTCCTCAGCTTCTCACAGGAAGTGCTGTCACCTGGGGGCTCTAAGCAGACAGTTTTGCCTCTGTTGAATACAATTCTGCATTCTGACTTTTTTCACTTATCATAAGCCTTACAAGTCATTAAATTTTTTTGGTAAATATTTTTAAAGGCTATGATATATCTCCTCATAGACTCTAATTTACTCATGGTATTTTTGTTATTTGGGTTATTCCAGTTTTTAAAAAATTATAATTAAGGCTACAATGAATAAATCTTGGCTTGCATTTCTGATTTCTTTAGGATGGAGGCCCAGTGCCAAAAAGATGAGGATTATTAAAAATGTTCCACATAGAATGGTAATACCCCTCTCTATATATTCACTCAACTCTAACTTGTCTGCATTAATGACACAATGGGATGACATACACAATAAGAAACAAATATGTGAACAGATTTGACTTTTGGGTAACTGGCCTGTCTGTGAGCTGGATGGGAAAAGGAAGACAGTAACTCTCTGTTAATGGTACTTCACGTGCAAACAGATACTCCAGAGTGAACTATAATGAGTTGATCATACCTACCCTACTGATGCTTTTTTTTTTTTTTTTTGAAGATTTATTTTTCTTATCTCTTCCCACCCCCTCGTTGTTTGCACTTGCTGTGTCTGTTCTACTTGTTTCTTAAGGAGGTACCGGGAACAGAACCTGGGACCTCTGATGTGGGAGGGAAGCGCCTAATTGCTTAAGCCACCTCTGTTCCCTGCTTTGTTGTGTCTCTTATTGTTTTTCTTCTAGTGTCTCTTGTTGCGTCATCTTGTCATGCCAGCTTGCCGTGCCTGCCCATTGCACCAGCTCACCATCCTGCTTGTCCTCTTTTTTAGGAGGCACCAGGAACCTCTGCTCCCTGCTTTGTTGTGTCATTGTTTTTCTTCTTTTGTCTCTTGTTCATCGTCTTGTTGCATCAGCTTGCTGTGCCTGCCTGTCAAGCCAGCTCGTTGTCTTCTTTAGGAGGCCCCGGGAACCAAACCACAGACCTCCCATGTGGTAGGCAGGAGCCCAATCACTTGAGCCACATCTGTTACCCTCTACTGGTCCTTCAAGGTCAAATTCACGTGCAACCCTTTTCATAAAACTAATGGTTTCTCTTCTCCTCAAAGGACCTCTCTCTGACCTCTAATATCTTTTGGGTCCCTACATGTAATTCTTCTACCCCTTTTATTTGAACATAATTAGCACCATACCAGCTAAATTCATGTCTCAGAGACTTAAATATTTGGTCTGTTCATATGCCAGTTAAGCCCTAAATCTCAGCAGAGATGCAGGCAACATCAAGTCTCCAGTACACTGGACTCACCCAGGGCAACTAAAAAAATGATGATGGGCCTCCAACCTAATATCTCTTGGGATTTCTCCTGTGCTGCTTACTACTTTCTACAATGCATTTTCCTCCAAAATATGAACATATTCAGTGTTTTTGCTCTCTGTAAGTATAATATGTGCTTGATTTAAAATAATTCTGAAATTTAAAGCAAAAACTAATATATTATCCTCCCATAGCTCAACTGTATGTAATTAACTATGTGGTTTATATCCTTCCATGTTTCCTTAACCCATATATTAAAGCATAAATAAAATGCATATGCATACAAACATAAAAGTATATATTTAAAAGTAAATTAGCTGTATACTGTTCCATACTCTATTTTCCCTTAACTCAACAATATCATGTGCACTGATGTGGAAAAATTGTTCATTCTTTATACTAGCTATGAATATTATTCCATTATATGGATGTACCAGAGCTTAGTTAACTACTGTACCCCTGGCAGGCATTTATGGGATTTCTACATTTTCTCTAATAAAAACAGTGCTGTATTTATATATCCTTGTGCTCACATTCTAGTGGCATCTGTCCTTAAACAGCCACAAGTGGTCCTGCTGAGTCAAGGGGTACAGACGTTTTACATGTAAAGGCCTTGCCTGGCTGTGCCTTGAGTCTAACAGACTCCCAGGGGCCAGAAGGCAGATCTTTCGGACCACACTTGGATGCCCCTAGTGCGCCCTTTAAAGCCTGACCGAGCACACTGCCCTGGGCATGGTTCATACTCAACAAATGAACAGAGTAGATGGGAACAGAGTTTGATTCTATTTGATTGCCATTTATTAGTTTATTTGTTCGCCAATCATCATTAACCAGTTACTGTGTGTGTTGGGCCCTGGGAATACATATGGTGGTAAGCAACACAGTCCCACACCCCTGGCCTCATGGACCACAGTCTGCCAGCAATGCTGGTATAAACCTCTCTGAAGAGGCTAGTGGAGTCATAGGAAGAGTCCCAGGGCTCAGTTCCATGGACAAATGGTTAGGAAATTAAGGGCATGCATGTCACTTATCCCATGTCTCTACAGTAGCTTTTCCTGAAATACATCTCAGGGAATGAGAGATTTCCTGGACAGTTTCCTTTGAGAAATGCTGTATATTCCAGAGTTACTCCTGGCATTTACACAGCACACTGGCAAGATAGAGGGTCCTATGAACCCAGCATCCCCACTTTTTTTTGGCCACTTTTTGCAACAACTCTTTTTTTTTTATTTTTTTTTTAAGATTTTATTTATTTATTCATTTATCCCCCCTTGCTGCTTGTGCTCACTGGGTCAGCTAACCACGCCGCGCGGGCGGGCTTGCCTTCACCAGGAGGCCCCGGGAACCGAACCCGGGCCTCCCATATGGTAAACGGGAGCCCTACTTATTGAGCCACAGCCGCTTCCCTTGCAACAACTCTTTTTTTTTTTTCACCAGGAGGTCCCGGGGATTGAACCCGGGTCCCTCCATATGGGAGACGGATGCCCAACCAGTTGAGCTACATCCAACCCCCTTTTGCAACAACTCTTGATGATACCCTTTGCTTCCACAGAACACGCCTCAGGACCAATGCTCCATAGTAAATGGTATGCTAAGGTGAGAGGAGTATCTTTCTTTCCCTTTAACTCGTTTCCTCACTCTAACCCACAGGTAGAAGAAGGCTGAGCAAGGTGACAGAATATCTACATTTTGAAATGGAAAACAATTCCTAATAAACAGACCACAATTTAAACAAGGTGGTTATTGGTATGAAAACATCCAATTACCTAGTTCAGTAGATAACTACACTACTTAAGAAGGCCAAGTGTGTGCCAACCACAAGAAAGATACAAGCCAGCACCTTCCAGAACTGTCTTTCAGTCACACACTTGCTGTTGCCCCAGGGGGAAGAGATCTTGTTCAGCAAGGAGCAGGATGAGCGTGATGAGAACTCTTCCACTCTTACCCAGGCGGGTGTTCACTTGGGCTCTCCTCTGACACACTCATATACAACAGAATGGCCCAAGGGGACAGAAACCATGATTGCAGAGAATCTACAGTGGCACCAGAGTCACAGGGTGTGGGTCCCATGACTTGGGCATCAGCAGTCAACTTCAGCCCAGGTCTCCCAAGTTACTTCCACAGCTGTTCCCAGAGCAGAGCACTGTCCTGGCCACTGGGTGGGTCATTGCTTACTCAGGCTGGTGTACCTGCACAGGATCCTGACACGGGCCTCCCCCCTTTATCCACTCTTTACTGTCCTTCAAATCTGGGCTTCCTCCTCAGAGAAGTGCCCTGCCATCCCCTCCAGGGGCCAAGCCAAAACAGCAGCCCTTTGACCTCACCCCTGCATCCAACTTCTTACCAAATTTTGCTGATTCCATCTTCCAAATCCATCCATTTTTTCCCCATCTCTACTGCTGCTACCCTAGCTAGGACACCAGACTAGTCACGTGAGTCACAACAACATTCTCCTTTCAGGTCACCCCAGACCCATCCTTGTCCTGTCCACCAGGTCTGTCTCCACCCAGCGGCAGAGGCATCTTTCTAAATCACGAATCTGAATGCTACCACTCTCCTCCAATGACTGTTCCCTGGTCTTAGAAGACCTGACTCTGCTGCCCCTTGCTTGTCACTTCCAAATTCAATACTCCAAGTCCTCAATACTCTAGTTCTAATCAGGGGGAGCTTCTAACAGTTCTTTGAATGCCTCTCCCCTCCCCTCTGAGGAGCACACTACCTCCCCCTCACCAGCTCATCTTCATCTTCTCTATCTCTTCCTGGGCTTCAGGTTACCCCCTCTGACCTGGTGTGCTGTCGTGCCCTGCCCTCCACCACCACAGCACTTGTGACATCACACAGTGATTGTTTACTTCAAGGGCCTCCCTCACTAGAGGGCAGCCACCGTGTCAAGACTTCTTTCCTGCTCAATTCCCAGAATGGAGCATGGAGCCTGGCATATGGTAAACAGCCAATAATGTTCAGTGATTAACCTAAAATGGATCAGCTTTTGCCCTGGAGGTTAACAAACACCCTGGGCCCTGTTAGGAAGCACAGGCTATAGTTCACTCCTGGCTGGCTGAGCTCGTCCTGTTTCCTTTGGAGAGTCACTACCAGATCTTCTTGGAACTCAATATTCTTCTCGCTTCAGATTTCCAGGAATTTGTCTTTTATTAATGGCACTATCTTCTCCTGTTGGGTTTGCCATCAGGCCTTCTTTTGGTTGTTAGTCCTGAAATAGGCATTAACTGGCCAAGTTTGACCCTACGTGCTATAAGTGGTTCCGAACTGTTCTGGATCTTCATCGGGCCTGGGGCCGCTGGATATGGAAGCTCTCAGAAAACAAGCCTGTGTTCTTGTATAGTATTTGTACCTTGCACTCTTATATTCCCCTCAATACTCCCACCCAAGGAAGGCCGACCTGATAACTACCCTTGAACACGTCCAAAGGAACAGATCACATGAGATGTGGATTTTTACAGCTTCCTGCCATTATCACTAGGGGGCCTTGGCTTTCCTCCAGCCTGAAAAGACTAAGGGAGTCCATCCTGCAACCTGTGGGTAATAGGGCCCACACCAAACAGGAGTCCATCCCACTGCCCTGTCCTTTCCTTCTGATGCGAAGATTGGAGCTTGACTCTCTGGGTGAACTGGCCACAGATTCTAACACATCTAAACGGTGGCCTCGCTTGGGGTTAGAGATACCAAAACACCGGCTTGAGAGGCACATCCACCTAAGGCTTGAACTTTGACCATATCATCACTAGGAAGGCATATGGCAGTAACAGACCCTGCTTGGGCCGCTACAGGAAGGAAACCAACCAGTCAGCCCCAGGCACTGGCCACACCTGACGCCCACCAGCCTCAAACAGCCATGGGGCTCACTGGGTCCTTCCATGCCCACTGGAGGCCACTCAGTGGATTTTAAACCTTCGCTCCTCACTTTTTCCTTTGCTCCTCCCCTGTATTCTGCACTTGGTAGTGACCACCCAGGCACCGGGCTCTTGAGCATTCTGGTCAGCTGCTGTTCCCTGAAGCCTGAATCACTGCATGACACAAGACACTCTCCATCAGGCAAAAGGGTTCACAAGTTCTGTCTCACCAAGCGCCCTGTTTTCAAACATAAACCTTCCATTCCATAGGAAATGAGGTCACTCACACAGCACATGGGTAACTGGTGAGAAAATCCTGGCGCCAAGCAGGGGTGGTCAGAAGTGGCAAGGAAATAAGACCCTAACACATACACTGCCAGGGGAATCACCTGCCTCTCTTGGGCTATTTGTACTTGGGGGGGGGGGGCGCAGAGTGCACAGCTGGCTTCTTTTAAAAGTATATAAAACATATATGATTTTACCAAACCAAACTTGTAGAGCATTTAGTTAGTTTACTTTCACGCCCTGGAGCCCCTAATCACTGCTTAAGGAGACCTGCACATAAAACGACTAAAAAGGTAAAGAGGGGTTGGGAGAGTGAGGTCTGGGCGGCCGGGCCGTGGGTGGGAGCAGCGTTACCCGCTCCACCCGGCTCCTCTCTCCGGGGCTTGGCTACAGCCCTGCCTGACCTTCCAGGTTTCCCTGGCAGGAGATCAAAGAGCCCAGGCCACAAACACGGCTCAGAACTGGGAGGCCCCGCGGCCTCCGCTTTGGCTGCTTCTCCCCGCCCTTCTCCCCAGGGTCCCCCCCAACCTCCGCCCGGTTTCTCCCGCCCTCCTCTCCAGGGTCCCGCCCCTCACCCCAGCTCAGCTTCTCCCCGCCCTCCTCCCCAGCCCCTCCTTCCAGGGTCCCTCCCCGCCCAGCTCTGCTGCTCCACACCCCTCCCCCATCATCCCCCCCCCATAGCCTCCCAACTGGCCTCCTCTGACCCCTCCCCACCGGTAGAAGATATCCCTAGCCTTAATTAAAGCCATTAAGCCCCCAAAGGCTCCCTGTCGGCTGCTAGTTCTGAGTCTGGAACGAAGATGATGCATTTTAAGTCCTAGTTAAGATTATGCTCATCTATTTAAGAGACATGTAGCAGCGAGAATTCAGCGGTTAAGTTAGTGGTTAAGGCCACCTAAGTTTAAACAGTGTTATTTATTCTCAAAGTATGTGGCAGCCCCACTTAATTTCTCCCAATTAAAGGAACCGACACTAGAGGCTGGACTCCACTTTGGGATGGTGGCACCATTACCACAGGTTGGTATCCTTTTCAAAATCAGAAAACACTGGGTGTCAAATGGAAATGAATTCTCCAGATTTTAATTTTAAACATAGACATTTACACCAGTTCCAAGAAACACAATGACCCTCTTTGTTTTAACACCTAACGAGGAGCATGAAAAACCTGGGCCAGCCTACCCACACACACCCTCCTATTCCACCACCAAAGAATGTCAGCTTGGGTTGTTTCATGAGATGTCTAAGCCTAAGTGAAGAGAAACTTTTGGAAGAACTTGGAGGCTACTATCTTGGGTTGACTATCCATCAATCCTACGTCAAGCCAAACCTTATAAATTCAGCAACCAGAAACTTCAAAAAGGACCACTCCTTCTATGCATATGGCAACTAATATAAACAAGTGTTAATTAGGTGGCAGAATCAGGCTTAACAAGGAATGGAACAAGTGTCTGCAAAGTGTGAAGTCCCTACAGCCTCCCTTGGACAATGAGCAGCAGCGGGGACAGGCTCTCTTTGAAGGCCCAGCTCCTTCCTGTGGAGCCAGCAAGCAGAGATTCTCCACCTCAGCCCACTGGGAAGATTAAAAACAAAACAAAACACCCACAGCCTAGGCCCCACCCCTAGAGATGACGATTTGATCTATGTGGAATGGAACCCTAGCAGCAATATTTTTTCTAAAAGCTCCCAAATTTATTTTATACCCAAGTAGGGCTGAGAACCATGGAGCTGGCCCAACCTAGAGATCAGGATGGCTGACCTCTGAGGAGGGCAGAGGGAGAGACAATGGACTGGGAATGGACCACTTAACCCTCATCAGTCCCTTCCCCCCCACCCCCCCAGCACTGCCAAACTCCTATCTCTCAGCTACATCATTTGGCCTTCAAGAAGCCTGCTTATGCTACTGACTTAAGGAAAGCCCTGTTAAAGAGAAAATGAGCTTTCAAGACAATAAGCAACTGCATTTCCTGTGATGTCTGGCTATGGGAAAGATACCCTCAGATCAGAAGCCTAGGCCCCCCACAATCCAAGGCCCTTGAGGGCAGAGATTATCACAGGCAGGCTTGGGTAACCACACCCGGCCGGGGGGCGGATGTTGGCTCAAATGGTTGGGCGTCTGTCTCCCATATGGAGGGACCTGGGTTCAATCCCCACCCGGTAAATAAATAAATAAATAAATAAATAAATAAATAAATAAATAACCAACCAACCCACACCAGACCAGGCATCTGGAGCCCTGGCGGATGTTCAGGGGTGCTGATGATGGCAGGAGAGGCTGTGGACACAAGAGTGATGATCTATCCCAGACAGGCAAACACTTGAGGTTCACAGCAGAGGTCCTCCTAGCTCCCTGGGTCCTAGCCTTTGGCCACTACACACAGAGGCCCCAAGACCTTGCAAAGGGGCCCCCAGCCCCTGGCAGGACAAAGCAACAGAATGCAAGGTCCAGAACAGGCTTCAAAAGGGTGATAAAATTCAGAAAGATGAGATTCTCAAGGATACCATTCTCAAGTCCCATTTTACTTCACAAAACTCAGCCTTCTTGAAATAAATGGATCAAGAGCCCTCAAACACACCATGACAAACTGAGTATACCAAGTCACAGAATTTGGACATCAAATGCCCAACTAATTATCCAATTCTCTGTAATAAGTCATGTCAGCTTTTGTCATTAGGAACAATTTTAGTGATGGGGTTTGGGGTGTGGGGATGGTATACTGGCTGTAGCAGCTGAGGTCATGGATTAGGCTATAAAACATACTGAGTAAAACACAGAAAGGCCATATTTTAGGGTCTAGTCCAAAGAACAAGCCCTGTTATACTTCTACAGGCCAACAGGTTGAAGACTGTGCTGAATCTACACTCTTATTTTTTCCAAATGTATTCCAGGCCTGGAGCTCAACAGTCATCATAATAGTGGTGATGATGGAAAGGGAAGGAGAAAAGCTGAATATGTACCAGGCTGGCCTTGCTCAGGCTAAGAACTGACTCTAGCTGGAGAAAAAAAGGTGCTCTTGGGCATCTCTACCAAGCGCTGGGATGGCAGCAACCCTCAGTCAAGAGTGGTTCCTGCTCCTGGGTTCACAATCCCAGAGATGGCCCTCTGTCTGGACTGCAAGCCTGTGCAGGGTTTGTAATCCACCAAGTTAGAGCAATAAAGCTAGAACAAGAGAAACAAGAGAAACAAATGGACCAAGAGCTAAACAGTGTGGGACCACCTTGAAGGATGCTCAAAAATGTTCTGAAATAGATGACCTTGAATGGGAGACTGGAGGGACATGTGTTATCGGCTGGTGTGCTCAGGAAGGGCTTCATGGAGACCAAGCTGCCTGAGTGAAGAGGAAGTGAAGGCCAGTAAAGAACCAGGCACACAAGGTGCTGGCTGAGTTGGTCCACTCTGGACATGCCTAAAAACTCCCAAGAAGCATAAAAGGAAGAGGTTCACAAGAGGCAATGTTTGCCTGCATGGTAATTAGTCTACTCAGAAAGCCATCATATAAATTTAACCACTACCCTCTCAATGGCAGGTGGCATGCCCACAGGTTAGTTTCTGGTGCATGGTGTCCAAACAGCCCCTATGGTTTAGTGACATTTTTGGATAGCTAACTGAAATTTTATTTTCTCTGCACAGGGTTCCAGGACCCTAGTACAAGGTGCAGTCCTACAGCTACGTGCTTCCAGGCAAAACACTTAATTTTAAGTGACTGCCTTTCCCAGGATTCATTAGTTTAACAAATATTTCTTGAGCATTTACCATGGATGTACAATCATATGTAAAAAAGTCCTAGTCCTAAAAGATCGAATCTGTCTGCTCATGGAGTTTACAGTTTAATCCCCGCAAAGTCATTAGGGAACCTGCATGAACAGCCAGAGGTAAGGGCCTTAAAGGAGAGGAATATCATAGGACAGCAAGGAATGCTTGTTAAAGGAAGGACAGATGGACACTATGAGGAAAGTGCTTGCTGACTTGTAGTTTTGTGAACTGAATGCCTCCTGCTGCCTCAGAACCTCACACATCTCCTCAATAGCAACACACATATCCAACAACAAATATTTGGGCAATTATTGATTCAGGAAGGCAGACTAATTTTAAAGTATGTTTTGATTGCCTTGAACAGTGCAGAAAATTGAAGAAATAAATCAGTTAATGCCTTTGAAAGTCATTACAATGAAAGACTAGAGGAGGTATAATCCACAAAAAGGAGGAGTTGAGCCAGATCACTTCCTTTGGTCAATAATAGTATGTGACTGTGTCATCAAGAAAAGGACTTCTTGGAAAGGAACAGCTTAATCACAGGCAAAGGAAAGAGTAAAAAGGTTACATAAAAGGAATCAGGGATAATCTCTATCAATTACCCAGTGCCTTTCCTGTTGGGGAAGTCTAGAAAGAACAGGAAAAGTGTTGGGTCATGATCCAGGGTGCTTACATTTTGTTTCATGATGCAGGAGTTTAGCAGTCTGGTTTGCAGGTAAGTGGAGAGAGCTGAAACTACAAGTACTATCTAACTCAAAAACAAGCTGATAATTATAGAAGATGCCAGTGTTGGCCCAAGAGGCCCCAGCTACCAGGCAGGCATGGGGGGCTGGCTGGCATCATTTAGAAGCTGAACAAATCACACTGTACACCTTCCAGGTGGCAGGGGCGCTAGGAAGGACCGGTGAGCTCAAGCCAGAGGAAGGACCACAAACTGTTCTCCCTGGAGATAAGGTCTGGCCCAGTGATCCCACGCTGAATACCTGACTGAGCTCACTTCTCCCAGAAGCTGCTGCGTGAGCCCCAAGTCACTATGGTCCTTGTGTCTCTTGGGCAACAGGGACCTCAATGTGGTCAATCTGAATTAAGTGCCTCTCAGTCCTGGAATGGGATTAAAGAGCACCTGGTCCCAAGTCCTAGATTTGCAAAAGATGCAGTGACTTGCCCAAGGTGAGAGTTTGCTGGCAGCAGGGGTGGGTGTTTAATTCAGAGTTGACTGCATCACTTCTTTACAGTCCATTAAGTTTTGTAATGTCCAAGATTTTTGTTTTTGTTTTTTGAGGAAAATCAGAATTTAGGGGAATCCAGTGTTAGGTTTCCAAACATAACTGAAAGATAGATTTAACTGGCACTTACTTACTATTGAGAACACAAAATATTTTGTATATTATTTGAAGGAGTCATTACTAGAGTACTCCTATACTTAAGAGATTTGAAGCCAAGCATTTAAGGCAATAATTTTTTTTTTAAAAGGAACCTATTTGTTGGTAGCATAACACTGTGAATGTAATTAATGCCACTGAATTGTATACTTAGAATGGTTAAAATGAGCAATTTTATGTGGTTTATAGGTTGCCACAACAAAAATCTTTTTTTTTTTTTTTTTTTTTAAAGATTATTTATTTATTTATTAATTTATCCCCCCCTTGCTGCTTGTGCTCGCTGGGTCAGCTAACCACGCCGTGTGGGCGGGCTTGCCTTCACCAGGAGGCCCAGGGAACCGAACCCGGGGCCTCCCATATGGTAAACGGGAGCCCTACTGATTGAGCCACAGCTGCCTCCCCACAACAAAAATCTTAACATCCCTCCACCCCCTCAAAAAAAAAAAAATCTATTTGTTTAAGGAAAAAGGTTGAGTATAATAGATGTTAACTTTAGAAAGAAGATTGCTTCTTGAAGAGAAGTGTAAGTTACATAACTTAAGTGCAAATTACAGTTGAGTTTGCTATAAAAAATAAATCGTAAAGTGAGAACTTTGTAACAACAGAATTCCCTTAGTTTTTCCCTTGTATTATTCTCACAATGCCAATATACTGAGTTGGCTTCTACTGGAAATAGGATGTGTGCCCAACTCAAACTTGTAAAACAGAGTCAACTAAAGCCAGAGCTCTTTAACAGAGGGCCCAGCCCCTGCTACTCTGATGGTCATGCTGTCACATACATGGCCTTGTGATATGCCCGTCAGCTGGGGCCAACCAAGACTCAGAAATACTGGGTTCCCCAAGTCCCCCAGCCCAACTTCAGCTTCAGCCTCCAAGAGAAAGTGTTTCTGGGATCAGTGTCTGCCCATCAAGAGGAGGTTAGGTTTGGGGGTCATGTTAACAGTTAACAGATGAAGTTACAGATTAACTCATCACTGGCATTAGTTGGTTAATGTACAATTTGTAGGCAACTTCAATAGCCCTGGCCCAAGTTCAGAGTGAAAAAAACGGTGCTCCCTTACTTAAAATTTTAAAAGTAGTAAAAAGGAATGAATTACTGAGACACACATCGACATGTATGAATCCCTGAGTTCAAGAAGCCAGATTTTAAGAGTATATACTGTATGGTTACATGTATATAAAACTCTATAAAATGAAAACTTATCTATAATAAGAGAAAGCTGATGAGTCGTTGGAAGGGAGGGATTTCCAAGGGGCACCAGGAAACTTTGGGGAGTGACTAATATGTTCATCATCTTGATTGTGGTGACGGTTTTATTTGTGCGTGTGTGTATCAAAACTTACCAAATTGTATGCTTTATTTATTTATTTTTAGATTTTTAAAATTAATTAATTAATTTATTTATTTATCCCCCCTTGCTGCTTGTGCTCGCTGTGTCCATTTGCTGTGCGTTTTTCTGTGTCTGCTTGTCTCCCTTTGTTGGGTCGTCCTGCTGTGTCAGCTCACCGCGCTGCGTGGGCTGGCTTGCCTTCACCAGGAGGCTGGGAGCCCTATCAATTGAGCCACATCCGCTTCCCAAATTGTATACTTTAAACATGTATACAATTATACCTCAATAAAGAAAGATGTTTAAAAAAAATAAAAGTAGGGGTGAGAGGAGAATCCACAGATGTCCTTTGCCCATTATTGCCCTTTTTGCTTAAAAGCAAAACTATTAGGACACAGAAAACCCTTTATCATTGTAAATGTTAATTTTAGTTCATATTGGAAAATTCCAAGTGGGCTTTAAAAATCCTCCAGACTGAGATGATATACCTCCTCCTGATATCTAAAACAAGCCCAGGTGTGATCAGGATGAAAGCGTAAGTTAGACCGGCAGTACAGAGTCCCCCTGGATTGTAGGAATCAGGCAGATCCCCAGTCACTAAACACAAGAGAAAGCTACAGAGAGATTTAATGATCAGGACTGTGGTGTGTACTGCTACCCATGGTCTTGGGAGCCCAGCTGCCTGAGGGATTTTTTTATTCCTGGTTCTAACACTTACCAAATAGATGCCCTTGGGCAAGTCATTTAATATCTGATCCTGGGTTTCCTCATTTGTACAACTGGGAGAGTACTTTATAAGGTTGTTGAGGGGATCAAAGAGGTTGGCACAGTTTCTACACATGGCAGGTGCCAATTAATGGCAGCTACGTTTATTATTCATTGATCTAGTCTTAGATGAGTAATGGGACTCAGAGGTATTGAGTATTGCACATCAGCCAAATGCTGCCTCGAGTGAACTCAGGTCTGAGTTTGGAATTGGGTCCATCAATTTCTTTCATGATCACGTTAGGCTGACTTCATGAATAGGAGTGGCACTGTTTTTTCCTGTACTACCTTCAGCTTTCTTACAGCAGGTGTGCAACAGTGTCTCCCACAATTAAGTGGGTTTTCAGAATTTAAATTGCTCTCTTGTGACCTTCAATTCTTCTTGGCTCAATTGGGAATTACATGATTGACTCAAAGAATCAAATATCTTCCTGCCAAGTGTTACAAGAAATTCACACCTGCTGGGGCAGATTGAAAACAGAAAAAAAAAAAAAAAAAAAGCCACAATATTTTGCAGCTCCTCTCAAACAAGTGGAATTTCTTTCTCCGCCCCTTGAATCTGGACTTGGCCATATGACTTGCTTTAGCCAGGAGAAAAACAGCAAGCCTGATTGAAGCTTGAAAAGTGCTTGTGCAGTGAAACAGGCCCGAAGTAGCGCAGGTGAGGAAAGACCACAAGGAGAGAGGGGACAGCTCTGCCAGGTGAAGCCCCAGACATGTGAGTGAGGCCACCCTGGGCCATTCGGCCCCAGCTGAACCACCAGCTGACCATAGAGCCGAGCTGGCCTGGACCAGAGTAACTGCTCGGCTGACCCACAGAATCATGAGCAACAAAAAGGATAACTGTTTTTGAGGTATTGAGTTTTAGGGTAGTTTGCAGCAAAAGCTAACTGAATATACCACCAGGTCATGCTACCTCATCAGCACTGTCCTCTGTGCTGTTCCACAATCCTGGTTTGCATCGCTCTGCAATCCTAAGCCTGCTTCTCTTCCCTTCTCTCTCTCATTTCAAGTTCCCTTCGCTGATTCATACATGGTTCCACTCAGTTCCAACTAGACCTGGGTCAGTGAGTTAGGTGCTAGGAATACAGTGGTGAAAATAAAGACAAGGTATTTCTGTTAAGAAGCTTATAGTCCAATAAGAGAAACAGACAGACAAGTTACTAGGCAGCTGGCTACAGGGCTATAAGCCTAAGTGCCTGGCAGTACAGGGTGTTAGGCGACCACACAGGTCAGGTATGAGGGAAGGCTGCCTGCAGAAAGTGAAATCAAAGATGTGTACATAAGAGGACGTGGGGTGGAGCAGGAGCAGAGTGTCTGGACAATGGGGACAGCAAGTGCACAGACCCAGAGGTGAGAGTACGGTTTGTTCAAGCAATCAAAAGACCCAAGAGGAAGAGTAGCAATGGATGAGCCTGGTGAACCAGGTATAATAATGCCCAGACTTCATCATAACAATGAGAAGCCACCACAGGGTTTCAGGCAGAGAAGGGAGGAACTAGATAAGTATTTTTGTTTTGACAAGATCCCTCTGGCAGCAGGGGGGAGGCTAGATTGGGGAGCAGACCAAAGGCAGAGAGACTTGAGATAAGGCCGGTGCAGAAACTCAGGTGAGAATGATGGTAGCCTGGATGGGGCAGTGCCAGCAATAGCAGGGAGAAGATGACTGAATTGAGAGAGAAGACAAGAACTTGGTGACTGACTGGCTGGGGGTAGGGGAGTAATCGAGGATTACTCCCAGGTTCTCCACTGCCCTTCCGGCAGCCTCTGCTGCTCTTGCCTCATTCCTCCACTCCACCCTCACTGTTTGCCTCTGGAGTGTTCCAGAAATATCCTAATTACGTTCCTCTCTCCATAACTCCTCCTCAGCTTCTTTTATTGGATTTTCTCCTTTTCTCATCCTTTATTTGAAGTTTTCCTGAAAATCCTGTTGCTGGCTCTTTTTTCCTTCCTAGTCTTTACTCTCTGCCTGCACAAACTCACTTGGATGCTTGATTTCAACACATACTTCCATCTAATGACTTCATCTCCAGCCTCGACCCCTTAATTCCAGGGCTCCAACTCATCATGACCAAAACTAAAGCCACCAAATTTCTCCAAGACCCACTCCTTGTCTCATGTTAATGGAACTGCCAATATCCGAATCTAGAAACCTAAGTCTTTTCCCACCCACACCACAGTCCTACCCCCTTAATGGATCTCCCTAGGCCTTCCCTTTGCATCTCCCCTACCCTGTACTACCAGAGTTTCCCTGTCTCCAATTTCTTTCCAGTTCATCCCATATCCACTGCCCAGAGTTATCCTCTCACCCTTCTCAGATTCAATTCCCAATTCCTTACCATAATGTTCAAGACTCACTTCAGTTTGGAGTCAGTCCTACCTGGCCTATCTCCTCTCCCACTATCTGCCTCCAAGCACTTTGTGCTCCATCCACACACAATTCTCCATTTCTGAAAAATTAAGATGAACACCTTCTAGATATTGTTTAGGTTATTCCTTTTACCTCAACTGCTCCTGGACCTTTTTCTTCCTCTCATGCTCAAAGACCAGTCTAAAACCCTCCTTCTCTGTGAAGCTTTGCCCCAAATTTCCAGAACCATCTCTTTACGACTGTAGCTCCTACATGAGCCCCCTTTATGAGCTTTCACCACATTCACCTTGGTTGATGGGATGTAAGCTTTCTGTTTACATGTCCATTCTAGAATGCCCAGGACAGCTTGGGTTTATACTTGTTCTCAAAAGTGTCCTGGTTTGGATGACAAATGATATGGTCACCCTACATTGGTCTTAGAATGCTTGACACAAAGCAGAGGCATAATATAAGTCTGCTAATCCAACCTACCTCAGATCCTTTTTCGTATTTATTGCTTGAATGCCAGAAAATATTGTTCTGTATTAACACTTGGTTCACTCAACCTTTTTAATAAACAACTTTGATGGTATTTTCCCCAGCAGTTTAAAATAACACAACAGAAATTATAAACTCAATTGCCTACTGGGGCCAGGTATAAGATTGATAGCAATGGGCATGCTGCCATAGTGTGAGGAGGACAGCAGGGAGCAGTGAGGACTGTGGCAGACTGGACAGGGCCTATCTGTCTGATGGGGGTGGCTTCTATACAGCTCAAGCTACCTTCACCAGGAGGGGTAGAGCACCAGCACTGCTAGGCTTTCTGTTTGTTCAAAGGAAGGTAGAAATGTGGATATTTATATTAACTCTTTCGGTTGAAGTGTTGGCATCTGATTTATACTGAAACCATTGTGCAGGTGGACCCTGTGTGGTCAATCCCTTACATCTTTGGCCTTCATCAAACCCACAGATCTTTGCCTGGAAAACATTCCAACTCTAGGAATGGAAATAAAAGAGGAAACTTTATAGTTGGGCCAAATCTCCCTCTGCCACTCACCAGCTCTACCCCAAGGACCATTTTTGGGGGGCAAAAAGCCAGTGCCTGTTTTGTTTAGAATAAAGAGAACAGACAACATTGCTTTCTAGTCAACTGTTGCTTTTCCTTCCCATTGCAAGTCTTTGGGATGAAAATGTATTGCAGAGGTAGCTTCGGTGCATCACTGGGCACAACTCCTAGAATGCTAAAGAGAGTTTCACACAGGGAGGAACATTTATCCAGCTAAAGTCACAATGCTCTGAGATACAACTACCCCACTCTGCTCCCATATAAGCCAAGTCTCACTCAGCTGAGGCAACTCTTTAAATCAGAATATGAAAACTTTTTATTTGAAACTCTCTGGTTAATCAGTAATCACTATTAAATACCAAGAGGTCACTCAGATATTAAAAAACAAATACACTTCTGTTCTTAGGGCCTCTAACAGTTAATTTGCAAAAATCCCTAAACTCAAGCTCTATCTCAAATCTCATTAGGTCCTTAAAATAACCTTTATTGAACAAGCAAAAGCATAGCCACATTCAGGCTTTTCTACCATAATTATTCAGTCTTAGCAAGACTTTACTTAGTAGAACAAACAAGAAAGTGGGTTCTAGTACAACATTTTATTCATTGGTTTTCTCCACTCCCTGCCCAGCAAAGCTTTCTTTTCTCATTCACTTTTTTCCTAAAGCAAATGTTTTCTAAGTCATTACAACCTGTCTCTCTGCTTTAGATGTCACAAGGTGGTCAAATATTATTTCATCTTCCTAAATCTACCATCATGGGCTGAGAGGATATGTTGTTGGACTAGTCTCTGGATTTTTCATGAGAACATGAGGTCAATGCACTGGGCAGCTTTGCATGAACTGTAGCTATGACCTTTGCCAGTACCAAAGACATCATTTAGTAATGATCAGTTGACCCCTTGCAACATTATTTAATTTGGAGTATGACACAAACCTCCCTCCTCAGCCAAGCCAGTTTCGGTTTTTGATTGGTTTTCTGTTTCTTTCCTTCGAAGCCACTAGGAGAGGAAAAAGTCCAGAAGGAAGGATATTAACCCAAGCAAAACATCAAAACCCAATTTCAATTAAACCTTGGACTTCTTAGGTTACAACCAACCATTAAAATAACCCAGATGGGTAAATTTTAGGCAATTATTAGTAAAATAAAAGTTCTGCTTATACATTGTTTTACATCACAGCACATGTTATGCAACTTTCAGAGATAGTATGGATGCAACTGTCAAGAAATAGTCAAGTAGATAATATTTAACAAGCTACCTAAAATAAGCAGTTAACCTACTGCAAGACTTCAGTGCATTTTATTACTTAGCAGGCAGAAGGCAGCAAGGGGCTGTTTGATAGATTAGAAAATGACAAGAATGACAGGAAAGCAAAGAGCACACCTCATGCAGCAGATGTGCTGAAGAATTGCTGAGCAGAGGAAGGAAAGCTCTGATGTGGTGAGGGGTTGTGTAGGAACGACTCCTCTTTCTCCTCTTCTTTTCTAGGAGCCCTGACTCTGGGCTCTCAGCTCACACGGCAGCCCATGCACAGAGGCTTCCCACTCACCTGTCACCCTTTGTTGGCTGGTTTTGCAGTCACAATCATTTACCCTGTTAGATGTATGTCGATTTGCCGGTTGTCTCTGTGTCCCCTTTACTGACTGTAAACTCCATGGAGGCAGGAGACTTGCCTATTTTAATCACCACTGAACCAGCAGTTTTTCACACACTGCCTGGAACACAGGATGCATTTCAATGTATGAATGAACCCCAAAGATGTAGTCTGTTCTTCCACACTGAACTACAAAAGGGAGCGATTGGATTCCAGGGCATCTCTGCCTCCTGTCAAATGAGGGGGTTGCAGTGAGCCTACAAGTTCTTACCCAAAACCTGGCTTTGTAATGGCTGCTGCTGCTTAACTGCCCTTGGCTCAGGGATCCCATATATATCAGGAATAGCATCACCCAAGCACACCTTCAACTCGAGCAGGCCAAGGAGCTCCTGCTCCTGGGGGAAATGCCATGGGCATGCAGTGCACTGATAAATGATGCAAGACTTCAGGTGACTAGATGACTTCAAAGATGCCACAACTATGATTTACCTCGCTCAAACAAATGACAAGAGCAACTATAAAAACCCAAAGGCATTGAAAAAGAGGGAAAGGAGAAGCAAGAAGCAACCTCTAAGCAAGAAAACCAATGGTAGTAATTTAGAGTGACATTTCTCAGCTCTTCCTGGGGAGAGATTTTTTGCTAGGGTCTTGATTGTTATCACAACAGCACTTGGGATGCCCATGAGACTTTTAATGCAGAAATGACTATGGCAGAAGGAAAAATACAAGGGAAAGATGTATATGGAACTATATTAAGGTTATTCAGACTTTCGCACTATTTTTTTTTTTCTGAGCATGGAGAGTTTTTTTTTTTACGTGGTATCGGAGATTGAACCCAGAACCTCGTACATGGGAAGCAGGTGCTCAACCACTGAGCTACATCTGCTTCCCATGGAGAGCTGGTTTTTTCATTTGTTTGTTTGTTTTTAGGAGGTACTGGGGATCGAACCTGTACATGGGAAGCAGGTGCTCAACCACTTGAGCTACATCCGCTCCCTACATGAAGACATTTTACACATTTTTAGCAATGCTAGGCTGTCCTGGATGCCCATAGTTGCTTATATTAAGAGAATGGTGCCCACTTGGACCCAGACCCCAGGCTCACACATCCTTACCCTAGTTCCTCATGTTAAAGTAGTAAAAGCAGCATTGCCATAAATACAATATCATTCCGTTTACTCTAATTAATCATGCCTATGGCCTTACACAGGCAATCTAAAAATCTGCTAAAGAATTCGGTTCTTTGTTTTATTTTTTTTTTGAGGTACCAGGCCAGGGATTGAACCCAGGACCTTGTATGCATGGGAAGCCAGCACTCAATCACCAAGCTACACTGGTTCCCTAAGAATTCGGTTCTTGACATCTGAATCCACTTCCAAAGCCCACTGTAATCACAAGTTTAGAAGGCCATAATCTAAGATGTTCATTAGATATAAGTACAGGATGACATGCAAACTATCAGGGGCCCCTCTTCTCTATCAATTTTGGTTTCTGATGCAGCTTTAAAGTAGTCAAGAGTGTAATAGCAGGGAAGCGGATGTGGCTCAAGTGACTGGGCTCCTCTCTACCATCTAGGAGGTCCAGGGTTCGATTCCTGGGGCCTCCTCGTGAAGGCAAGCTGGCCCACGTAGCGAGCTGGCCCACACAGGAGTGCTGGCCAGCACAAGAGAGCTGGCTCGAGTGGAGAGCTGGCGTAGCACGATGACGCAACAAAAAGAGACAATATGAGACACAGCAGACCAGGGAGCTGAGGTGGTGCAAGAGATTGAGTGCCTCTCTCCCACTCTGGAAGGTCACAGGATCAGTTCCCAGTGCTGCCTAAAGAGAAGACAAGCAGATACAAAAGAACACACAGTGAATGGACACAGACAGCAGACAGTGAGTGCAAAAACAACAGGGGTGGGGGAATATAAATCTTAAAAAAAAAAAAAAAAGTGTAACAGCAAAGATTGGATAGCAAGAGGTAAAAGTTGCCACCACATTCTGCCATTTAAGCACCACACATTCCGAAGAGCAACAGAATAAAATCGAGGACAGAATGGTGAGGTTTTGTTTTATCTTTTTAAAGGGACTAATGTGGCAACTAAATACTTAGTTTTCATTTTAGTCTTAGACCAACCTGTTTCCCAGTGACTTCAAGTAGTTTCTACAAACCCCCCTGAAAATTAAGCCAAGAACTTCGAGAAGCTGGAGGAGTGATAGTTGACTTGCACTCAAGAGATGATCTTCACACTCAGGTTGCTAATAGAGTGGGCCATTTTTTCCTCCAACAAGCTGAAGTAGCATAAAGTTGAAAAATAAACTTCTTGGGATTTTCTGAAATCTAACTTTAGACAGTCTGAGCAAGCTTCTGGGAAGTAAACACAATGCATATATCCACCTGGCACATGGCAACCAGGAATGATGGCTCTTCGGCAGCCCTAGGCATGGGATGGGGGCACTGTCAGTCAGGAATTTGCCAGTCGGTCCTGTCATGTGCAGAATCAGAACAGAACCACCATCGCCTGTAGGCTCAACTTCTAATTCAAAGGACTGACTGATGTGCAAAGAGGAACAGGGCCTAGAAAGAACAGGGGGTCTGGAGTTAACTTGGGACATGAGCAGAGCTGTGACTGGTGGCTTTAGGCAAGTCCTTTCCCCTGAAGCTCAGTGCATTCATGTGTAAAGCAGCAAATCAACTGACACCTGGAGTTGTGAACATTAAGCAAAATCTTTCTGGATAGGGCCCAGCTCTGGGCTTGGCATGGAGCAGCTGCTCACAAAATTTTGAAGTCATTTAGGCACAATCAATGGATTTAGTAACAGATAAGTAAACAGCCTGACATAGTGTAAAAGATTACGCAGACACATGTCTCATGCCCCTCCCCCATTTACCCATGTGAAGGATGATGCCAATAAGGAAGACAACTACCCTGAAAAGCTGAAAAGGTACATTACCAACACTTGCTCTCATTATCAGAGAACAGTCTAAAACTGGTTCCATAATTTATAGACAGCTTGATACTTTGGGCCCAGAAAGCTCTGCTCATTTGCCTTTTCAGGGCCAAGGAGAAATTAAAATGAGAAGGATCATCAGTTCTAGGCCCCCACAGCACTTGGATAAATTGATGACATACAACAAAACAAAACAACATTGTTGTGTGCAGGTTCTCCACATTATTTGATATATCTGGATATTTTGAAAACCAAGAGATGATCCATTTGAGAGAGCCTGGATCAAACAACTAGAGAATCACCGGGCAGGCTAAGGAGGTAAGACCCCACCCCTACTCCCCCAAGCTACACATTACAATTTGACCTCAGCCCTGGGAGCAACAGTTTTGCCTGTTTGCATTTTGTTTGCACCTCTGTTGTCCTTTGGGAGCTGAGAAACTTCACTGCAGCCTAAGCACAGATTTGAATGTCTCAGGGGGTGGGGGTGGGGGGCAGCACGAAGTCCAACTTGGCCACCAACTTCGGCCGGCTAATCCAGGTGACCCAGTCACTCCGGCCCAGGCAAAGCCCTTTGTTTGGGGTTAGGCTGGCTGTAGGATCCCCCAGCTGTGGTGGGCCCACATTGACGGCTTGTTGCTTCTTTCCCAAAAGAGGATCTTGTTACAAAGAGAAGCTGGAAATTTCTTTGCACACAAGCAGAGACATGGCGGCCCTGCAAAGGCCCCAGGGTAAGGATTAAAGAAAAACAAAATAGAAACCCTTCCATCTCTAATTAGGGTCTTCATCTGCCAAAGTGCCATTCCCCAGCAGGAGGATTTACATTCAGGCCATTGCTTGGAGTTACTTGGAAAACGTCTCCCAGCAGGATGGTTCCTGGGTTCAGGCTCCTTGGAGTCAACAGTTTCTGGTTACTTGGAGGAGAGCTGCCTGCATATTGTTTTAACTGGCCTGGCTTCTGCAGCTGGCTTAGCTGTGTGAACAATTTCCCATTCAGGATCCAAAGATAAAAGCAGTTTGGTTGAAAAATCTTAAAAAAAAAAAGGTTTAACTTGGGAATTACAGGTTTTGGAGTTAGCATTATTTCCCTCATATACAAGAGTGTTTTCCCCCCTCCGCCTTGGTTCTCTGCCAACAAAACCTGCATCCTGGAGTCCGGCCAGCCGCTGGCCCCCACTTCCTCACCATTCACACCATGGGGATGGTGGCAGCTGGCCATGGAGGCAGCCAGGAGATTCCCCTTTGCAAGAGGCTGACCACAGAATAGTGTAGCCAGCTTGTTGGACCCCTGCGGCCAGCCTAGAGCACCTTCTGTGCAGTTCCTTATTCTTTGTATCCATAACAGCACATCTTCTAATAGACAAAGTATCTGAGAGCCTGCCCTGGGAAAAAGGAAGAAGTCTCTTCCTTTCTGGATTTCTCATGATGACAGTAAATTATAAACTGATGATGAGTGGTAAGATATGTTTGTGTAACCTTCTATGTGTAAAAAAAAGTTAAGTGAAAATGAATTAAGGAACAAGCACAAGAAACGGAGATCATCATTCAGGGTGAAAGGGTTAGAGCTCTGTTTGTGTTTTCTGTTGACTTGGGCAAGTTCTATCAAGTACCACTTTATTCATGCAACAATTCTCTTGGATTTTAAGTTTTAGGGTCTTTAATACACTCAAAATTTTTTAATCCTTTTTTTTTTTTTCTTATGGATAAAAATCAAAATTCTCACAATACATACAAACATTTGCAAAATGATATATAAATATATATGCATATATGTGTATTTGCTTACAAAAATGTTATTTATATATATATATATATACACACACATATATTTTAAGAGGTGCTTAGATTACCTAAAATATTACACGAAACCCACTGGGATTCCCATGTTGCCCACCTCCCACACCTCCCACCACATCCCACACAAACATCTCCCACAGTGTGGCCCACCACCCTCAATGAACTTACACATCCTGGAGCCTTGCCACCAACCATAGACCACAGTTCACACTGTAGACCACACTCTCTCCCACTCAGTTCTGAGTGGTGTGTGCTGATTTAAAATGGCCTACATCCATTGCCACAACAGTACTCAGGACAACCTCCAACTCCCAAAGAAGCCCCTGTATTTCAACTGCTCATCCCCTCCCTGCCCAAAAACTGTCAAGTGGCCACTGGCTCCACCTCATTGTTATAATTTCTTGCATTGCTAGAATCACCATATGTGAGCAAGAGAATACAATCAAGTCCACTCTAGTCCATAGTTCTTCCCCCAATCCAGAGGCGACTGGGATGGTGATGTCCACTCCAACTCCAAGTGAGAGAGGGCTTATATCCCATGGATATGGTGGGTGGGATGATCCTGCCTGCAGATGCAGGCCCTCTCCATTCCCTGGGATGGCCATTTCCCATCGTTGTCTCCTCACCAGGTGACTTGGATGAGTCCATTGAGCTGTAGGGTAGGAGTTGCAGCTCCACCTAGATTTCATGCACACCTGGCACATAGGTAGGTGGGAGGCTCCAGTCGCTGGAAGTATACCTAAGAAACTCCAGCATCACATGTAGGTTTCAATAGAAGGGACTGGTGAACCATGTGCAGGGAGGACTTATTTGAGTCTAATTCTGTCACTCTCAGGAGCACAGATTACAAAATAGAACCCACTGATAAGGCATCAGTCTCTGGGGCTATCCCCCCCTTATATAAGACCAGGGTGTCTCCGGAGCTCTCAGGAACCCCACTGAGTGGGGTGATAGGCACTTAGATGTTCTATGAGCTCCTACTGAGGTGTGCGTAAGGGTTACCTCTGGGATGACCTCCCGACTCTCTTTGAAGTCTCTTAGCCACTTGAACTCATTTGTCTTTACCATTTCCCCCTTTTATTCAAGGTAATCCTTTCTTTTACTTAAGTTGCTGTGGTTCAGCAATATACAGCAATATCTTTAAAATGTCCAAACTGGCCATCTATTTCCATCTATTTCTAGGCTATGCACATATCATTCCTTCTGCTGGGAGCCCTCTCTACTCCCTCCACTGCTCACTCCTCTTCTGCAGGGCTCCTGATGCACTTTCTGGAAAAGCCTTTCTGATCACAGGATGTTCTCCTATGGGCTAAAACCATCGGGCCCAGTCACATGCTTTCTGTTTCTGAGACATACCATGCCCTACTTCTGTTCCTGCTGGGCCCCACTCCTGGAAGTTCTTCCTCCATTCCTTTCTCTCCCCAAACCCATTTTTCTTTTCTTTTCAAAGATTGTATTTATTTACATATCCGCTGCACCTCGCTGTTTGTGCTCGCTGTGTCCACTCATTGTGCGCTCTCTGTGTCTGCTCGTCTTTTCTTTAGGAGGTACCGGGAACCGAACCTGGGACCTCCCATATGGGAGAGAGGCACTTAATCGCTTAAGCCACCTCCGCTCCCTTCGTTGTTTTCTCATTGTATTTCCTCTTTGTGTCTCCTTGTTGCATCAGCTTGCTGTGCCAGCCTGTTGTGACAGCTTGCTTTCTTGCTCCCCTTCTCTGGGAGGCACCGGGAACCGAACCCAGGACCTCCCATGTGGTAGGCAGGCACTCAAATGCTTGAGCTACATCCACTTCCCCCATTTTTCTTGAAAGAAGAGTTTCATTTCTTCTATGATGCTTTCCCTGGTAACACACTTCTGGTTCAGAAGGACTTTGGGAAAAAGTGACGCCTAAACCGAGCTCTGATCCCCTTCCTAGAAGGGTGGCAGGAGCACTGTGGGTACTCAGGGAACCAGGGGCAGCCAGGACAAAGGGGTGGTTGGGCAGCTGTAGTTCTGAGATATGAGGTAAATTTAACACCCACATGTCCATATCTTAAATTACAAACTCTAGCCCAATAACTGAATAAATTTTTTTGGCTAATGAAGATTAGTTCGCAACCTAGATTATACTGTTGCAGAATCTGGAAAAATAGAAATGCACTGGGGAACCAAATCAAAGTGGTGAGAGATGTCCAACTTAACCATTCTGTTAAAACTGGCAACAAGGTTAGCTGTTGGTATAACTGGATGAACAGTTAAAAACTTTCCTCTGAGGAGCCAGAGTTCAAGTTAAGAGCCGTCACCAAGTACTCCCCACCAGCACGGGATCTGAACACAGACCGTCCCATGCCCCTCCTCCTCCTTAAGTTCTGTCCAGAGAAGGCGCAGAAAGAAAATGATGCTCATTTATCCTTGAAGATCTTATGACCAAGTTAGACTGGCTTGACCTTAGGGGAGAAAGGGAACACCTAAGATAAAACCCAAAAGATTCAAGTGAACCAGAAGCCCAAACCCCTCTTTTCTAGTCTCTTCAAATACACGTGCCTGACACCTAAAAGAGCCAAAGCAGATCATGTCACCATTGATTTCTGCATGTCAAATTAGACAAGAATCTTGGGAGAGTTAGCTCAGAACACAGGAGGAGGGAAGCCATCCCTTCCAGGGCAATCAGCAAATGTGACCCCAGAGATCGCATGGCCATGGACCAGGACTCTGGAACCTGTGGATAGTGCCCCAGCCAGACTCTGCATGGTTTAGGGTCTTCCCTCTAGTAAGAACACACTTGGAAGAAGTATTCTGCCAACCAAATGGGACACGGAGATAACATTTGTGAATACAGAGAAATTGTACCACCTTCCTATTCCCTTATCATCTGAGCATACAAATGAGCTCTTTGTGTTACATGAGAGTGGTACGATTTCAGAAGAGTTCTGCAAGAGAAAAAAGAAATTGAATTTTTGTGGAAGGGGCAACTAAGCAAAAGAAAAAGGGGAGATGTGATCAAAATATTACAAAAGGGAAAGACTAGTAGCAAAGTAAAAGCTCCATGAAGGAAACTAGAGATTGGAACCCAGATGATTTCAGTGCTCCCAAGCACATAAATGCTGAGAAACTAGGTACCTGACTTAAACCAAGTACTTCCCACTAGAATGTTTAGGGTAATATGACACCAGCCAGAAGCCCCATGAAGCCCCAGAAGACCTTCCGTTTGAACCAGAGATCCCCCTCACTCCCATTGCAGTTCATTGGGTAAGGCAGTGGGAGGCAGAAGACAGCGTGGGCTCTCACCCACCTCTGCTATAACCAGCTATATGGTCACATACTTTCTAGTTCCTGCATCAATACAAGGGATCTAATACCATTTCCCTCTGGGAGATAGCAGGGATTTGGGGGAAATATGAGAAAACATCGGGCACACAGTAGGCTCGTAATCCTGACACATATTGTAATGTCAGTATCACCCCTCCAATCACTTTTCATGGGCATGCCAAGTGTGCTGGCTGACCTTTTAGATACATTTTCCAATAGAACACCTTTGGGAATGCTGAGGTTCTTGGATGGAGATTTCCCCAACCTCTCCCCTTAAAATGTTACATGTGGTCAGTGAAGAAGGACACAACAGAACACTGTTTTGGAGTAAGAAACCTACATAAGCCCCAAGTCTGCAGTTTTAGAAACCTTTTCCAGAAGAATGAGTTAGTTATAAGTCGGAATTATAGGTAACACTACCGGGGCAAATTTTCTCCCGGTAATATAAAGGGCACATCTGAAATTTCCCCAAAATTCCAATCACTACAAATAGAAGGCAAGAACTGCTGGGGGAGGGGGGGTTTCTGTAGGGAGCCTCTAACACAAGCAGAGCAGCCTGAAGACTGGCCAGGAATCCGACCGATAAGGAAAAGGAACATCAGGGCAAAACAGTGATTGAGGTTCTTAAATGGCAAGAACCTCAATCTTTGGTGGCTCAGGAGGAGAACCGTCCAGTTTCCCTTGCACAGTCTCTCCACAGTTCAGTAAGCCCAAGGCAGACATTAGTATTCTTAGCTCCAAGCTAGGGCAGAGGCTTAGCATCTAAAATGTACGCTTTTCTGAGGATATTCACCTCTTAATTTCAGCTTTATCATCTAGCAGCCTTCCTAGATGATTAAGCCACCAGATTTTAGAGTCCTTTTTCTCCCCGGCTACATCCCCCTGCATTACCCAACAAACTCCAAACTCTGGTGGGCACCTACTCACGTGTCTGCGGCCCTAGAGGAATGAGTGGAACCACCTTCACCAGCCCGGCTACAGACAGGAATGAACCACAAGTCTCAGAAAGTCCCCACCAGCCTTGAGTTCCCACTACCTTCTCCAACCCAAGCTCTCCTCTTCCTTTCCCTCTCCCATCCAAAATGAAGACATCTCTTTTCCTACAAAGGGCTTAGGCTTTGATATTTTCTTTGATTTCAAGAAAGTCTAGTAAACAGAGGATGAGGGGCAGCTGGGAAAATTTAACATTCATCAATCTATAATCTCTACATCCCATAAAAATCTACAATGGGGCACGAGGGAGCACATGTGCCCCAAGTGTGCGCACTTACATGCACACTCTCCTGAGGGCTAGTTCTGGGATGTTCCACACCTTCTCTAGCAAAGGTGAGGTTTTCTGCCTGGCAAGCAGGGGCAGAGAGAGGCCTGGAGCGAAGAAGACCCCCCCCCCCCTTGTGTGCAGCAGCTTGGCGAGGGGAAAGTTTCCCTTTGAAGCACAGGGCACTCAGCGCTTCCCAGTGACCATGGAAACAGGCGCTGTGGGTTCCCAGCCTGAGAACCAGGAAGCGCAGCCTTGATTCAAACACAAAACACACACAGGGTCTGAAAAGAGGAGGCAGAAGGGGCGGGGGTGAGGGGTAGGCAGCCCGGACCGGCAGGAACTGAGCGGCTCCCTGGTAGGAAAATGTGGCCAATGAAGCCGAGTAGGTCCATGGGGTTTCCTTTTCATCCCCCAGCCTTTCTTCTCACTCACTGCCGTCACTGCCCCTCGGGTCCTATTCAGCACCTCATCAGATCAGTAAAGCCTGGGCCTTTGGCCCGACTGTAAGCAGGGGAGCTTGGAACCAGGCAGGAGGTGATCAAAGGAGCCGCTGAGCACAGCTGCCCGCCTCCTCCTTACCGGCTCTCCCCCGGCCCCCTTCCTGGGGACGAGGCCCTTCCAAGGTGATCCAGTGAAAGCCACTGGGGGAAGGCAAGGAAGAGAGAAGCAGCTTTTAAGTCTGCCTTTCTGTTAAAAAAAGACACAAGCACAGCTTAAAAGTAGACAAGCTGCTGGCAGGTCAAGCTCCTTCTTGGATGTCTCTGTTCTTAAACCAGGCCGGTGGGCAGTCTGGGGGACGGTTCTCTGGACTGGCATGCCTGGGACCCTGTGGAGCCCAGATCCTGAGCCTGAAAGCCTAGTGACCCTGTGAAGAGCTGCTCCCCCGTAGCTGTCCACCTCCAGACCCTGGAGCTGGATGCAGTTACCCTGAAAACTCTGTTATTTTAGATACAGTGCTCTGTTTCTTCAGGGTTCTAAATTTAAAAGGAGAGAAAAGGCTAGCTGGTTTGTTTTGTTTTGTTTCCAGCAAGAAGGAGCAATGTCTATAAAGGAGGAGAGATCCCTCACCTTACTGATTAGTATCTTTTCCCTGGAGTGAGGCTGAATCAAAGTCAATCAGCATCCTATGTGGCCCAGGGCCAGAGGGAGAGAAGCGGGCCCACTACTTAGCCGGGCCTGGCTGAGTGGCCAGCAGGGTGGCTTTGCCCTGACCAGCACTCTCTTGAGGAAGGCAGTGTTTGGATAGGCCTGTAACTGGAGACGCCCATTAGATGCATTCTCCCTTTCTTACCTTTGTTGGGCTGCCAAAATATTTACTTGACTTCTTAACTCTAAATCTCTGAAACACACCTGGATTGCCTAAAACAGGCAATTTTCCTATTTTCTCTTATTCGCAGAAGAAAGCCCAACCTAAGCAAAGATGACAATGGCAGGGAGGGATGGGGCGGGGGAGAGCAGTAAGAAATGCAGCAGAAGTTGTAACCTGCTTTATACAATAAGATTGCTCCTGAAGAGAAGGTTGTTCACTGGTTTTACTGGTTTTGTCACGGGGGGGGGGGCACAGACGGGAGACAGGATGGTATTGCAGGTCAGTGTGGACAGTTGATAATTGTTTTACAAAATGAATCGATTCTATTTTGACCTTTAGAGAAGAGTCAATTTCCATGCAGGCAAAAATTCTATGTGGTAGCCAACTACATTCTTTTTTAAAAACATAATCATGTTATAAAAGCCAAGCTGCATTGTAATATCGGCAGCAGATAACAGGAAAAATGGGGTGCTAAAACGACAAAACAACAAATAAGATTTGAGGTGTTTTAGATGAATTTCAGATGATAGAAATGACCTGGAATAACTGCAGACTTTTTTTCTCCCCCAGTGCTTCTGGCATCATGAAAAAGAACTTGGGGAACAGTCTCAGGTTTAGTAAGCGTGACACCATAGCATAACAGTCTTGCCTCACCACACGCGCCTATCAGGTCCCAATTCTGCTAGGCCCTTTCTGAAGCATGGACTTGCCAAGGCTGAGTGGTCTGAAGTCAGACTTTCCACACAGGCTGTGGTTTATGGGTAGAAGTCAATTAAAGATTCCCTGAGCTACTTCTGCTGTTCTTTGAAGCAGAGAATCTGGTTAATGACCCCCACTCCCAAAGACCCCTATGCCCCTCCTGAGAATAAGGGTTCAGCCAGCAGCTAGGCGAATTATTTTCAGACTGGTGATTATCAAAAAACCTCTGAGAAAAATTATTTTGCAAACACTTTTCAGATCTTGAATATTCCAAAATGGAATCTTCAAGCTGTTCTCTTTTCAAAGGTACTTTTAAAGCACAGCAGGTGTGGGAGGCTCAGTGACAACTGTCAATCACCTACATCCTTTCTGTAGCAGTAGGTTTCAAAAAGGGAACCTCTAATTACCTTTATTTTAATAGACTGTCTTGTCTTCCTCCACCTAGACCTGCTGGTACATAACCTTGTAAGACACTGGGTCACTGAGGCAGGTGAGTAGGAGCATCCACATTCATGGACACTTGGTGGGATTCCAGGAAGCAGCAGGCCACTTTCTTCTAGAACCACTGTCATTAGCCAAAAAAGGGAGGAGGCTGGGCAGTAGATCACCCATCTTTCCCTATCTTTAACCCAGTCATTCAGTTACCTAGGCTGGAACCACAGGGGTCCTGACCACTGGCAGGCCTGGGGATCTACCTTCCTTCCTCTCTAAGATGTGTGGAGACTATGGGGGTTCAGATGTCCCGGGTAAAAGCCTGGGATCTGGGAGGCAGGCTTGGATAGGGACCAGTGATAAAGAGAGACTAATGCCTCCTGGCTCTCTGCCCATCTATATTCTGTCAGTCAATGTCAGGAGGGAAAGAAATAATGGATTCCTTAATAGGAACCCCAGAAGGGCCTTAGATTTATGATTATGTAAAATACCACAGTTAACAACTAGCAAGTCTCAGTTAAAGAAAGAGCCTTCCACTGGTTTCTTAGACATGACACCAAAAGCACAAACAACAACAAAATACATAAATTGGACTTCATCAAAATTAAAAACTTTTGTGTAGCAAAGGATACCATCAAGAAAGTGAAAAGACAATTCATAGAATGGGAAAGAATATTTGCAAATCATTTGTCTATATCTAGAATACATACAGAACTCAAACTCAATAATAAAAAGACAATTAACCTGATTTAAAAATGGGCAAAAGATCTGTCTGAAATAAACATTTCTTCAAAGAAGATAAACAACTGACCAACAAGCATAAGATTCTCAACATCATTAGACATCAGGGAATTGCAAATCAAAGCCACAGTGAGATACCAGTTTATACCCACTAGGACGGCTATTATACAATATACAGAAAATAAGTGTTGGAGAACATGTGGAGAAACTGGAATCCTCACACACAGCTGGTGGGATTGTAAAATGAGGCAGCTACTTTGGAAAATAGTCTGGCAGTTCCTTCAAAGGGTTACACAGAGTTTACCATGCAACCCAGCAATTCCACTTCCAGGTATAAACCCAGAAGACATGAAAACATACGGTCACACAAAAACTTGTACATAAATGTTCACAGCAGCATGATTCATGAGAGCCAACATGCAGAAACAATCCTGATGACTACCAGCTGATGAGTGGATAAACAAAAGGTGGCTTATCCAGATAACAGAATATTATTTAGCCATAAAAAAGAACAAAGCACTGATATGTTCTACAATATGGGTGAATGTCAAAAACATTAAGCAAAGTTAAAGAAACCATTTTTATGAAATATCCAGAATAGACAAATCTATGGAGACAGGATGCAGATTAGTAGTTGCCTAGAACAGAGGGGGAGGAGGGAAGTTGGTGACTGCTAAAGGGTAGGGGGTTTCTGCCTGGAGTGATAAAAAATGTTCTTAAATTGATTGTGTGATAGTTACCCAACTCTGTGAATACATTAAAAATCACTGAACTGTACTGTAACAAAACAAGAATGAGTCTCCCCATGAAAGTGAAAATCTGATCGGTCCTTTCTGTTCTCTAGAAACACAATGCCAGAACAGAAACGAGTAGAAAAGTTTTGGTGGTAGAAGAGTTTGGGTAATGTGAAGTTGAAATAGGTTTTGTGGTTTATTTAACCACAGTACACATTTCTTATATTAAAAAAAAAAAAGTTATGTGTGCATGTGCCTGTGCACGCTGGGGTGGAGCAAAACTTGAATATAGCAATTATGATAACAAACAGATTCTGAAAGCAACTCCTCACACTGCCAGAGAATTGGTATACTGGGTTAGGGAGGATCAAGATTAACCAGGATTCCCAGGTCAAAGAATGGCACAAACAGGCATTAGCTTTGTTGATTTACAGATTAATTCTTGTAAATATGCTCATGAGCACATTTCACTTCTGGAAATATGTTCTAAAGCAACAAAAATTAAAACAGTGTGCCCCACTGCCCCACAAGGGGATACAGAATTTATTTGACAGTAAATAGCTCAGGATATGGTCCTTACTCTAGAAAAAGAGTGTATTATTTTTAAAAAGGAGGAGGATACATAAATTGAAGGAAAAGACCTACAGGGGGTGAGTATAACTTTAGAGAGACTCTACTTAAGTCACTTGTAATATCACATATCAAAATAAATTCTGAACGATTTGAAGATTTAATATATTAGAAGAAAAATAGCACACAGAAAAGGCAAAAACGATTCTATGTGAATGGGGGTAAGGGATAGAATTAAGCTTAGAAGAAATCATGGAGTAACGACTATGCAAAACTTTGAAACTTCTGCATATCAAGAAAGCTAAACAAACAAAAAATAAGTAAACAAACAGGCCAGTTAAAAAACATTCCAAATGACAAGGAATTAATACATTCTGATTTTTAAAAATCTACATTAAGGCCTGCCATAAACAAATGAACAAGGAACCAGAATAGACAATACACAAAAGGGGAAATTTAGGTAGCATAAGGAAAAATGCAAAAAAATGCTTGGCGTTTAATATTTGCTCATATTCAAAAGACACAAGTGAAAACAAGGAAATACTATTTTTTACTTTTTAAATTGGCAAAATATGTTAATGACAATAGGCAATGCTAGCTTTCTGGGAAAAATGGTTCATTCTTACTTCATTAGAGGCAGAGTAAACTGAGAGAATGCTCTTCAAAAGCAATTGTAATTGTTTACATTGAGTCATTAAAAAAAAAAAAGTTCTTATCTTTTTACCTACTATCGTCCTCATGGAATATTATCCTAAGTAACTAATTCAAAAAGGGGAAAGAAAACAAAAACAAAAACAAAAAATCCTACAGAAGAAAGGTTTTCATTTTGGTTTTGTTTGAAGGGTTAAAAGTAAAACAGAAGTAATCTAATTATTGAACCCTAGGGAACTGGTCAGCTAAATCATGGTCTGTTCTCTTTCATGTTACACAGCCATTAAAATTATAGGTTATGAAAATAGTACCAAATGGTGAAACAATTAGCATATATTAAGTTTAAAAAGGCAAGAGTAGATTTTATACCTTCCTAATAATTGCATCAGACAGAAGGCTTAGGAAAGAAAACTTGGTTGCAGAATTAAAGTTATTTTTTGCCTTCTATTTTCTCCATAATTAATTGTTTCATGGGGGAAAAAAAAAATTTACTGAGTGCCCACTATATGTGCTGGCACTGTTCTTGGCACCATGGATACACAAGTGGTGGTAAAAACTATCATACTGCTTACACACTTAAAAACAAGCAAACAAGGGGAACAGAAAATTTCTGATAGTTACAAAATAGTAAAGTAAGTTAATGCTATAGATTTTGGGTAGACCTTTAAAATGAGGGGTTGGGAAGCGGCTGTGGCTCAATCAGTGGGGCTCCCGTTTACCATATGGGAGGCCCCGGGTTCGGTTCCCGGAGCCTCCTGGTGAAGGCAAGCCCGCCCACATGGCGTGGTTAGCTGACCCAGCGAGCACAAGCAGCAAGGGGGGGATAAATGAATAAATAAATAAAAATCTTAAAAAAAAAAAAAAATAAATAAATAAAATAAAATAAAATAAAATAAAATAAAATAAAATAAAATAAAATGAGGGGTTATAAAAGAGCTAAGAGTCTATCAACCGAAACTTTTTTTAAAAAAGAAAAACACTAACAAAATAACTGATTAAAAAAATCAATCTACTATGTTTACAAATGGATGTAAAATAAAAAGCTTTTGAAGCTGAACCCTTCAAAATTTGATTTCTAAAAAATCAAGCCAAGGTATAAACGTTATTTGCATACTCCACATTTTTTTCTCTGAGGTTCATTTAAGAGTTGATACATCTATGAAAATTTGTACTACTAAGTTAATGTATAACAGTGAAGGCCATGTCCCATTTGTTACAAGAAATAACCCAAGTTCTTCAGGCTTATCCAACAAGCTTTGAACAACTAGAATGTATGAAACTCATTACTTTTATAACTTAAATTATTTAAATTTAATAAATATTTCAGTACTCCAAAGAAACTGTTTAGACTGCCTCAAACTTAAGAGACAGTACAAAAGGTATTTGGGAAACAAGATCACTAAAGCAGAATGGTCCCCTGTACCTTTTATCAAATAAAATATGGTGGTTTTTGGAAACGAAACAAACACACAAGACAGAACAAAGAAAATAAACTGCATTTGTCTGGAGTCTGAGAAAGGTTGGCAGGGTAGGAGCTCTGTGATGTCCCTATTCTTCTTGCTCTGCATCTGCTGTGACTTATGCCTGGCCTAGGGGATGGTGTCTCTCTCTACGCAAGCACAACCAGAAGGCTCTGGAAACGTGCAGTGGTCAAAACTGGTTTCCACCTGCAGGGACTTGGAAAAGAGTAAACTAGCTATGTACAGTCACTGCCAAGACAGCTTCCAAAAGCCTGAAATGTCCATGGAGTTGCCAGAAACTCACTTTTATAGCCCACTGCTACTCAACTGGGTCAGTGTTACATGTATGGTGGCCAAGCGTGTACAAGGCCCCTCTGTTTGAGAACAGAGACAGGCAGGATTTTTGGTCTTGAATCTAGGTATGAGAGATTCTGGTCAACCTACCCAGGACTGGTACTTTACAAATTAAGATAACTTATTATGTGTAGGTTCTAACTTCTTTACTACTTCAAAATGACTTCTCAAAAGCAGACAGTTCATTGCCTCTTTTTGAGAAGCTTTCCAGCTTGTCAACAAGACCTGGCCTGTCACCACCCATCTCTAGTTTCCCAGAACAACCTCATTTGTGGCCCTTGCTTCCTTTGACAGCCTGGTACAGTTGGTGGAGACAGCAGCAGGGAGGAGTGTCACGAACCAGGCTTGCCCCATCCTGGGAGGAGACAGCAGCTGCCTGTGCTCCTCCAGTTGGCAGCTACACTATTTGTTCTATTCACTCACTCTATCTTCAAAACTCCCTTAAGCCTCCCAGTGGATTTCAAATAATGGTTTCAGTTAGTCTTTTTTTTCCAGCTGATAAAGTCTCTGATCTGCTAAAAAAAAAAGTAGCACTGTACTTAACATAGAATCTTTTAACCAAGAGATTCCCAGAAGATTTAGGTGTAGAGGAAAAGCATCAAATAAAAAGCTTGTGAATTTCTAAGCAGATGCGTGACCTTAAAAGAAAAGCGGTATTCCTTGAGTTTTTCCAGTCATATCACGCCAATCTTTTCCTCCTGATCTGGTTTATTTTACTGAGTTCCTTCCTTGCTTTCCTTTTTAGCCAAATATGGGAGGCATTTTCCAAAACGCTCCTTAAAATAAATCTGAAAAGCCTTCTAGACTTCCTCCCCAATAAGGAACTTAGCTCACCTTAGGAAAAAAGCTTCCAATCACCTGGCAGGAATACATTTAGAGAGGGAAGGAAATTGACATTTGTTGAGTACCTACATATTCCAATAACTTGACATACACTATTTTTCATTTTATCCTCACAATTACCTTTGGGGAGGGGGGGGTGGGAATGGAGGCAAAGGGAGGTTAACTGGCCTAGCTACTTCCTGAGTAGGACTGTCATTTGCACCCAGGCTGTATGGCTTCAAGGCCTAGGCTCTTTCTACGCCTCATGTGGAAACACAAATATGCTACAACACTCCTTCTCAGCTACCTAGGTGGTGGTAGACTATCAACCTTACCATTTATTTCAATAGAACATTCCAGAAAGGCTGCCAGGAACCTGTCATTGCACTGGAGGGTAACAGGGTAGAAAAGGGAATGAAGGAGGAAGATGTGGGATTTAAGATCTTCTTAGACAGAAAACTTGTAATTCACGATAAGACAGGTTTTTTTTAAACTCAGCACTCCTGACGTTTGGGGCCGGATAATTCTGTGTTGTGGGGGGCTGGCCTGTGCACTTGCAGGATGCTGAACAGTACCCCATCCCTCTCTGGACATTTTTGACTAAAACCCAAAAATGTCCCTAGATATTGCCAAACAACCCCCTGGGAGGTGAAACTGCCCCCAGTTGAGAACCACTGCGATAACTGGACCAGGTAACAGGCCTTGGAGAGGTATGATATGAGTAAGTGTTCCAAGCAGTTGCATAGGGAGCTAGCAGGAATACCATGGCAATGAGCTGTAGTCACGGTGCCCTGTGCTCAGGTATGTGACAAATACCATACTTGCTTCGCCAACTGGAAGAGGCCTGGTGAGGTCAATTGCCTGTGATGTGGAGCAGCTGCCTCTGAGACCCTGGTATGGCCAGCCACCTTCTCCTCTTTCTCACAGTGAATCAGACCCAAGGATTTCTGTCCCACCACCCCTCTCGAGATGGGACTATCACACTAAAGAGTGCTAAGCTGGGCTTGGCCTGAGGACCAGGGCTCTCAGGTGTCCCCAGGACATTCGTACCTGTGAGCAAAAACCCAAATCAGAATGGGATGCTTGAAGGATAAGCTCCCTACCTACGTGGCTTGTAAACAACTCTACAGCTTTGCCCAAGTTCCCACAAATTTTTGCCTCCCTCAAAGGCCTAACTAGGTAAGGTCTGTTCTGGAAGGACAAGGCTCAAGGTTATATCCCAATGCAAGTCTCAAAGATATTAATATCTTCTTCACCTTAGTTCTTCAAATTCATCATTTGGTTATGTTATTAAATGTGGAAAACAACAAACCATTGGTTTTACTAGAATTACTAATATTTTAGAACCAGTACTGCAGAACAGTATAATTTCATGGTAATACATTCATCTTGATTTCCTGTATTTTTCTCTAGTTTCTGTTCATTTCCATGAATTTTATAGAAGGGTTTCTCCCTCAGCCAATGTCTATGACACGATCTTACAGTGGTGACATAATGCTAAGGTCAGTATCCTCAAATTTCTGATCTCCCTTTACATTCCCCCAAATTATTAAGAATCCTAAAGAACTTGTGTTTATATAGGTTATAACTGTTGATATTTACCATATTAGCAATTAAAACAGAGAAATTTTTAAAACACAAGAATACAAGAGCAGCACACATTCCACTAGGCATCAGAACAATGATGTCATCATATATCATGATGCTTCTAGAAAACTCCACTATACCCTAATGAGAGAATGAGAGTGAAAAAGGCAAATGACATATTATTATGGAAGTAGCTTTTTTTTATTGCTTTAACCTTTTTAAAAAATTATTTTCTTTATATTTAAAGGAGCTTTAGATTACGTGTATTACACTGAAAATATAGGGGATTCCTATATACCCCACCCCTTCCCCTCCCACACTTTCTCCCATTAACAACATCTTTCATTAGTGTGGCACTGCTACTAAGCATGGTCTATAGTTCACATTATGTTTTATACTTTACACCACACAATGATATAGATTTTGGCAAAATGCATAATGGCTTGTATCCATCATTGCAACATCAGGCAGAACAATTCCAATGTCTCAAAAATGCCCCATATTATACCTATTCTTCCCTCTCCCTCCCCTCAGAACCTCTGGTGACCACTGTCTTTATATCAGTGTTACAAGTTCTTCCATTACTAGAATAATAGTAAGTCTACTTTAGTCTTTATGGAAGTAGTTTTGATTGTGTGGATCCCTTGAAAAGGATATTGAGGATCCCTATGAGTCTCCAGGCCACACTTTGCAAACTGCTGTGCTAGATTAAAACCTACACAATTTTATTAGCCTTGAATTTTATCAGAGAACCCAGTGAGATCATTCCAAGAAAAGAAAAGGCCCAGATCAGAGAGATTTGGCCAAAACCCACTTATCACCATGGGACGATTGCCCTCTTCCTGGATTATTCCCAAACGCTCTTTTTCCTTTAAGCATCAACTCTTGCCCATCACTGTATTACATATTAGGTTCTGATTAATATTTGGTAAAGAAATTCAAACATCTTTGGAGTTTAATGAGTTTCTCTTTCCTGTTTTCCACTATATCATTAAAATAGGATACTATTAAAAGCCTGTTTTTCCTTTACCCAAATTCCCTGATTTGGAAGTTGGTCTTTGAAAAATAAGAAATCTTCCCTGGGGCGGTCTGCTGTGCACAGGAGGGTTTGGTCTCTATCTGCAGTGCTCCTGGATTACCTGTAACATTTCTATGGAGCAGAAAGGTTTGCTTTCCACTAGGTCTCAGTACAACTTGTCATCCCCTCACAATGGAACTACAGACTGGCCATCAGTTCAGAAACATAATGCTTGCTGTTTTTTTTAACACCCACTGTCATCAAAGTGTCCATATAGTGGGCAATGATTTAAGACCACTTTGAGGACTAAAAGCAACTGAAGGATAATCAGGGTCAGAGGATGGACAATGAGTGGCTACTTTATTTAGCTTTTGGGTGTCCCAGGAACAATGGGCAACACCTGACCTACACAGGCTCCTTGAATCATCCTGATGAAGACCAGGTACTCTTCCCACTTACGGAGGTAAAAACAGAGGCAGAGGTGTTGAGGTCATACGGTTTAAGAGTGTTGGATATGAGGTTTGAACCCAGATTAGCTTGATGCCTAAACCCAAGTCTTGACGATCACATGCTCCGCCTTCCCCTAACAAGCCTGAAAGACTAAAACATCCTTTGTTTTCTGCCTTCTTGTCCTATTTTGGTGACCAGGGCTTTATTCATTCTTTGTGAAGAAGTTACCAAGACACTCGGAGGGTTGGGCACGGGTTGGTGGGGGAACATAGGCGTTCAATTCTCTGCCGACCCCTCCATCCCTCACTTTCCTGCCGCTTGTCAGGAGAGCCCGGATTCCTAACCAGCTCTGCTGCAGCCACGCTGCTGGCCATGCTGCCTCTACAGTTCACTCTGCCGAAATGTGAATGTGGAAGCACAGGTGAAGAGAAGGGGGAAACAAGGAGGCAAACACAGAGGTGCCCTTGGCAATTTCCCCTGCTTGAGCCTCAGCAAAGCATTTGAAAGAACGGATGCCTGGGCCCTTTCAGTTCTCCTAAACATCTAGCAGCAGAAAATAACCTGATTCTCCCTCATTCAACTAGCCTAGACCCAGGGCCACAGGAACATTCCCAGAGCTTGGGCCTTTTGTCAGAAACCTTCAGTGGTTCCCAGTTACCTAGAAAATAAAGCCCAACTCCTTAATCTCAAAGTCTCTTCCTTCCCCATCAACTTTCTACTCCCCTTGAAGACCCTCTTGTTCCGTCCCTTTCTTTCTGCCCTGTTCCTGAAGATTATCCACCACCTCACCCTGTCCCCCACTCTCCCAGTATATGTCTACCTGAACCAGATGAGTCCCTCCTACAGGATCCTCTCCAAATGACTCAGGATAAATTAGGGATATCATCCAAGATTACACAGATGACTTGAGGATTGTGGGGGGCTTACGGGATGGTAGCCCACTACTGCCCCCCACCAGCTTTCTTCTGGAAAACACATCTCTCTCCCATTCCCCACACATGGCAGGGTAGGAAAAGCTAAAGTTCCAGTGTGTTCCCAGCCCCAGGTCCCAGCTGACCAGTCTAAAGGTAAGCACCTGACTGACTCATTCCTTTTCTGGAATCTTTTTTTGACTTGAAACCAAGAGACTATCAGTTCAGGGCTTTGGGGGTATCTCCCACCAAGCAGGTGGGGGGGGGGAGAGAGAGAGAGAAAAGAATGAAGCAGATTGCCAGACAGAGAAGCCACGGGAGGTGCCCCCTGGCATCCGAGCCCTGGAGTCCAGCTGTTCTAGAAGAGCAGCACCCATTGCCATGGGTTCAGTGACACAGCCAAGGCTCCTCAAAGCAAATTCCCCTTTCCCCCCATATGTCCCGTGATATCTGGGTCCCCTCTCAGCCTGGGGCTCTTGAAGCAGACTATGTTCCAGGCCCCTTGGGACTGGGGAATGAACAAATGTGTGTGTGTTGGGGGACGGGGGGGAGGGATGACCAAAGTGGATTAGTTGTTATTGTGGATGTTATCTTGTGTTGCCAGAAGAACTTGTAATATTGATATAGATAGGGGTTGCCGGGTTGCCAGGGGTTCAGAAAGGAGGAGGGAATGAATGGGTGGAACAGGGCACATTTGGGGTGGTGAGATTCTTCTGTATAATACTGCAATGATGGACACATGACATTATACATTTGTTAAGGCTTATGAACTATATAGCACAAAGTGCAACCATAATGTAAATTACAGGCTTTGGTTATTAGCAATGCTTCAATATTGATTCATCAATTGCAACAAATGTCCCAAATGTACCATACTAATCTAAGGTGTCAATAATAGGGGTAACTATGTGTGTAGGTGCAGGGGTGGGGTCCTTATATGGGAATTACCTGTATTTTTGGTAATTTTTCTGTAAATGTAAAACTAAAACTTCTCTAAAGTTAGTTAAAAAATATAAATAGTTGAGGAAAATGTTTCACAACAATGTAAGGTGCTGGTGGTGGGGTGATGTTATGGAAGCCCTATATGATGTATGCATGTTTGTTTTGTAAGTTTACAACTTTTACTATATACTTATTGTTTATGTATGTTCATGTATTAATGATATACTTCAATTTAAAAAAATTTAATGGAAAAAAAAAATCCCCCTTTCTCTGTGTAGCTCAAACTGGGTTTCTATTACATGGAACCCAATTAGTCTTAATCAAGCCAGTGACTAGTGAGAAAAGCATCTGATTTTTATCTGGCAAAATGGGTGAAGACTCAAGGAGACAAGGGAAAGAAACTAAATGTTTATGGGGCAGTAGAGCAGAGTCTTATCTCAGATTTCAGCTTGGCTACTTATGAACTATTTTGTCTTACATTATGTAGAGAACCTCTCTGGGACTCAATTTCCTCATCGAGGAATTCGGGATGCCGGAAATGATCTTGAAGTTATTCTGATGATTAAAGGAGATGCTGCACAAAAAGCTTTTAGCACCACACTTAGCACTCCAGGAGCATCCAGCACATGCCCGCTGCTTTTACACTCTCCTCAGGCATTTAGCATGAGCAGGGTCTGTGTTAAGTGCTCCACAAAATCTCATGGAAGCCCCACAACTATTACAAAGGCCGCATCAGCCCTGTTCACAATGAGGAAAGTAAGGAGTTGAGAACTGCAGCAACTTTTCCAAGGCCTACACTCAGCCTTCCCTGCCTCTCTAATCTTTTTATTAACTACCCTTCACGGCCATCTTAAATACTGGAAAGGGTCGAACTCATGCCTGTTGACCATCCTGTGTTTCAAAATCCTCCCTAAGTCATCTATTACAACCTGGGTGGGTTTTTATTCTGCCTCCAGTTATGGAATCAATGAGGTGGGCTTTGTCAGAAGCTCAAGCACATCTTGTATGTGCTGGTCAGGATACTCTCCACGAGGAGACACTCCAGAGAGCCAACGCTACTAACTTCAGCCTTCAAAATTCTTACCAGCACCCCAAGACACTTAATAAGCACTGACTGAATTGAAGGGTTAAAATGGCTGGGGACATATACACAGACTTTTGGTTTAAAATGCAATACAGATAACAATGCATTTGTAAAAAGACAAAAAAAAAAAAAAAAAAAAATGCAATACAGAAGCTCAAGATACTAAAAAAGCAGGGAATCCAGAATAGCCTTTTCACATTAACTGAGTAAAAAGAGGCTCAGAAAGCCAAGGTCTGGTCCGAGGCAGGGCCTGGCCCAGTGCTCTGGCCTGCTGCTTCCCTGTGGGGGGCTCGACCTCACCCCAACTCTGCCTCCCTAGCTGATCCTTCTGTCAGTACCTCTTCCTACAGAATTGAAAGGATTACAAAGAGGGGATCATAAATCATTTCTCTCTCATGAGTTTATAGTTCTTTTCTGAGGAGTTCAAAATCCCTCAGTAATAAATCCAGGTGATAAGTTTATGTCTTTTGCTTTTAAAATGAAACTTTATATGAACTCCTGGGGGAGGCATTTACATTTTTTTAACTTAGGACATTAATCTTTCTTAGTTCAAGGTTTCGCCCCATGGCATTTTCTGAGGGTAGGTGGGCGACTCCAGTGGGAGAGGGTCCTATCTGCCCCCATTCCCCCGCAAGCTTTTCCAAATGCCTGATCCGGCTGTGGCTGACAGAGTCCTCCCTTCTATGGTTTCCCACAAGTCTCAACCTCTACCTGAGGAGCTCCCTCCATCCCCACATTGACTTGGAGGTAATTTCTTCCTTTGCCCTTTGTGCCTCTCTCCACTGCCCATCCCTTCTTCCTCCAGCCTCCAAGAGCAAAGAGATGGATGGAAAACCACACTCTGTGGAGAGGGATCATGGTACCCATGAGGATCACCCTGCCTCTCTTTACCCTAGTCTCTTTCCACTGCCCTTGGGGGCTCAGAAAAGAGAAAACACAGTTAGCAAAGTTAATAAAAGTGAAGCTGAGAACAACCATGATATAAGAAAATGGGGGTGGGGCAAGGAGGCTGACTCATTGCACCTCCTGCCTAGACCTAGGTACTGAAACCATTTCACAAATGTGAAATTGTCTTGCTTTGTCTGGCCCAAGCCTTTTGCTAACTATTTTATTCAGATACAAACTCTAAGCCAAACTGCAGTAACTAAATTACACCTTGCCACTACACAATCTTTCCAAATACAAAGATGGTAGTCTACTGCTCACAAGCAGGTAGAACCATATGCTTAGCTTCTGGATCTCTGCATTCATTAACTATTTGGTGAATAAATAAACCCAAGAGGGACTTAATGATTCAGTTCATGTCTAGTGTTTTTAATTCCTCTTGACCTCTCAGGCCAGCAGGTCAAGCCATCCAAAGCTCTCCAGGTAAAACCACTAGAGGAGATGATTGTGTTCCAGCTGGAGGAGGAAACAATGGATCAACTGAGTGACTTCAAGTAGTCCCTCTACCACTAACTAATGGAAGAACCAAGGGGTGACCCCATAAGCCCTGTGCTAACCTGTTTACAGACATAACAGAAACCAAAGTTGGAGCCAAGGAACTAAGCCTGGCATGGTGGCAGTCTAGGTATAGGAGAAAATATATTAGGAGTGTAATACCTACAAGGCAAGCACTGTTCCTAATTTTTGGCTGTAGCTGGCATTTCTCCCAGGAAAACACTGCTCTCCTACCAGCATTAAGCAGCTCTGGCCAACTATTTTAGCAATGAAATATCAGGGCTTGAGCACTTCTCAAACTGTAAACCAAACAGGTAATAATTCTTGCATTTTTTTCCCCCCAATAAAAGGGCAGGTGAACTTGACAAATGCTCTGAAGCTACTCAGAAGACAGCAAGTGAAATGCAAAAATCACACACTGGTCCAACCTGTGAGGGTCTCTCCTGGGTCTTTCAGAAGACATGGGCTGGGGCATTTTCAAATCTAGGAAAGGCTTCCCTCCCTAGCATACTGGGTCAAAACCACTTCTTCTCTTGACTGGCTTTCCAAGAGACTGCAAGCTCCAAGAGGTTAGGAACTAGGACCCTAGCTGTGTCCCCATGGAGCCTAGAAGAGCAGCTTTTGAGAATATCAAAAATATCCAGGCAATAGCGTTATACTTAGGTGATACCACATTTCTTCCAACCAAATTCTAATAACTTTCTCTGAATGCTTCCCTTTAGCAAAATGATCAGGTTAAAACAGATTATTACCTGGCATATTTTAAGTTCCTTGATGGCTCTCCAAAGCATAATAATTTCTATCTTATACTGCAGTCAAAGGTAATGCTGACCTTTTTGGCTAAAAAGTCTTTTCAGTACTTCTAAATGGGATGACAGCAACCAACATCAGCAAATGCTTTTTGAGGGTTTACTATATGCTAAGCGTTTGCATCTCCTCTTATCTTCTTAATCTTCTTATGAGGAAAGTTCTAACACAGGACCACAATTCCTATCTGCCATTCCAACACCAAAAAAAGCTCTGAATCTCAAAGGTTTTTTCACAACCTACTAGTAGCAAAACTAAATGGACCTGAGGTCATCTGGAGGAAAAGCTCTCCTGAATGAGATTATTTAGATTTAGTTATCCCACTTAATGTGAATATTCTTATGCTTTGCTACAAAAATATGAGTGTGTTTGATTACTGAGTGCCACCCCAGACCCCCTGAGGGTTACTTATATGCTTTATGTATCCATTTTATATATATGTGTATATATATGCATATATACACACATACACCTTACTTTATACATATACAGATATATTTTTATATAAGCATATATAAATATACTTTTTAAATGTTTTTATACATAATATACTTTATCTATACACACACACACCAAGATACCTTTCTGAATGCCAAAGGATCTGAATTATCTGGTCCCAAGGGTGTCAGATAAGGTTTTGTGAATCTCTAGTCTCAAACCCATTTCACAGAGGAAGTAAATGAGACTCCCTGAGGAGAAATAAATTGCCCAATAACTCAGGCTCAGAAGCATCACGCTGGGCTGCCTCCAGACATGCCTTAGTCCTCCTGCTAGGAAAGGAGCAGGGTGCCAGCACAGCTCTTCCCCATAACCAAGTATCTGAGGACCTGGGAAAATGCTAGAGTGGAGCATACCAACCGATGTGGAAGGACTCAGAGGGCCTGCTGCTTACCTTGCCCAGGACAGTGAGGCATGGTTTTGGGTCCAATTCTGGCTGTTCCAGCTTCACCACTCCTACCCAGCCATATTCATACAAGTCCTCTTCATCATTGTTATTACACAGGCCCAGTGGGTGCATCTAGGAAACAAAATGGAAAGAAAACTTCAGCACACAGGCTGCAGGTGTGCTTGACTCATACTGTGCATTTCTTAGACTCAACAACCACAACTCGCCTCAACACTTAAAATTTTATAAGGTTGGGGCAGTTTTTCAACCTACAGAGAATCCTATTTCAGCACAATATGCTGAGCACTGGGGAGCAGACAATAGAGCCACTACAAATATATTTTATGGATGTTTCCTCACTGTTATGTAAGCAGTGGTCACCCAAGGTAGACATATTGCACAGAATGTTAGGAAAGAAAAACAGCACAACTCCCATATAAATGACAATCACTGGAAGCAGATGTGGCTCGAGCGGTTGAGCGCCGGCTTCCCACATGCAAGATCCTGGGTTCAATCCCCGGTCATGGTCCCTCAAAAAAAAACAAGCCAATTGCAATTGCTATGAAATACCATAAATTTAACATTAAGCACCAATTACAGATGAGACTGGGTTCATCAGTATTCAAGACTGTTTGGTTCTAGACTTAATGAAACATCTACTTCAACCTATGTCAGAGGACCTAGAAACACGTTCAGGACTGTATGGAGAGACCACTGAAAATACTGCAGATCCACCAAATATAATTAAAAGGCTGTTAAAAGGCTAGTTTCCCCTGGTTCCTGGGAAACAGATGAAATTCTTGGAAGTCTTTTCAAACTTTGCAAAGCACAAAATCAAAATAAGTAGAGAGCATCGTCAAATTTTGGCTAGTAAAAGTGTAGTGAGTGGAAGCCTGAAAGCCAGAATAACTCTAGGGTTTGCACTCACAGTTCTTTCATAAAGTCATATCATGCTCAGGATCCCTAATAACAATCTAAGAAGAGTCTGAAAAACCTCGGGAATCAAAGTAATTTATCAAGAACTTGATGAGTTTAAAAAAAAAAGTTTAAAAAAAAAAAAAAAAAAAAAAAAACAGAAGAATTATGTTTAGATTCATGGCATGCTAGAGACACAGAAGATCTGAAAACCCATTGTGCTAGTAAACAGAATAATGTACATGCTCTAATCCCCAGAGCCTGTGAGTGTGTTGCCTTACTTGCCCAAAGGAATTTCACAGATGCAATTAATTTTGAGATGGGAGCATGTCTTGGATAATCCAGGTGGCCCAATGCAATCCCAAGGGTCCTAAATCAGAGAAGGAGGGAGGCAGGAGAGACACAGAGTAGAAATGCAACATGAAGCAGAGGTTGGAGCAAAGGCTTTGAAGATGGAGGAAGGGGCCATGAGCCAAGGAAGAATGGAGGCCTCTATAAGCTGGAAAAGGCAAGGAAAAGGATTCTCCCCTACAGCCTCCAGAAGGAATGCAACACTGCACACCCATTTTAGACTTCTGACTTCTGGAACTGTAAGTGAATAAATTTGTGTTGCTTTAAGCCACTGAAGTGTGGTAATTTGCTACAGTGGCAACAGGAAACTAATACATCCATCTTGTCCCCACTCTTCATACAGATGAGGGAACAGAAGTTTAAAGAAGTGGGTCCAAGACAACCTGGCAGCAAGTGGCACACACAGAGGTGGCCTGACCCTCGGGCTAGCAGCTGGTGCCTTTCTCGCTCTACTTGCTCACTTTATTGTGGAGATTATCATCTGACTGGGGAGAAAAGACCAAGTGACGAAATCCTTAAGGAAAAAAAAAGTTTCCAGCTCTAAATTCTGTGATATGAGTGCAACATGAGTTTAGTACAGGCAGCAAGAGTTGCTAGAGTGTTTGGGAAGGCTTTGCGTAACTGCTGGCCTCAGGCTGAGCTTCAAAGGAAGATTACACTGGTCAGGGCAAAAGGAGGAGGTGCTAAGGTTTGAGGACAGCAAGATTGGTAAGAACGGTCACAGGCTATACCAAGAAGTTAAGAGAAGGGCTCAAAAACCAGAAAGGAGTTTGGACACCAAAATATTCTGAGGTATGGCATCATGAAAATAGTTCTTTTAAGCAGTTATAAAATTCTTGCCAGCAGTATGCCTCGACTTAAGAGACAGGAATGGGCAGAAAGGTGCCACCTAGGGATGAGAGATCCTCCACAATAAAGTGGAACAATGAGAAAGGGGGTGCAGAAGCCCAAAAAGCAGGTAAAGGGTCACCACTGACAGGACACCACTAGGAGCTGCCAGCATATCTTTATAGTGGGGGTGGTAGGTGCCATATAGCTCTGTCTGGACCTCACCTGGGTGATGATGGATAACCTACCCCCTGGGAATTCCAAGTCATGAATCAGAGAGCTCTGGGCCATCCAATTCTGTATGAGTCATTGGGCTCAAAGAGTTTGCTGGAAGAACCAATGAGGATATGATGCAGTGCAGTGGACAACACAATCTTCCCTCCAGGACGGCCCTGGAGGAAGAGACCACTCAAGGATTTTCTGTGGTTATTAAATGATAAGCAGCTTGAAACGTGAGACCTCCATGTATGAGTGAGTATGAGTATGAGTGCGGATGATAAGCAAATTGCAAACGCTCGGTCACCCTGATCCCCAAGGAAAGGCTCACAGCCCAGCTCAAACCAGAATAGCTCAAGTTATTTCCATGGCAACCACAATACTGACCCTTTCCAACAGTTGTCTATGGCGTTTTTAACTTAGCCATGCAACCTGGAGATTTCCAGATGAATAGCTGTTTTTTGGTTATTTAAACACGTATGAGGTTTGGCCAATGACAAAGAGTTGCATTGGGGGAGCAGAGGTATTGTCCTCGTCTAACACCTAGACCAGGACTATATCAAAACTTAACTAAAGATGGGGAGGTGGTGTAGCTCAGTGGTTTGAATGTCTGCTTCCCATGTACAAGGTCCCAGGGTTCAATCCCCAGTAGCTCAATAAAACACACACAAAACACTTAACTACATAAGCCAGACACAAAAGGCCACACAGTATATAATTCCATTTATATAAAATATCCAGAATAGGCAAATCCATATAGACAGAAAGTAGATTAGTGATTACCAGGGTCTGAAGAAGGGGAAAATGGGGAGCAATTGCTTAATGGGTACAGGGTTTCCTTTTGGGTGATGAAATGTTCTGGAACTAGACAGTAGTGATGGTTGTATAATATTGGGAATGTGCTAAAAGTCACTGAACTGTACAATTTTAAATGGTTAAAATGGATACTTTCATGTTATGTTGAGTTTTATCACACCAAAAACAAACCTTTATTAAGAGTTTACTCGGAAAATTTGACAACCTGTCTAGTGCACCCCTAAACTAATACAGGAATACCACCCCTCCAGAGCTTAAGCCAATTACAGTAGCCCTTCTGCAAACTGTGTCCTGCAGAATACTAGCCCTTCCAGAGGAAAAAGAGGTTCTTGTAAAAGTAAATAACATTGAAAACATTTCATAGGGATTCAGGATTTACATTTGTAAGTTAAATTTCTGCAGAGGACTGTGTTTTGTTTTGTTTTTTTTCATTTAAGGTTTTAACCTTTGCTAAAACCAGCACTTCCTCTCCTTGTCTATAAGCCCATTTTGCACTTTAATATGATTATGCTGTTTCACGGAACACACTTTGGAGAGCAGGTGAGGCTGGGGGGGTGGGGGTGGACGGGATGTGGGGAGGGAGAGTAGATCCGGAATGGGCACCAACACCCGTTCCACTCAACTCTGGAGCTCCCCAGCTATGGCCACAGGGAGGAGGCAGCCTGCCTGGGCCAGAGGCTAATGCTGGGGAGGAGGCCAGCACAGGGTCAGAGGGGCGGCTGGTGGAGAGCACACGCCCCGAGGCATACAGAAATCTCAACTATGTCAGTCTCAAACACACCCACTTGGCCCTCGGGCCTGCCGGCAGGCCGGGCTATGCTGTGCTCACAGCAGGCCTAGCCAGGCTCCTCTCCCCTGCTCATCTACGCCCCCGCCCCTGCTGCTGCTGCAACTCTCCTCCAAGACTCCCCTATCAAATCTTCCACTCTCCCTGGGGTGACTGTTGGCACCTGAAAATGTCAGCCCTGTCAAGGGTGTTGACATATGAACAGGGATCAAAGCCTTGAGAACCAAAAGGAATTTTTCTAAAGCACTGGAGGGTGTGATCAGTTGGTGTGGGTTGTTTGTTTTGCTGTGGAGGGTAAAGAGGCCACCAAAATAAGATCTCAGACTGTCGAAAATTTACCTGTATCTCTGCCACCTTCCCAGCACCATCTAACCTGCTATTCTCCTTAGTTCCTTATTCCAGTTTACATCTCTGGGTGCCCAAACTCCTGGTCCTGTCCATTCAATCTCAGCCATGTCCCTAAGTATCACTGGGCCTCTTCGACCCTTTTGCCTCTGCTCAGATCTCTATCTCTTGCACCCAATGACAGTATGGGCTTCCTGAAACGCCTGCCACCCCAGGCTCCCAGCCACTTCTACCCCAGGGGGGTTCTCTTTTCCCAAGAGCTCCAAGTTATGAACTCAGGAGACTGGTTTATAGGGAAGCCTAAGTAGTCATAATGTGAAGATAGTCGTGAGTGAACTGACCTGTCTGAAAGGATGGAGTAGTCTAGGCAAAGGCATACAATGCAAAACATGACAAGTCTGGGCAAAGTGAGGAAGGAGAGGGCTTTCCCGTTTATTGAGCATCTGCTATGTTACTATGTTTATGCATTTTTTATCTCACTTAATACTCTTACAGGGAGTCTTGCTAATTGTTAGAATATCAGACAACATAGTGACTAGACCATGCAAATCAGCTGTAAAGCAGAAATGCAGATTGGCAACTGATGTAGAAATTAATGTGTCCATGAAAGTCACTAGCTAACTGCTGGATTCAACTCAAAGCCAATGGCAAACACCCTAGTTAAAGAATAAAGAGAAAGAACTAAAGCTGCCATGGGAATGACCAAAGGATTAAGAGAGGACCTTGGAAAAAGTGAGAGCCCTCCAATGCTGCTAAGGTTGAACATAAAGTAAAGGATGTCACAATCATTCTCTTATACAATTCTGCTGAAAAAAACCCAACACTACCCACAATGGGATTCACTGTGTTTATTCTCAGAAATAAAGAAAGCTGCAATTTTCATTTAACTTATTAAATTAAAAAGGAAAAACAATTATTTTCAGTTTCATTTTTCAAGATAAAGCTCCATTGAAACTTCTCTTTCTAGTATTTACTAAGACATGTTGGCCTTCAATTTTAAAAGATTGCCAAGGTCATTTTCTGGATAAACAATCATCTCTGGATAATGAGGAGCTCCTATATATAAAATGCACATAATCTCCTGGAAGGTTCGATTAGGAATTGCTCCCACACCCCCCTCCAAACAACTACCACCTAAAAACCAGGCTTGTTAATTCATACATGTGGACACCAGCCAGTGACACACAGCCAATGACTACATGTAAGACCTGGGTGCACTTCTGAGAGCTTAATCATTCAAAATAATCTTAGGATATCATCAGTGTACGGTGTTCAAACATGTCAACCTAGAACTTTATGTGGCCCATAGGCATTTAAGAATTATAGGTGTTTCTGAGTTTCTTTTCTTAAAATTATTATATGTGTAGGGTTTACTCGACCATATGTTTGAAATTTAAGAAGTTTTTCCCTTAATAACTTTAAGAAGGTTAAAAATGGCTGAATTATGTGCAGGAACTCTGGGATGTCAAAAAGAACTACTAATGAAAACATAAGGGAAAAAAATCAAATAGACTTGAAAACCTAGAAATGAAACTTGACAAAGACATAACTGAACAGAAAACACGGAAGAAAGGAAGGATGGTTTGAAATGAGAAGACAAACAAAACTTCTGGGATGGATCCCCAGAAGAACTTGATGCAAATAATTAATAAGTTACAACTGAATCGTAAGGATATAACAGAGAGTATGTCATGTGTTATTGCTTTGGTCTTATACAGTAGAACAATAACTGTGGGATGCTCAGAGTATTGCGTAGGTGAACTGAAGGAAGAATGTCCAGTTATTCCTTTATCAGGAGGTTGGACATTATTATGAAGCTGTAGCTCTTGCTTTCTTACGCCTGATTTTGTCCCAGAGTGTTTTGAGATGGAAAGACATGAGACTTTGAAGTCTTGCAGCCTTGTGTTTAAACCTCACTTCTGCCTCTTATGAGGCGTATCACCTCGGGCAGATAACTTCGTTTCTATAAACCTCGATTTTCTCATTTGCAAAACAGACAATAGCATCTGTCTGAAAGAATTGTGTAGGGATTAAGTGAGATAGAAAACATTAACATAGTAACACAGTAGATGCTGGATAAATGGGAAAGCCCTCTTCTCCTTTACTTTCCCCAGGCTTGTCACGTTCCTGTGCAGCTGAAATGTCACCTCCTCCAAGAAGGCATTCCAAATACACCCATACAGCTAGCTGCTCTCACCTCATTGTTCTCAAATGTTCTGCATGGTGCTTACCACATCTAAGACAGGCACCTGCTTCTAGAAGGACAGTCTTACCCAGTGGCTCCCTTCCATCCGTCCCACATCCCCCCAGCCCTGTGCCCAACAGGTGCTCAATAAATAACTGCTGGCTGGACAAACAGCCTTAGCCTGAAGGCAGGCCAGCTGCCATGCCTCTGCTTTGTGTTTTGGACAAGCCACTTGGGTCTCTGCTTGGCTAAGTGAGGGACCAGAGCCAAATGGGTTAGAATTTAACCAAATTACTAAGTGAACATAAAAAAGACCCAGCTCTTACAGTCATTGATTGTTAAGTCACCAAATACATTCCCAGGAATTAAAAAAAAAAAAAAAAATTCCAGGCAGTGGCAGAGGAGCAAAGGCTGCTTCTTCTTGGTCCTGGTTCTGGAACCAGAGCAAGCTGGGCATCTAATGCTTTTTACGCGCAGAGAACAACATTGCTGCCCTTCATTTAGCCTGCTTGTAACAGTGCTTTAAATGAGCAGAAGGCAGCGAAGGAGGCAGAGGATGTCCTCCCCAAACAAAACAAGTCTTAAATTTTACCTCCCACATACAATCTTGGGAAGCTGCTCTCAGCTCCAAGAAACCAAGGGAGTTAACCAAGGAAGAGGCAGATGTGGGACCCAGAGCACACGGAATCCAAGACAGAAGAGAAATAAAGGGAAGTCCCATGGTGATAGGAAATCGCCTGGGGTGCTATGGGGGCTCTGGGAGAGCCAAGAAAACAAACACACCACCACTGCCAAAACCTGAATCATTACCCATTGGGTTTGCTGGTACAGAGAAAAGTTTTATAGTTTCTGAACAAGTGAATGAAGTGATAGTTATGTGACAACTAAAGTAATGGGGGTGGGGGAAAGACAATTATTAGCACCAGAGAAAACAAAAAGTTACACCAGAAAGTAAACCATCATCAGAATACACTGCATGGCCCAGCTGAGAGTACTGACCACCATCATACTGTAAACCCTGATCAAAACAAAAACTCTATAAGAAGAAGACAGGGGGTGGGGGGTAGGCATAAGGATGGGGTAAGGGGGTGTGTGTAAGACAACATTTTCATCTTCCATAGTAGTATGTCAAAAAATAATTTTGAAACAGACTAAAAACACAAAGTAGCAGTGTAAGTATGTTATTTAGAAACAAAGAGGTGACTAGCAAAAGAAACCACTAAAGAATTGAAAGTAGTTGCTCCTGGAATGACAAAGGGTGGAATAGTAGAATGTTTTCTAACTATAAGCCATGAGTGGACGTATATCTGCATTACTTTGATTAGAAACTTTAATTTTAATTTAATGTCCTTGTTTTTTAGAGAAGCATACTGAAGTGTGCAAAGTAAAACTACTTTAAAATACTTCAGCAAAACAAAAAAATTAAAAAGAAATAAAGCAAATAGCGCAAAATCTAGAATTTTTGGAATATGAGTGGAAGTCATTAAATAAGTCTCTCTAATTTTATGGGTTTGAAATTTTTCCTAACACACATTTTCAATTTTCTTTTTTTTTTATTTAAAATTTTTTAAGGATTTATTTATTTATTTTTATCCATTTTATGCCCCCCCTCCCCCCTGTTTTTGCTGTTTCTGTGTCCATTCGCTGGGCAATTCTCTGTGTCCATTTCCTGCCCTCCCTTCTCATCCTTCTCCTCCTGTCTTCACTGGGATTCGATCTTCGGAACCTCAGATTTGGGAGAGAGGTGTCCTACCGCCTGTACCACCTTAGTTCCTGGTTTTTCGGTGTGTCTTGTCTTGGCTCTCCCTTGTGCCACGCTCATTATGTTATCATCTTGCTGCGTGGCTCACAGGGCCTGACAGCACACCCACGCATGGGGCCTGGTGGCCCACGTGCCTTCTATATTTCTCTTTTTAAAATTTTTACCGGGAGGTCCCGGGGATTGAACCCAGGTCCCTCCATAAGGGAGACAGATGCCCAGCCATTTGAGCCACATCTGTCCCCCTGTTATATCTCTTAAGGTTGACCAAAGTTACCTAAAGTTACAGTCTTTTCCCATACAGGATGGTCACATAATAAATCAAGCTTAGTTTGTCACCAGCATTCTAAAAACCAGACCTAGGGAGAAAAACTAGGTCTGGGGACACATGCATGGTTTCTAATATAGCAAATGTTTAACCTACCCTGATTATCGCAAAATCAAGACAGCGAGAATATTCGCATCACTTTCAATTTTCAAAGGAAAAGAAACAACTTGCTTATTTAGAAAACTAGCTGAACTTTTAATGTTGGAGACTGGCTGGTCTTCTCCCTAGTTTTTCCACAAAGCCTTTTCCCAGCACAGACCTGCTCCTCCAGGTTTCAAAGCATGTCAATCTGCCAGCACCCACAGTGCACTGCTGCTGGTCACCTGATTCCATCCCCGACTGCTTCTCAGACTCTTAGTTCTCTTGGGAGTGGGAAGCACATTCTAGTCTGTAGAGATTTGCAAGTCTATTTACATAATAAGCACTAACTGTTCATTGAGAGCTTCAAGGTATTCCTCATATCTACTTTTTTCCATCTCCACTGCTACCTAAGTTAGTCCAGATAACGGTCTTCCTGACTGGTCTCCCTGCTTCTACTCTGGCCTCTTTTAACCCAATCTCCAGATAGCAGCCAGGGCAAGCTGAGGGGAAGTGAGTCTCACCAAGATACCTCCTGCTGAAAACCTAGAGGGCTGCCACCACGCTGGCCCTGAGCCTCTTCCGCAGACAGTCACCCAGACCTCCCTCCATTTTGCTCATGAGGCTCCAGCTTCCTGGTCTTCCTCTGGTTTCTTTAACCTCCAAGCTTTGTCCAGCATGCTGTTCCACTGCCTAAATTGCTTTTCCCACCTCTAGAGCTCAGCTCAAAGGTCTCCTCCTCAAAGGTATCACCCTGACAACCTTAGCAAAAGAAACTTCCCATCTCCTCTGCCCTGCTTTCTTTCCCAGACCATAGCTTGCTTCTTTCATGCCACTTAGGAAAACTCGTGCCCTTAGCATGTTTCTTTGGTCAGTATCCCTTACAAGAGCTCAGCATGCCAGTTCTGCTCACCAATGCTTCCCTAACACCTAAGAACAAAACCTGGCACACAGTACGTACTCAAACATTTGTTGAGTGAGGCAATCGAGTTACAAATCGAAAACGTAATTATACACTTAAGTAGAGTAAGCCTGGTCTTTAGGGTCCGAAAATACAGATTAATCGCATCACCAGGAATTTTATGTGGGTAGTTACTGCACTGCTGGACCTAAGTCCCTTCCTTCACATGTTTCAGCAGATTCTACGGGTCCCCGCACTGGAAGAGGCAGGGAAGCATTTTATGAGGCCAAGAAGGGATGGGACAAGTTCTCTGCATAGGTGAGGGGACACCTGGAGAAAGAGTCTATCTGGGGTTGCTGTCCTGGAACCAGTCCAGGACCTGGGACTGGGATGGCTGGAAACACAGCACAGAGGGGATGACTTGGGGAGACCCAGTGCATAGACAACCAGCTGCCTTCACTACCCCACAACCAAAAATAACTCCCAGGTGGCACCATACTATGATATGGATTTGGATGTTGCCAAAATGGCAGACACAATAAACACTGACTGTTCTGAGAAGCCCAATTTTCTTACAAAAACAGACAGATCCTTTAACCTCTAGCAGTGGCACAGAAACCGTACTTGCATTTCCAAATAAGGAGCTGCTGAGGCAAAAATTGCTAACAACAAGCAATGTGTACACCCGACCATCTTCAGTGCCAGGTATCGAACTGCTAGTTTTATGCTGAAATATGAAGATGTACCGTCTTCAAATTTCTCAGAGTACAGCCAGGTTGACCATCATGGTTTCACAGTTTTGTTAACAGACGAAGAATCTATGGAAATTTTTAAGCCAAAAGGTTAAATATCTGGAGAAACAACTATTTCCCCTTGAGTACGGCACATCAAGCCAAGCTTTGAAACCAAGACCAGCTCTTTTAGAAGTGTTCAGTACAAAATCCTTGAGATATACTGGTACACTTTCCACATGCCTGAAAGGGCAAAGCTGAAACCAGGGCTGGGTGGTGCTTTTATCCAAGGTTACAATATCTCTATGCTTTGCTGAAGGTTTAAAATAACTTCAAAAGGGCCGCCTGCTTCTAAGTGGGTTACTGTTACACAGGAGCCAAATACTAAACTAATAGGAGGACGAGACATTTCACTTGGTAATATTATCTCATCAAAAAATTCCTGGGGATTTAAAAGGGAAACTTCCTTCCTTTTGTCCTTTTGCTGCTGTCAGCCAGGGTAGGGTGTTGCTTTGATACAGAGTTTCACATGAAACAGCCCCAGACTTTTTCTTCAAAGGTGCCATGGCTTATAATTTATGTGAAGGAATGGAAAAGGCCAGCCCCACCCATTTTTTCTCTGGAATCCTAAGGATTATTTTTTCTCTTCCATGTACAAAAAAAAAAACCAGACAACTCTTTTGCTCTTTGAAGAGTCTAATCATTTTTCTGGATGTAGAATTCAAAAGTACTTGAATATAGTTGTCCCCCTGTTGTCATAGCAACAGGCAACTGTAATGGGGGCAGAAACTGCCCCAGACACAGAAAAAGAGCTGGCTGTTGCGGCTGTCTGCTCGAGACATCCAACTGGGAATCTTAAGAGGATTAAACCAGCACTACTTCTCTGCTGAGGACTCTGGTTTCCAGAACTTGAGTCCCAACGGGGGAAGCTTGTGTCTTCCCCCAGTGGGTGTCACTTCAGAGAAAAACTATGAACAGGCTCTATTCATGCTTCCTCTATTATCAAAAAGACAAACCAAGAAATCACCTGTCAGAACCCAGGGGAAAGTAGCAAGAATTTCAAAACCAACCTTCTCACTTGAATATCTCCCAGCCCCTGGAACTTCATTTTGTCACATAATCATGTTGAAACTTAGGTATGGCCCTGTGCAGATCTCATTTCTGACCTCACTGACCTCCACTTAGAACTTCCATTTCTGGTACCAAATAGGTAAGGGGATGTGTCATAATCTTTTTTTTTTTAGTAGCACATAGGTAATAGAAAAGAGCTTGAGAAACATAAAGTAAATGTAATTCTAAATTCATTCTTAAAGTGACTCAAAGTGACTCATAAGGCTACCAGATGACAAGTATTGTTCCCTACATAGAAATTCACCAATATTACTTTAAATCACAAGGCAACTTAATAAAGGACCACTTGATTGTTCTTATTACGAAGAGGTAAAGATTCGTGCTTGTTTGCACTGAAGTGTTATTAAATTAAGAAACCAGTTGTGGAGGGATAAAAGTGGAATTCTCTTTCTTCCATATTTAAAGAGTATTAAAATAATAAATCATTAAAACTGCATGATACAGGGCTGAGATTGGAAAAATAAAACAAATGGAAAAGAAATTCTAAAAACACATTCAAACTTTTATAAAATCTTAATATGACACAAACTAAAAGTAACATAAGGATGTAATAAAGGAATCACTAATAAATTCTGTTGGGACAGGTGGAGAGCAATGTAGAAAAAGTTTAGTTTAGCCATCCACAAGTTATTCTGAGAGATGATGAGGCAACACGAAGTTAAGGCACTTCCATTAGGACAGTTAACACACTAGACAGCCACCAAGGTGGCAGGAAGAACAAATAAATGTATTCCCAAAACTTCTCCATGATGTGCAGTATAAAATGACAGATGCGGAATAAAACGACAGAGAGATAGGGACATATATAAATCATCTGCAGTAAGAAAAGAGAAAAGCCATCAGCATTGTTGGTAATGTGACAGTAAAATCAATGAAGTAAATCAACTGTTAAGCCCCACTGAGGCAGAGCTGAAGGGAAAGAGGTACATGAATACACCCTGGGCACACTGCAAAGAAGCTCAGTTTGGGGGGAAGCAGCAGGCAATACGCCACAGAGCCCAAGCTACTTATGTCCTTTCCCCCTTACTTCATTTTCATAAAAGATCCCAAGCAAGTAATCTGAAAAGAAAGAATTTCACCTGATGAAATTTTAAAGTAGCCATCCTCCAAACTGTGAAAAATTAGAAAAGTGCCCCCAAAGAGTATATAATTAAAAAAATGTGCCTAATTTATAAGGTATTATGAAATCATAAAAAGATGATGATGATGGTAACATGGTATAAAAAGGATATATGAAATATTAAGAAAAGTGTATGTGCAGAACAACTGTTTAAAAATAACATCTGCAGCTGAACAAAAACTAGAAGGGAACAAAGAATTTTAAAAATGGGTTAGAAAGTAAGGATGGTCAGAGGATTTTTCTTTTTTGGATTTCTAGTGTTCATTCAAACCAGCATTTCCTAAGCAATGACCTCGTGCCAAGCCCTGCGTCAGACCCTGGGCCAGAAAAGGAAACTCAGCCCTGGGCCCTCCCTTACTATAATGTTGTCTGACCAGCAGGTTTAAAGAAATTCTAAAACGTGTGCGCATACACTGACAAGACAGATGGCTGAAATTTTAAGTTCACCAGGGTTTACCCTATAAAGCAGCTCCATGTGTAACTCAATAACAAAAACAAATGGCAGTACTACCCAAAGCCCACTGTCAAACCGTTACATTCCCGTCCCACAACAAACACACAGCCTCAGATGAGCTTGGCCAACATCCATGAGATCATGACCGAGAAAGCTCTCTGTGTAAGCTAGAAAGATGGGCACGGGTAGGGTAGGGCAAACATGCGTTAATTACCAAGGAAATACACAGGCAGGCAGCAGGAGCTGGGCAAGAAAAACACAGAAGGAAGATATTACAAGCCAGCACTAGGGGAATAATCAGCTAAGACACTCTTCTAATCAATGGTGACAACAGTTCACCTTTGGTTATCCTAAAAGTCTGTACTTGTTCAAGAGGACCACCTGACCAGAGAAACAGGACACATACAAAGCAAACAGACAAAAAAAACACTCAAAACAACAACAAAACTAAAATTCCTTTCAGCATATGACTGAAAATATACACCTCCAACTATTATTTTTTAAAAAGTACAAGGTAAGAGGTGTTTATCAAAAAGACAATCACTCATGAGATTTGGAAAATTTCTCACAAGGGACAGTGGGATGCAATAACCCCACTTTGCTGTGATCTTGATTAGTTTTCAGAATGCAAAGGAAGGCATTATCTCCCAACCATGAGTCTAAGTTCATTTTTTCTTTTAAACAAGTTATTGAAGTATATCATTCATATATAAGTTCCTTTTTATTCAGAAAGCCTCTAATTGGAAAAACATAGAAACTGAAATGGGATGAATAATCCAACATTTGCAGAGCAACTCTTCTGAGAAGGGGACTTTAATATCTAGTGTTAAGAGCAGGTCCTTTGGAGTCTAGCCTAAAAGTAGCCTGTCATTCTACGCGGACCCCACCAGGAGATGTGATTGTGCCACACTACGACAAACATGGTTTTTGAGGCGTACTGGCCCGGGTGGAATCCAGCACTTCCACTTAACTTCTGTTTGGCTTTAGGGGAGTCGTATAACCTCTGGCCTTATTTCCCCATCTGAAGGACAGTACCAAGGCTACCCATCCTGTGAATTTTCCTGAAGATAAGAAGCAAAGCAGGTCCATGTGCCTAGCACATGGAAAGCCTTTAAAAAATGAGGGGGGTTGGATGTGGCTCAAATGGTTGGGCATCCGTCTCCCATATGGAGGACCTGGGTTCGATTCCCGGGACCTCCTGGTAAAAATTAAAAAAAAAAAAAAAAAAAAAAAATATATATATATATATAGAAGGCATGCGGGTACGCTGTTGGGTGCCGCAAAAGGGTACGCCATCGGGCCCCATGACCGGGTGACCCCCCCATCCCCATGTGCGAGTGTGCCATCAGGCCCCTCCGAGCCATGCAGCAAGATGATGACATCACAGAGGAATGACACAAGGGAGAGCCAAGACCAGATGTGCCAAAAAACCAGGAACTAAGGTGGCATAGGTAAAAGGATGCCTCTCTTCCACATCGGAGGTTCTGAGGATCGAATCCCAGCGAAGACAGAAGGAGAAGGATGAGAAGAGAGGTCAGGAAACAGACACAGAGAATTTCCCAGCCAATGGACACAAAAACAAAAACGGGGAGGTGGGGGTAAAAATGGATAGAATAAATAAATCTTTAATAAATAAATAAATAAATAATGAGGCAATAGACATGACACCAAAAGCACAAGCAACCAAAGAAAAAATAAATAGATTGGACTTCATTGACATTAAAAATGTTTGTGCTACAAAGAACACTATCAAGTAAGGGAAGACAACCCACAAAATGACAGAAACTAATGCAAATCATATACCTGATTTAAAAAAACAACAACTTAAATCTAGAACTCTTACAACTCAATAATAAAAAGACAAATAACCCAATGCTGAACAGATACTACTTCAAAGAAGAAATGCAGACAGACAATAAGCACATGCAAAGATGCTCAACATCATTAGCCATCAAGGAAATGTGAATCAAAACCAAAATGAGGGGAGTGGGTGTAACTCAGTGGTTGAGTGCCCGCTTCCTAAGTACCTCCTTTAAAAAAAAAAAGAAAAAGAAAAAAAAGATATCACTTCACACCTACTAGGATGGCTATAATAAAAAAGATAATAACAAATGATACTGAGGGGGTGGAGAAATTGGAACCTTCATACACTGCTGGTAGGAATGTAAAATGGTACAGTCCCTTTGGAAAACAATCTGGTAGTTCCTCAAAAGCTTAAAACACAGAGTGATCATACGACCCAGGAACTCCACTTCTAGTTATATATATACCCAAGAGAAAGGAAAACACATGTACAGGTCTTTGTGTGGACATGAATGTTATTAGTAGCACTATTCATAATAACCAAAAAGTGGAAACAATGTTCATCAACTGATGAATAATAGGTAACATATTTATACAATGGAATGACGAGCCCTGAAAACATTATGCTAAGTGAAAGAATCCATATATTGTACGATTCTGTGTAAATGAAATGCCCAATACAGGCAAATCTATAGAGACAGAAGTCTGAGGGGGGAAAAGGGTAGTAACTGCTAATGGGTATGGGGTTTCTTTTGGGGATGATAAAAATGTTCTAAAATTCATTGTGGTGAGATGGTCATACAACTCTGAATATACTAAAAACCATTAAATTGTACACTTTATATAGGTGAATTGTATGGTATGTGGATTATATCACAATAAAACTGTTATTCAAAATTATGTTAATAAAGGGTAGGAGAAAGAAAAAAAAAAAAGATAGAGGGGCAAGACTATCATTATTGGCATGGCATGATGAAAAGAGTGCAGCCGAGCTCCATCACTTCAGATAATTATTTTATCTCCCTGAGGTTCAGTTTCCTCATCCATAAAACAGATGGCACTCGCCCCACCCAAGTGAGTCCATTAACAAGTAAATGTACTTAATAAATAAGGATTTCAAAGTTGAGGGGGTGAGGGGAAGAGGACTTGTTAGGGTATACTACTTAAGAGGGAAAAGGGTTCTAGCCAGGGGCCCAATACTACAGAAGGAAACTAAGGGCAGCATCACAGGGGGATAAGGGAAAGGGGAGTTGGGCTGAACTGTAACCACCCCCTTTGAATGCCAAGACCTATAATGAAGCAAGGAACCCAACACAGAATTCAGGGACACGGGGATGCAGGGACACCAGTGATGACTCCAGAGTGGTCAAGAGCCCCGGGAAAGGAGAGGGTGTTTTGAGGTCCCCATGGACTCACTAGCTATACCCACAGGCTACAGATTCACCACCTGTCCCTGCTTCGCTGTAATTGCCCTGGTGAGTTTCTAAACCAAGGGAATGAGCCAAGGGCACTTCAGGAGGTGACACTTGATGAAAATTGCTTGATAAAAATATTTCTGTGTAGTCTGTTAACAGCGAGGGAGGAGGGGACAGGGAGGGCGCAAATCACAGGCTCCAGCTTTAAAAGCAATAAATTATATGCTGGGCTTTGCCACCCTGTATGACCTTGGGCAAGTCACATAAGGGCCTCATTCTCTCTGATCCTGAGAGCAAGGGGAATGCCTGCCACCTGCCTACCTCATGGGGGCTTGGGGAGGATTAATGAGATAATGTCTGAGCAGTGCTTCAGGCTCCTTGGAGACAGCCACTATATATCAGGAATTATTAGCACAAGCTAGGACAGTTTCTTGCCCATTCCTCACCTCATTAAGCTACCTATGCCTTATTACATCCATCTACTATAAAAGTTCTTGTTCAAAGAGTGAACTGGGGAAGGTCAGAACCCAGGCTGCCCTTATTAAAAGACATTCCCTCGTCAGTGACAGGGCAGCCTGAAAGTTTAGTGGAGTGCCCAGCATTTGCAGCATTTGATACCAGACATGCATGATTTTTTTTTAAGGTGTGGGGAGTACTTTTTGTGTTACAGCCCCCCCTCCAACATTCTAGAGCATTAGGGGAGAGATTGCCAGGTTGTGGGGGTGGGCATGGGTTCCTGGAGTCTTCAAATACTCAGTTCTTAAGTATCAAACTGATGGTCAGGTTTTTGCAGTGTCTAATTTCAAGACAACCAAACTAAAGAAATCAGGTGGCTCTTACTTCACATACAAAGAAACCTGTATTTGTTGTGTTTTTAAGTGAGGGCAAGGCCATGTTGTGCAAGTGAGTGTGTGTGGGTGTAGGTCTGTGTGTGCAAAAGATACAAAAACTATACTCAATGTAGATCTCTATCTTCAAGGTCTTTATTTCTTTCTTAGTCCTGGGACGTACCAAGACAGGAGTCAGATAACGGGGACCGAGGCCTTCAGGCAAAAGGATGCAGAACCTGAGTGTCTGGGGACCCGTGGGCCAGAGAGCTGAGGGAACAGCTCTGCCACGGTGCTCTCGCACATATCCACATAGGCCACACAGACAAAGGCTTGCCCCATGGCTCACATGAGTCTTGGCAGAACGCCTTGTGACCCTCCTGGAATAGGAGGGGGTGGGGGGATGAGGCACACTTCGAGGCCATCCCTATCTCCCCTGGGTGGCTGTCATGAGACAGTTTCTCTCATCACCTTCCAGATTCTGATGAGGAATGAGGCTTCCGGTCCCAGCCCCCTCAGAACAAAAGTGCAGAACATAAACCTGCTTAGCCACAGTCTAGATAGAGGTGGTTCCTTGGCAGCAGGGTATCCCACAATTCATGCTGCAGTCATCTGGCCCCTCCATTTTAGTGTCTTCCTTTTTTGGCTTGTGGAACAAGGACCACAGGGAGCTGGCACCTTTGGCTGATCTTCCTTTCACTGCCTATGTAAGTAATAAACTGTTGGAATCTAAAACTGTATCTCAGTGGCTGGCGAGGCCTCATCTTGTGTACTTGACAAGGGGTATGTTCAACTTTATATGTGCACCAAAGCTTTATGTCAAGAGGACAGATCTATCAAAAGAGAAAGCAGCAGGATACAGGGCAACAAGCAAAGCTTTAGACTCAAGCAGACTGACAACTACTAGGTCAACCTCCTAGCATAAACAGAATTCTTTCCCTCTCAGTTTTGTCATCTACACATAAGGATACCAATACTGACATTATAAAGTTGTTGTTAAGATTGGACATAACATACATAAAACTTCCAGAGCAGTGCCCAACACAACCACAAAACCATCAGTGACAACAAAAATAACAGCTGCTGGGGAGCGGATGTGACTCAAGCAGTTGGGCACCTGCCTCCCACATGGGAAGTCCTGGGTTCAGTTTCCAGTGCCTCCTAAAGATGAGCAGATGCAACAAGCTGATGCAACAAGCTGACAATGAGCAGAGAGCGGATGTGGCTCAAGCAGTTGGGCATCCGCTTCCTATATGGGAGGTCCCAGGTTTGGCTCCCGGTGCCTCCTAAAAGGAGGACGAGCAGACAACAAGCAGACACAGCAAGCAGACACAGCGAGCAAAGACAGCGAGCAGACAGACGAGGTGGCCATCTGGAGGTGGGGGAGGGGGGAGTAAGTAAGTAAGTAAATCAATAAATAAATGTTTAAAAAAATAGCTGCTAACACTGACTACATGCTTGCCATGTTCTAGATACTGTTCTATGACTGTTACAGGTATTATTAACTCATTTGATCCTCAACGACCTGAGAGGCAGGTATTTTTAGTATTCTTACTTTATAGATGAGGAATCCAAGGCAGAGACATTCAGTGATTTGCTCAAGGTCACACACAAATAAGTGGCAGTGCTGGGATTTAAATGCAGGCAGCCTGTGAATCTGGGCTCTTAACTCTACTGCCACTCTAGACATCAAATAGATTCCAATGACTTTCTTACTGATGAAAATAAACTAACATAGGTTTTATCTATTCCAGGTACAAAGAATGGTTCCTGTCCCGCTATCTTCTTAGTTATTTGGTTAAGCCTGAGAAAAAGGACAAAGAGACAAAGAGAACGGAGGCTGCACGGACCTAGCTGACAAGACTCTGGAAGTGATGGGTGATTCAGTCTGCTGGGCAGCAGAATATACAACCTGGTTCACAAACTGAGCTTCATAACCCCTCTGCCTCCAAGTGTCAAAGGCCCAAATTTATGAGTATGTAAGCATCCACAATACATTCAGCCAAATGCTGAACCAATTAAGACAGAAGTGGCAACGGAAATGGAAACACAAAATTCAGGGTGGTGGTCACATTTTGCAGGAAGGGAGAGGGAAATATATATCTTAGGCTAGTCTGTGAATGTCCAAATACTTGGTAATAGTATTGTTTTATACCTCAAACCTTGATTTCTTAAGAAAGCATCAACTTGACAACTTTATTACATAATAAATTCACCCATAGCACCCCCATCTCAAACACACTCTACCCACTTCATAAATCAGCGTCTCCTGTATGCAATCCAGTCAGGTCCTTTCAGGTATTTTCTCTCAGATATTCAGTTTCCCAAAGCCCTGACTAGCAGCAACCTACCTCTGCAAACGTCTCAGATATTCAATTTAAGGGGAAAGATGTAAAAAATTTAAATGTGTGAAATCCAGTGAGGCACCAAAAGGTGTCTTGAAGAAAACAAATGACTGTTAAACTAACAATCTATTTCAATTTTCCCAATCTGAAGAAAAATTAATACATAGTAGCAATTAGAACTTGATCTAGCAATCTGTTAATAAAGGAAACAGGTAATTTTCTTTAAACTGGGAGGTGGCCAAAGAAGTAAAGAAAACTCCAAGTATTTGGCTAGTTGGTTGGTAGCGCAGGGTAACTGGCCAACCCTATCTCCTTCATCAGGAGGCAGCTGAACCACAGCCAGAAGCTACAGGAGCACTCACAGCCCTGGCATAAAAGAGCATCAGCCACCTAACTTATAGTGAAGCTTAGAGAACTGAACTAACTCAGACCACCTGAGCCATCTGCTCTGCTAACTTACTACTCTGTGGGGAGATGGAAAGCGTCGCCTCTGGACCACAGCCTGAATCCCAGCTCAGTCTCTTACAACTCTGGCCTTTAGCACATTACTTAGCCCCTTTCTGAACCTTGTGGTTCTTCATCTAGAAAGCAAGGGGGAAAACTGCCCATCTTGGACAGCTTCCTATACCATGTTCAACACACAGGGACCATTTCTCCCTCCATGAGACTTGGTTTGTGGCCTCCTAAGACCAAACCTTTCAAGTAGGGCCTAAGTAATGATCTATTGCTTTAGTGTTTGGGATTAAGGCTTGAGATGAAGTAATGCTGTGGACAGAAAAGACCTTAAAACTTTACACTCCTTCACAGGTTGTCCATCTCCTCTTTTCGGTAGCCTTTAAGACTTTGCTTTATCCTTGTGTTGGGCTATTTCACTACAACATGTCTGGGGGGTGGATTTATGGATTTATTTTCATTTATCCCACTTCACAAAGCACTCTGTATATTTTCAACCTGAAACTGTCTCATTTCACTTCTCGGAAGAGTATTTGCCTGCCTGCCACTGCCTCTCTTCTCTTCCTCTGGAACATCTATCAGACTTGTGTTAGAGGCTTGGGTTTGTCCTCCATGTCGCTAAACTACTCTGTTAATTTCTTTTTACTCTTCTGCTATTTTTGGGGAAATTTCTCAGCCTCTCTGCCAAATCACTAATCCTATCTGTATCTTTGCTCAGTTTGGAGTTTTGCTTATTAAGATTTAAATTTCAATGCCTATTTTTCATTTCCAGCATTTCTACATTAGTCTTTCTACTATCCACCTATTAATATTTCCTTTCTGCCTAGTGTGTTTCATAATTCCTTATTCTTTCTTACAGATAGCTGTAATTCCTTTGTTTACCTCTGATAATCCTAAAAATATCCATTTTAAAGTTGTTGTCAGACAACAACTTTATTTTCATTTAATCTCCCGAGGTCGATTTTATCTGGTGTCTTTCTTAGAGTTAGTTTTCCTTAGGTGTTTTGGAATTTGGGTTTGAGAATTTATGGGGATGGGGTGATGGGTGCTTCTTCTCTGTAATCTCTCCCCCTCTGCCAATGGTTTTGTGGCTACTTCTCCCAGGATCCCTAAGCCTGAGACAGGTTTTGTATTGACAGATCAGGCCGCCAGGCCAGAGTGACACCAGTAAACTTTAGTCATTGTGCGGCCTCGGCCTATGTGCGGGTGCAGGCTGCAAGGTTGTATCGGTTTCCTCCCACAGGCCTAGGCTTCACCCTGAACGATAATTGTTATAGATTTTTTTTTTTTTTTTTTTAACTATCAGTATCCTTTTATTTAATGTATCTTTATTCTGAACATCATAGGTTTGTTTATTCCAATCCAGACTAAAAATGTCTTCCTTTTACTTGGAGTATGTATCAGTTTTCTATTGCTGTTATAACAAATTATCACACATTTTTTAATTGCTTAAACAACACAAACTTATTTTATAGTTCTGTAGGTTATAAGTGCAACACGTGTCGCTCTAGACTAAAATCAAGACGCTGGCAGGGCTGCATATCTTTCTTTATGCTCTAGTGGAGAATCCTTTCTCTTGTTTTTTTTTTTTTCCCCAGCTTTTAGAGGCTACCTTATTTCATTGTTTCATGACCCCCTTCCTCCATTCTCAAAGCCATCAGATGAGTACCTCTCTGACCCTTCTTCCATCATCACATCTTTTTTTCTGTTTCTAGCTGGGAAAGGTTCTCCACTTTTAAAGACTTATGTGATTACATGAGGCCTATCCATCCAGGATAATCTCCCCATTTCAAGGTCCAGAATCTCAAACACATCTGCAAAATCCCTTTTAGTATGTAAGGTAACATATTCATAGTTTCCAGGGATTAGAACGTGTATGTATTTGGGCTTCATTATTCTATATACACAGAGTATTGATTTATCATTTCTGTAATTACTGACATGGTTGAGTTTAAGTCTATTATTTTGATAAGTTTTACTAGTGATTTTCTTAGTAGTACTGTTCTGTATATATTTCCTTCCTCCACAGTCATTTTAGAAAAAGTTATTTTAATTCAGATTTTCATAGGGTATTTTTCCATAGAGGTGAGTCACATGGACTCTTTTTTTTTTTTTTTCCACCTCATTGTTATAATTTCTTGCATTGCAAGAATCACCATATGTGAGCAAGAGAATACCATCAAGTCCACTCTAGTCCATAGTTCTTCCCCCAATCCAGAGGCGACTGGGATGGTGATGTCCACTCCAACTCCAAGTAAGAGAGGGCTTATATCCCATGGATATGGTGGGTGGGATGATCCTGCCTGCAGATGCAGGCCCTCTCCATTCCCTGGGATGGCCATTTCCCATCGTTGTCTCCTCACCAGGTGACTTGGATGAGTCCATTGAGCTGTAGAGTAGGAGTTGCAGCTCCACCTAGATTTCATGCACACCTGGCACGTTATAGATTTTTTTAGCCTCTTTACATAGATGAAATAGCCCAGCCCAGACCTTGGTTTTAAGCAGTGAGTCTGGCTCCAGTCGTTCCCCCCCGCCATCCCCTCCCCGCATGGGCTACTTTTAGTTCCCACTGCCCCACCAGAGAAGAGCTGCTAGCACCACCGCCTACTTCCAGACTCAAAGATCGGCAGGTTTGTGGCTTCAGCATCAATCTTTGCTTTGTTTCTGTTCTATTTTTTTTCATAGATATATTTATCTTGTTTTTGAACATAATCACATCTTTAATTTTGTTCTTCTATTTGGTTTTGGAATTGTGGGGGAGGAGTACTGATTCAAAATTAACCTTGCACATTGAGTCAAAGGTGATATTTAAGCAAAGACTTAAAGGAGGTAAGAGAAAGAGCCATGCCTGGGGTAAGAATATTCTAGACAGAAGGAATAATAGTAAGTGCAAAAAACCTAAGGCAGGATCCTGGCTGGCATATCTGAAGAACAGCAAGGAAGCCAGTGTGGCTGGAATAGAGTGAGCAAGGGGGAGAGGAGGAGGAGAATGGGGGAGAGGGGTTACAGAAAGCTAAATTGTGAAGGATTTTACAGGCCTACTTAAGTGAGATGGGAAGTCACTGGTAAATTTTGAGCAGAGTAGTAACATGGTGTGACACATGTTTTAGCAAGATTTCTCTGGCTGCTATATTTGGGGAAAGGCTGGGAGGGGAGAGGTGGGTGAGAAGTGGGAGGGTAGAAGGAGAGAGAGAGACCTGTTAGGAGGCTTTTGCAACAATCCAGGAGAAATGATGGTGGCTTGGAATGGATAGAAGCAGTAGAGGTAGTAGAAAGTAGTCAGATTCTGAATATATTTTGAAAGTAGAGCCAGCAAGATTTGTGGGTGGATTGGGTGTGGGTGGGGGAGAAAGAGAGAAGTCAAGGATGACTCCAAGGATAGAGGTATGAGTAACAGGTGAGGAAGAATGAAGAAACAGGTTTGTACTGGGGACAGTTCAGTTTTAAATGCTAAAATGCCTGGAAGGATTAAAAAAATTACTCAAAAGGAAACTGAGGACTATTATCCAGAATATATAAGGAACTCCTAAAACTCAATAATATGAACACAAACAATCCAATTCTAAAAATATGTTAAAGATTTGAAGGTAGACTACACAAAAGAAGATATATGGATGGCAAATAAGCACATGAAAAGATGCTCAACATTATTGATCAGAGAAATGCAAAATAAAACCACAATGAAATACTGCTACACACCCACCACAATGGCTAAAATTGAAACAGACAGACAATACCAAGTGTTGGTGTGGACGTAGAGCAATTGGAACTCTCACACACTGCTGCTGGGAATGCAAAACGGTACAGTCATTCTGGAAAACAATTTGGTAATTTCTTATGAAGTTAAACATGTACCTATTATATGACCCAGCCACTCCACTCTGATGTATTTACACTAGAGAAACGAAAACACTTGTCTGTGCCAATCCTGGGCTCAAATATCCATAGCAGCTTTATTTATAATAGCCCAAGAGTGGAAAGACCCAATTTTCAACAACAGATGAATGGAAAAGCAAAATGTGGTGTGCATCCATACAATGAAATACCCTCAGCAATAAAAAGGAAGGAAATACTGATAGATGCCACAGCATGATAAAACTCAAAAGCATCGTGCTGAGTAAAAGAACCCAGACTCTTCCCTTCCTCTCCAACGATTACATGATGCCTGTTTCCATTTATATAGCATTCCAGAAAATGTAAACTGATCTATAGTGACCAAAAGCAGATTGGTGATTATCTGGGGCCAGGATAGAAAAAGGACAGCCAGCCAAGGAAAAAGAAACATTCAGGGATGATGACAATGTTTATGTGTCCTGATTCTGGTGGTGGTTTCACAGGTGTACACCTTGGGCAAAACTTATGGCATTGTTTTCCTTCCAGGATTAAGTTATTATATGTAAATAACTCAATTAGGTGTTTTGGTTTTTTTCAAAAAGGAAAAAAAAAAAAAAGAAAGGAAATCGCTGAATTCTCACCAAGAACAAAGATAGCATTTTAAAAGGGGAATCAGCAACTCCACAGCTGTGATAAAGCCCTATAACCCAACCAAAAGCCACACAAAAGCCACACGCATCCTAGTGCCACCTGCTCCATCATTACCAACAGCCTCAGTTAGGCAGATGAACTTTTAATTTATAGAATATGATGACCTGGTAGAGAAAAACGGGAACTTTCCTTTTCTGATTCAGGTCTGGCTCAAAACTGGGTCATGGAAAACCCAGGAACCTAAGAATTCTTTACATTCTTAACCTAAGTTATCTTAAAAACACCAAATAAAACTTTTCTAGGCAGCTAGTGTAAAGTGGTTCTTTCCCACACTTTGTAAACCCTAAATCTAGCAGAATAAAGACTGAAACCTAGGCAGTGAGTGCCCTTGGGACATCAGCTGTACACATTAAGACATACGGTGATTCTCTTTTGCTCCTCCTTCCTCTGCCCTTCCAAAAGGAGACTCACAGCACAAGCCATTGTACAAGAAAAACGAGCCACCGCAACACATTTGAACCAAGAGTCACCTTGTAGCCATAACTCTGCATTCAGGGTATTTTTTACCAACTCTAAGAATGTACACACCAAATTTCAGTCAGAGACCGGCTGCCCCAACAGAGAACATTCTCGAGGGCAGCAGAGGCACCAACATGGTGACTCATTCCTTGGTACACAAGCTTTTCTGACAACAGCTACCCTCAACTGTGCTCCCTCCAAACACTGGTATATATCTTCTCACTTATCCACTGACCCATACACACGCAGCTGTGTAAACACGCACCACTCATGGCATACCTAGCACTCCACATAAAATACAGAACAAGTGATAACATACTGGCTCTAGGTCCTACCCTGGCATGCTGCAGTCCCAAGAGCACCTCCCAAAGAGTTGACAACTAAAATCAGAGGTTTTCTCTCTCTGTGAAAAAGAAGTGACCATTGAGGACTTTTGAGGAGACGATCCAGGGAAGGTTAAAACGTGGTCTGAAATGGATGTCAGTCCAACAGATAACTTTAGTGGGCCTCTCAGTACTCTAAGCCTACACTGTAAGGTCAGAGGATATGAGGAAGTTAGAGGTTATAGAGGGCCAGAGATTTTGGAGAAGTCACTCAATGGAGACCACAACTTCAGACCAGGGAGAAGTTCTGAGAACCTTTCAGCAGGGATGGAGATGTTTTATATCCTACACTGACAATATAGGAGCCTTGAGCCACATGTGATTACTAGGAACTGAGTTTTAAGTTGTACTTCATTTTAATTTACATTTATATATATATATCCCCCCCATGGCTCCCTGATCTGTTTCCTAGTTGTTTTTGCTTGTTATTTGCACTCATTGTCTATGTTGTTTTTGCTCATTGTCTCTTTGCTTTTTCTTTAGGAGGCACCAGAACCAAACCTGGGACCTCCCATGTGGGAGGCAGGCACTCAACAGCTTGAGCCACATTCGCTACATTAATTTACATTTAAATAACCACATCTGGCTAGTGACTACTACACTAACTTTATTTTTTTTTTTTTTAGATTTTATTTATTTATTCATTTATCCCCCCCTTGCTGCTTGCGCTCGCTGGGTCAGCCAACCACGCCATGCGGGCGGGCCTGCCCTCACCAGGAGGCCCCGGGAACCGAACCCGGGGCCTCCCATATGGTAAACGGGAGCCCCACTGATTGAGCCACAGCCGCTTCCCCTTACACTAACTTTAGACCCTGAAATCTACTAGTTCCCTACAATCTCAAGAAAGAAAAAAAAAAATCCAAACTCAAATTCTCCTCAAATTAACATACTCAAGTTCTCCTCAAGTTATCTTTAAAAGACCAATAAAACTCAGGACCAACTTGGGATCTAGAGGACAAAGAAATGTCTTTGATGCTACTGGTTACAGGAAATGTTGTTTTAAAAAGATTTTTTTAAAAAATAGCACCATGCAGTGCAGAACAAAACAAAACACAGCAGGAATACAGCAATGAAGGTGTTTTGGGGTCAGAGACCAGCAGGGGGTCAGGTGATATGGGGAATTTGAAATACCCAGCATCAGGAGCTCAGGCTGAGTTTGGGGTCTGCCACTAATTTTGTCCTGTTGTCTTGGGCAAACAATCTTTTCTCTCTGGGCTTCAATTTCTCAAGCATAAACAGGATTTAACCATCTGCCTATCTAACCCACAGAGTTGTTAGAAAGGAGAGATAAGGTAAAGAACTCTAAAGAGTACCAAATGCTACTTTAGAAGCAAGGTGCCACCATCAATTTACCTGAATTGCCTGCAGATCTTTATCCCCCATGCTCCGCAGCCCAGCTCCAGCTCCAGTTCCAGCCCCAGTGCCTCCAAGTAAACCTTCTAGACCCCTCCAGCTCACTGTCACTGTTTCTGCCTCTAGCACCTACCACACTGTGACACTTCTAAGCAGCTTAACTATCTTATGCCCATCTCTTTCCAACCAGGGAGGCCAGCCCTGGATTAGATGAACAATGTGGTGTCAAATAATAAACTTTTATACAATGTAGCTTCCACATCCAGTCCAGGAAACACCTTGATTTCTGAAGGGGGCAGCAAAGTGGGCCAAAAGATGAATGCGCTGCAATCTCCTTTTATCCAAGTTGCCAAAAATCTCATATAGCTATAGTCCCTTATCAATATGATCTGAGATCTACAGAATTCGAGAACTTTGAATTCAGGATGGCAATCCCAGTCCCAAATCCTCCCTGCTAGATCAAAATTCCACTCCATTCTGTCCATAATTAAAGGCAGTTCTTAAGAAGTCCTGGGGGGCGGGGAGGGGAACCATTGAAAGTATACAGTCTGGTGAGGACTGACTGTGAAGGGGCTCGAGGGGGCTTTCTGGGCTAATGGTCATGCTGTTCTCTATCCTGACAGGTGCTGAGTAACACAAGGGGCTACATCTGTCAAAATTCATGGAATGGTATACTTAAGGTTTATATATCACTCCATGTAAATTTTAACTTATAGCAAAAACTGTAAACAAACAAATAAAAATACACAGTCCAGCTACATATACACACAACCCAACCAGAATCTCGGGGCCTGGGACTCAGACCTTGGGTTTCTAATATGCTTCCCAGATGATTCTCAAATTAGACTTCCCATTTTCTATGTGAACGTGGCTTCATGACAAGAACCATATGAAATGGCCACTATTTGCCAAGTCTTTACTTACAAAAATGGCACTTGCATATGGTTGTGCCTCATATTATTATACCAATGAGAGAGCATGACATCGAAGTGCAAGCATGCACCTTGGTGAATGGGCAACTTCTTTTTTTTTTTTTTATTCTCTCAGCGTAATTTATTTCTTTAAACTCATGGACAAGCAATATTTAAAAAACTATCAACAATATGAATTGACATAGAGAGTAAACAACATTATTTGCCCTCATAACAAAAAGTATTCCTTCAGTTAAAGATAGTATCTAAAGCAAAGATATAAAAGGAGTAAATACTAGATTGTCAAGAAAAAAAAGATAAACTTTCCTTCACCTCTATTAAAAGAAGGTTCAGGCAAAGAATTGCCTTTCTAAGTCATGAAATCAGAGAAGGCAATAATCATTAATTATAAAATTGTATTATGACAACTAGATAAAAATCAAGCAATAAATCATGACTAGAAACTTGCTTAGGGATTCATTAATAGAGAAAAGGTGTTAGCAAAAGAAAGAAAAAAATCACATTATGTATCTCTAATGAAGAAAACATATGGTTTATTGAATGGGCAACTTCTTAGCCATGGAAGTGGATAATGTCAATTGAAAGCAAGGCCAGAGATTTATCTCCATCCTGAAGTTCACTATTCCTCTGGCAGAGGGAGAGGGAGAGAGGAAGCAGCAGCTAAGGGGTGAGGCAGACAGAGGGCAACATGTTCACTGACCTGCCTGGTCACTTCTCATGTGGGGAGCTGAAACCCACAGAGACGCTGGGCCAGGAGCTAGAAGCTGAGCTTCCTTCTTCCTCCAAGAATAAAATGACCTGTACTTTCTTGTATCTGAGCTCTATCTTTTCAAAAAAGCCACAATCCTAACCCAAGTAGTTGCAAGACAAATTTGAGAAGCTCCTCAGTCTTTTCCTGGGAAGGATGGGAGAGTGTAAAAAGTGCAAAAGGTGGGAAGCGGCTGTGGCTCAATCAGTAGGGTTCCCGTTTACCATGTGGGGGGCCCCGGGTTCGGTTCCCGGGGCCTCCTGGTGAGGGCAGGCCCACCCGCACGGTGTGGTTGGCTGACACAGCGAGCACGGGCAGCAAGGGGGGGATAAATGAATAAATAAATAAATAAATCTTAAAAAAAAAAAAAAAAAGTGCAAAAGGTAACCTTCAAATGCACTTGTGGTCAGAAGAAATTCTGTACCAGTACCAGCGCCCTCCAGGTCTTCGCCTCTCCCCAATCTCTCCCCCACCAAGTGACTACACTCTTCTCTGGGGATGAGTCTGGTGCCCATTTTGCCACACCTGCAGAGTACCATTTGGTTCTTGTTATAAGAGACAAGGACTGAATGTACCAGATGCAGTTCATTCGGTCTTGAACAGACAGAAACTTGTTTACCTTGAGCTAAGAGAGAAGCCAAACTGGGAAGGAAATAGGTCTAATGAAGGAACCATTTCACCCCGAAGGAAATGGGGTGAAACGGTACCCAAGGAGGGCAGGAGAATCACACGTGCCCATCACGAGAGGGGTGGCTAAGGATCCTCATGTCCTCTGTGCCCCCCCAAGGGCCACCCTCAACCCTCTCTCCCTGCCAGTGGCAACAACATCAAGATATACAGTGCTTTACAACTCACAATGCAGATCACACGTGCTCCTCCTCATGAGGTGCATAGGAGAGAAACTGCTGGCCCTGCACCATGAGGAGAAGCCTGGGAGAAGAGGTGACTTGCTAAAGGAAATCAGAAGTCAGCATGGACCCAAGTTCAAACCCAGGCAGTCTGACCCCTGACCTGATGCTCTTAACTTCCCCTCTCCCTAAGGGGGGGGGTGAGGGGGTGTGTGCCTAAATTAAAAGTGAATTACTGGGGTCGGATGTGGCTCAACTGGTTGGTCCGTCTCCCATATGGAGGGACCCGGGTTCGATCCCCGGGACCTCCCGGTAAAAAAAAAAAAAAAAAAAAAAAAAAAAAAAGTGAATTACTTTTTAATCATTTGAGGGAAGTAATGGTAAAAACAATTTTTGTAATGATCTCCAAATTTATTGATCAATGATATACTGCCTGCCTAGCAGGCACTCAGATAGTTGTCAATGGACTAACTAGTTATTATGATTCAGGAATGTTCAAGGCACATTCCAGTGAACTGTAACCTTAGATGGTATTTAAGAACCAAACAGAAGAGTCATTTGCTTTTCAAAGCATCCTTCTTTGATCTCCCTTGCAAAAATTCTCCATATTCCAAACCTGAACATCAGAGAAATTTAGCTCCCATCTCTGAACACAGTTAGGGTCTCAAGTGAAGCCTCATTAGCTTCAGTGTAATGGATAAGAGCTCAGAAAAAACAAGCATTTTTACCCAATTGGAAAGCGATTTGTAAGTTTATAAATTCACTCAATAAGTTTACTGAGCCCCCTCTGCGTGGCATGTATCATGGCAGGTGCTGTGAGTGACACAATGAGGAGTCACACCAAGGATCCAAATGTGGAGTGACTGTAAATGAAAATCCTCAGCTTGGAATTCTGTAACTATGAGTCTTATGTGTGCCACCCAGCAAAGCCTCAGAACTGCAAAAACTCTCGACCAAGACAGGATTTGGAAAGCACTGCACTGGCTCCAAATTATAAAGTCTAAGGTTGTAATGAACCTCAATGATTCTCCATGTGAATCTACACTGCTCAGCAACTCCACTTCCAAATGCAGATGGCCTTGAACAAAAACGCCTGCATTCTGTACAATATGCATGTTACCATCTCTAGACCTGATTCAAACTCAGCTTAACAAATCGACTGCTATGGGAAGGGGGAGTGGCCAGACGAGGCGACCGGTGCCCCTGGACCCCACTTGGCCACTTTAGGGCTAAAGTCAGTTGGAGGTGGAAAGGGACCATGGCTATTAGGCCTTATTTTTCCACTAGAATTGACCCAGCCGACCCAAAGCCCTGTGGGACTGTTTCTGTCCCTGGCCTGAAGTGATGGTACCCCATCCTCCTCTAAGGAGGCCGCATGATGCCTAGAGAGGCCCCGAGAAGCAGCAAACGCATCCCTCAGCTCTCAGTCTCTCATAGATGAGATCAAAGCAAGAGTGCGTGAAGTCCACCAAAACCCACACACACTGCTTTGGGCAATTAAGAAATTTTTTGCTCAGCTTGAGGTTCAAGATTCAAGCAGGGAAACTGTCAGATCAGGTGACTATGAAGACTGAAAAATGGTCTCCTCACTTTGCAGACAAGCCTCTCTTCCGGTAGGAGAAAAGGCAAGACTAGCTTTCCTGAGTTCTTCCTCTTGGTCACATGGAAAACCACAGTCTTGGAAAAGAAAAGGGAAGAAGAGTCATGAGGTCCTTTTGTTTCTAGGAAGCTCAGAGTTTCAACTAATACAAGAAGCTTCAGCTAATAAATCAAAGAAACGGAAATAAGTGCTGTTCAGAAAATCTAAAAATGCCATCAGATGATACCTGTGATCCATTAACAGGAAGATCTGCAAGACTAGGCAGGAACAAGCCATGCCCCTCCTCCCCACCTTATCTGTACTGCAGGCCTGTCCAGTCCCTTCTATTTCAGGGTAGGCCCACACACCTGTTTACTAGCCCACTTCCATCCTAGAAAGCAACCTGCAAAGAACACACTCCCTCATTGCAGGTGACATTTGCCAGATCAAACATTCTGCCTCTAGCCGTCTCTGTGGGGCTCCTGCGCCCAGACACTGGACAGCCATCTCCTGGCCAGCCAGGTATACCCATTTGCTCTTCCTGTCATGGGGAGGGAGAGTCTCCTCTGTACCCCCATCTGCTTTTGGAACCACAGCAGGTATGTTGTGGGACAAATGGAAGGATTGGGTACACTGAGGTTTTTAAACCATATATAGTAGTGGAAGTCCCTTTTATAAACTCAACCTCAAGCATCACACCAATGTATGAGACAGACTAAAGTAGAGCTGCGCTGGGTGAGGGCACTGAGGCAGCTCCTTTAGCCTCCCTGTTCCTACCAGTGGCCCACGAGTTGCCCCACACAACATGATATGAAAACCAGTAATGCATTCGGTGTTTCCAAAGGGCAGGCCGCAGTCACGGCCAGATATAAAGGGTTCTAGGTGGTACAGAGGTGGGCTTTTTAAAAATAAGACACATTTATTTTAATGTCAATTACAAAAAGATAATCAGCACAAATCCTTAATAACACTTCCTTTTGAAAATACCATTTTCCACTAAATCTAAGGTACCATTGATTATAAGATCTTTTAGTGGAAAAGATAAAACTTAAACCAGGACATGCCATCAATTTAAGACATTCCAATTTCAGAGATGATATGATATGAAAATGAAAAACATCTAAGATTCAATATAATTAGTTATTTTGGTTTTCTAAAATGTAGTTACTTCAAGGAAAACTAAAATAAATGACAAAATAGGTGGCACAGATATGGCAGGGATCGTGATGGTATGATAACAATGACTAGATAATAAAAATAAAACAACATATAAATTAAGCTTGTGCCAGGCTATTCTGGATGCTACACATACACGAACTCATTTCATCTTTAATTTTTAAAGCAACCTTTAGAGACAACTAATAATTCTCCAGAATAATCTTCCATGATGTGGCCTCATCCCTGTTGAGCTGTGACCGAATTGGTGGCTGAATGGCAAAGCCATAACCCAGAGGAAGCTAAATACTCCTGGAGATGAATGATTTTGTTTAAGAACACTGTATATCAGGGGTTATAGCTGGGATGTTTCTAACAGAGTAATGCACTAATTAACCCCAGAAGCAAGAACCTCTACAGTGGTCAGTCCCCTTCACCTCAAGTCCACACACTCCAAGATGAAGGGGGCCCCTGGAGATGTGCAACATGCTATCCCTTCCCGCATGGATGTAGAGAAATATCTCAGGTTTCTAATAACATTGGGCAAATGCCCAAAGATCTGGAGTTAAGTAGAAACTTAATACACAAAACTTGATCACAGAGGAAAGCAAGAAAAAAATCTAGATCTTAAATTTGGAAAATGTTACCTTGTTCTGAAATTTAACTCAAAATATACCTAATAGTCAAGGACTCTGAGCGGGTTACTACTCTTCTGGTTCCAATGCTAAAGACCCTGACATAGGAACCTCTTTTATTTTTATATCTTTGTCATTTCCAAAGCTCATTCTCTTTACTAATATACTCCATTAACTCTTAATTCCAAAGAAGTTTTAAATGTACATGCTCTCAAACATGTTGTTTTTTAATCGTCAAAGTTCAGCATCAGAAAAAGTTAACTCAAGCCAGAGAAGATTATCTTTGTAAACATTATAGTCTTAATAGAAGTAAGCTGCTCTTTTCCCTTAAGCAAAATAGAACATAACTATGTGACGTCTTTTGTACTTAGTTCTCAAAATGTGAATGAGAACACTTTTCTGAAGTCAGTGATATACAAAAGAGCCAAACAAAATTGTAAAAAAAAACATGGAAACGAAAAACTTCTCTCTGCTGAAAGGAACTGTTCTTTGTTGATAAAGGGAGGTTCAAACATATTTTAAATATTTTTAAACAAAGGCCTAGCTGATGTCCCTTAATCCATCCATCCAGCTCAACTTTCTGCACAGGCAGCTGCTCTGCTGGAGTACCCATTCAGAAGGGAGGGCCAGAAGCACTTCGTCAGCATCCCACATTCCTGGGGGACATGGGACTTAGCAAGGTTAACAGCAATTTTCAACCTCCAACGTAAGTACAACGTCTTCATAAAAGTTTTACAAGGACATCCTGGCAAGAACCAAACTACCAGAAGGGTAATGTTTTGGGGCCCTGAGCACTGCAGCAGCTTGCTTTTCTTGGCTGTGTGGTACAAATTGGCCATCAGCTGGGCACCCACGGGAGGGTCCTATGGAGATAGCACTTGGAGAAAATAAAGCCAGATATACCCACGCTTGCTCAATGCTTCTCTCGGCTGCAGGAAAGGGGAGCAAGTGGAGGGGAGCCAAATTTCAGCACGTGTAATCACTGCAGGGAAAGAGGTCTGGGCAGCAGGGATGGAAGCGGATGCACAGAGCCATCTGCATCCAGGTCTTTTACCATCTCTGTCCACCCTGACAGGGCATTGTCATCAACCTTGCATTCCATGCTGGTGTGAGCACCAACAGGGCTGTGCTCTGCGCAGGCCCCTGGCACCGTGGAAGCACAGGTCACCCAGGGAAACCAAGAACAAAGGTCCAGGAGGGGTCATGGAACCACAGAGCCACTGGCGGCAGGAGTCAGCCTTGGGCCCTCAAGGGGACCACTGGTAAGAGAAAAAGGAAGGGCCATATAAGAAGATATTAGTATGTCCATTCTTCAGGATCTCTTTCATGAGTAACAGTGACTACAAAAGCCAAAAGTGTAAAATATCACAATGCAGAATTAAGTTAAATGAGTAATTTTTTTAAGTGGGTGGAAACATGTGGGAGGGAAACAGAGGCCAGGTGCCATCACGGGGGGAGGGGGGCAGTGAGGAAAATGAGGTATAAAATGATACATTCATAGACTGTTTTGGCAGAGGCCTGTTGCCAGTAGGTATACGGTAGACTCTAAAAGGCTGGCAAGACATAAAGAGGACAAGGTCCAAAACACATCAATGGACCAGCTATGGCTTTAGATGGAGTCATAGGTGGTTGGGAAACTAGGCTGACCTTACAATTCCATGAACTGCTAAGTTTGAGCCTCATGCCATTCAGTGAGGAATTTCATGACAAGGATTGGGTCGTTGCCAGCCACTGGCTTGGGCTTGAACTAGACATCCTTCAAGGGTTTTCAGAGCACAGTGTCCAGAGAAACAAGACATATGGAGGAAGGCCCTAAAGGGCCACTGCCATTCAAATTCAAATAAGGGAAACCATATCTGGCAAAGGTGGGTGATAAAGAGGGTCCTTTCCTTGGAAGGAAAAAAAAAAAAGTAAAGAAAAGGGAAAGGAAAATGGGAAAGCATTCCATTTTCAAAGGAGCCTCAATGGTTATCGCTTTGTGAGTTTACATATTGCTCAAGTCTGGGATAAAGTTAAAGACGGATGCAAAGACAGGGTGCATAATACACAAAATATATAAATTCCCTAAGTTGTAGCTATCACCATGCAACTTCATGCTACCACTCCTTCAAAAACAATTTTATCCCAATTTCCACCAAACACTGCCTAGACTAGCTGTTCTCAAAGTGCAGTCTGTAAGCCCTAGGTAGGTGGGTCCTGAAACCTGTTCAGGGGACCTGCGATGGCAAACCATTTCCATAATTATACTTAAGATATTATTTGCTTTTCCACTGTGCTGACATTTACACTGATGGTGCAAAAGCAATGGTGAGAAAAACTCTTGGCACCTCAGCGTGAATCAAGGCAGTGGCACCAAACTGTCCTTTTGACCATTATATACTTGGAATTAACAACAACAAAAAAGAGTCCTTAAGAAATGTCCTTGAAGAAGCAATGAAACACTATTAATTTGATTAAATCTCAACTCTTGAGCACAGAATTTTTAATATTCTGTGTGACAAAATGGGAAGTATACATGAAGCACTTCTGCTGGATATCGAAGTACAATTGTCGTCTCAAGATAAAGTACTCATATGATTGTGGTTGCAAAGCCAAACTAGCCACTTTTTTCATGGTACACATTTTTACAACAGACAGAGTATGGTTACACAGACTTGGGCATAGGCCAGACATTTTTTCAAACATGAGCGAAGCGAGCCTGTCACTTCACGGAAAACAATTGACAATATTTGTTGCCAATGACAGAATTCAAAGTTTCAAGCAAAAATCAGAATTCTGAAAAATGTGTATCTGTCATGAGCTTGAAATATACCAATAATTTTCTACTGAGTTAGGTTGGGATAGTAACAAATGTGATGTTTTATACTGTAGTCTATATTTTTTATACTGTAGTCAATAAATGTGTCAACATTTAGAAGATCTGCATGATTCAATGAATCAATATTTTCTAAATGACCAATGCATGATGATATAAAATCACACATTGGTAAAAGAGCCATTCAAAGTACAAGACAGACCAATGGATTTTTTTTTTTTTAACTTTATTTTGTACATTTAATAATTGGAAATATAAACAATTAAAAACTAAAAAGTAAACACAGATGAATAAATATATATATTTCTCAATTAAATGTAATGGATACATATAATTTTTTTTTTTTTGATCAAACAATATGTTACACAATATGTTTGGTTCATAGTAACACATTCATACAGTATTTGTCCTTTTGTGTCTGGCTTCACCACTCAACATGTCCTCCAGGTTCATCCATGTTGCCATATGCTTTACAACTTCATTTCTTCTTACAACTGCATAATATTCCGTCGTGTGAATAGACCACAGTTTGTTTATCCATTCATCTGTTGATAGACACCTGGGTTGTTTCCAACTTTTGGCAATGGTGAATAATGTGGCTATGAACATCGGTGTGCAGATGTCTGTTGGTGTGAATGCTCTCCGTTCTTCTGGGTATATACCCAGTAGTGGTATTGTAGGGTCACGTGGCAAGTCTATATTCAACTTCTCTAGGAACTGCCAAACAGTCCTCCATAGTGGCTGTACCATCCTGCATTCCCACCAACAGTGAAGAAGTGTTCCTATCTCTCCACATCCTCTCCAACACTTGTAGTTCTCTGTCGTTTTAATACTGGCCATTCTGATAGGTGTGAAATGATATCTCATTGTAGTTTTGATTTGCATTTCCCTAATCATGAGTGATGTTGAGCATTTCTTCATGTGTTTTTTTGCCATTTGTATTTCTTCTTTGGAGAAATGTCTATTCAAGTCTTTTGCCCATTTTTTAATTGGGTCATTTGTTTTTTTATCGTTGACTTGACCACTGTAGCTTTGTAATGTTTCAAGCAGACCAATGGATTTTAATGTAAGAGTATGAAAAGTTCAACATTATGGTTTCAGATTCCACACTGCAACTAACCTTTAAGAAACTACCTCTTGAGTTTTTATGTAGTATCAAAAGAAGAATATGCACAATTATCTTAAGAGGCTAGTAAAATACTACTGTCTTTTCCAACTATATATCAGTGTAGAGCCAGATTTTCTCCATATGCTTCTATCAAAGCATACTGCAACAGACTACATGAAAAAGTAGATGAGAATTCAAATGCCTTCTATTAAGCCAGAGATTAAGGAGATTTTAAAAACATAAAACAATGCCAGGGGAGCAGATGTAGCTCAAGTAGTTGAGCACCTGCTTCCCATATACGAGATCCCAGGTCCGATCCCTGGTACCTCCTAAACACACACACACACACACACACACACACACACACACACACACACAAAGAACAACTCTCATTGGAGAACAGCTGTAGTTCAGTGGTTGAACGCCTGCTTCGTTTGAGATCCTGGGTTCAATCCCCAGTACCTCCTAAAAACAAAAAAAAAATCACCGGTGTGGGGTGTCAGCGATGGGGGATGCATGAGAGGAAGTTCACCTGAGCATACATATAAGGTATGTAAAAATGTTCAAATGTTTATGGGACATTGTCACAATGGGTGAAGATTCACACAATAACCGAGAGAATACTGAATTCCCTTCCTGGAGAGCTCTGCCACATTCTCTAAGGGAGCAGCAATAGTCCCCCAAGTGCAGGGGCAGTGACTGGCGAAGGAGGATGATCCACTGATGGGCCCTTGATATTGATGACTAGCCTTATGAGTTTTTGCTCTTGAAATTGAAACCCATTGTTATGGGGTGCCTAAGGGTTGCCTCCCAAGAGCCGCCTCCTTGTTGCTCAAATGTGGCCTCTCTCTAAGCCAAACTCAGCATATGAATGCATTACCTTCTTCCCAGCGTGGGATATGACTCCTGGGGATGAGCCTCCCTGGCACCAAGGGATTGCTACCAAGTGCCAACTGGCAATGTGACTAGAAAAAGACCTTGAATAAAAGGGGGAAAAAGTAAAAACAAATGAGTTTATATGGCTAAGAGACTTCAAAATGAGTTGGGAGGTCAACCCAGAGGTAATGTTTACACACATCTCAGTAGGATCTCATAGAATTCCAAAGTGGATATCACCCCAAATAGTGGGGCTCCTGAGGGCTCTAGAGACACCCAGGTCTTATGTCACGGCAGATAGCTCCGGAGTTTGGTGCCTTGCCAGTGGGCCCTACTTTGGAGTTTGTGCTCCTGAGAGTGACAGAGTTGGACTCAACTATGTCTTCCTTGCAAATGACTCATCTGTCCCTTCTATTCAAACCTATACTTGGTTTGGAGTTTGTAGCTATACGTGCAGAGACTTGAGTCTTTGGGCTGTCCATGTGCCAGCTGGGCCTGGAACCTCAGTGGAGCAGCAACTCCTACTCTACAGCTCATTGGACTCACCCAGGACAACTGGCGGGGAGATGATGATGGGACAACAGCTGTCCAGGGAATGGAGAGAGTCTGCAGCTACAGGCAGGATAATCCCATCCATCTTCCCCATGGGATATAAGCCCCCTCTCAATTGGAGGTAGAGTGGACATCACCATCCCAGACTCCTCAGGATGGGTGGGTTAGAGTGGACTCACTTGTATTCTACTGTAGACATACTGTGATTTAAGCAATGTAAGAAATTACAACACTGATGTGGAGTCAGTGGCCACTAGAGGCTCTGGGGGCAGGGAGAGGGAAAAGCAGTTGTAATACAGGGGCTTTTTCGGGACTTGGGAATTGTCCTGAGTGACACTGCAACAACAGATATAGGCCATTTTATATCATCATATAATATGCAGAACTGTGTGGGAGAGTGTGGTCTACAATGTGAACTATGGTCCATGCTTAATGGCAAAGCCCCAGGATGTGATTATCAATTGCAATTAATGTGCCACACTGGGAAGCGGCTATGGCTCAATCAGTAGGGCTCCCGTTTACCATATGGGAGGCCCTGGGTTCGGTTCCCGGGGCCTCCTGGTGAAGGCAAGCCCGCCCACACAGCGTGGTTAGCTGACCCAGCGAGCATAAGCAGCAAGGGGGGGATAAATGAATAAATAAATAAAATCTTTAAAAAAAAAATGTGCCACACTAATGAAAAATGTTTATGTGGGAGGTTGTGGGAGCTGCAGGAGGTGGGGCGTATGGGAATCCCTATATTTTTTTGTAACATTTATGTAATCTATCTTTAAAAAATAAAAATAAAAATAAAAATTAACTGCCACTTTTTTCACACTCTCCAAATAAAAAAAATATTTTCATAAAAATGCTATTTATGTTAATATTCATATGTTTATTATTATTTTAAATGAATTTTAAACATTTTTAAAATTTTTCAGTTTTAATTTCTCACATGAAAAATAATTATAGATATAATCCATATAAAGGAAGAAAATCTCAAGTGTTGGCAAGGATATAAAAAAATTGAAACCTTATACACTGCTGGTATGAAAGTAAAATGGGCAGCCACTTTGAAAAACAGTCCAGTACTTCCTCAAAATGTTAAACATAGCTACCACACAACCCAAAATTCTACTCCTAGGTAGAGAAATGAAAACATTTGACCATATGAAGATTTGTACACAAATGTTCATAGTGGCACTATTCATAACAGCAAAAAAATGAGGACAACTCAATGTCCATGAACTGAAGAATGGATAAACAAAATGTGGTATATATCCATACAATGGAATATCATTTCTGCAATAAAAAGAAATATTGATACATGGTACAACATAGATAAACCTTGAAAACATTGTGCTAAGTGAAAGAATATAGTCACAAAAGACCACATATTGCATGAATCCATTTATGTGAAATGTTAAAGGATAGGAAAATCCATAGAAATAGAAACTAATGGTTGCCTAGACCTGGTGGGATGGCGAGAAGTGGGGAGTGACTACTAATAGGTACAGGGTATTTTTTCAGGCAATAATAAAAATGTTCTAAAATTTATTGTGGTGATGGTTGCACAACTTTGTGAATATATTAAAAACCACTGGATTTTAACAAAAACAACAACAACGAAAGACTGTAAAGGGGGTTGAGAACCACTGATCTACATATAAAATGGAAAAAGGTACTCAAACGGGGATGACCCATAAATACACCTACTGCTACACCAGAAACCTGGATCTACATTGCAACTATTATTCTATGGGATGAATAATGAGGAGGGAGAGACATTTGTCTGGTTGATAACAGGGTAAGAGATGGAAGAAAATTCTATCTAGTCACCTACATGTTCCCTATTCCCACATGTGGATTCCCACATGTTCCTATTTAAAGGATTCAAAATAGAAGAGTGTTAAAAGACTGAAAGCTCTCAAGAGAGTCAACCCTGACTTCACTAGTCCTTCCCACACGATGAACCCAACAGAAGAATATTCTAGTTTTACCTGTATTCTGGCATTCTGACTGCTCTCTCAACGTCTTCCCAGGAAGCTGCTATATTCATCCTCTTCCCAGCTCTGTGTGTCTCCCAAATTATGGGTGACAGTGAGGACTGAGGAAGCATAAGGTTTGTCAGCCCATGAGTTCACCGCTATCCATCTCCTAACTCAACCACCATCATAGTCAGGTACATTTCAACAGTGAGCACTCCAGCAGCTACCACCTGCTTCTGCCAAAAACAAATGGAACCCATGCTCCAGCCCCCGAAGCCCTCTCCCACCACTCTGATGCCTTTGATAACCTACCCATAGCACCGAAAGATTATCTGCTACTATTTTTCATTCTTCCCAGGTTGCAAACATTCTCCAAATAAAGATAGGGACCATAATTAGTGATTTCAACCACCAACAAACAGAAAGGATCCCATTGCCCACTGCCATTCAGCTGTCACCTTTGGTGAATGAACAGTTCACATGGACTCACCATATACAACGGGCCCAAACACCAACTCCCACATATTAGTAAGGCATTTTGAAGTCAGTCATCATTGCATTATTACAAAAGTATGATACATTATTTTATTGAGATCCTGCTGAGGGATATAACTTCTTTTGGATAATGGTGCAATTTCTTAAAGCTGCAAAGCCATCTCTCCCACACAAAGAATGATAGTGACTTTAATTAAATTTTTTAAAAAGGCAACAACAAAAAATCTTGCAAGCACATTCTAATTACAACAACAAAAAAAATACAAAGAGCAGGGGCGTTTTTGGTTCACATATCAAGAAATACTTGGCTTTAAATGAAAATATTTCCAGAGTCCTTTTTTGAGCGATGGGACAACAATCTTTTAAAAAGTGTTCTTAGCTTGTAAAAGTAATATCTGATCATTGAAGAACTCTGAATATGAATATTAAAGCATCCAAAATTCTTATTATCCAGATAAACAATACTGAAATAGAATGTCATCGTTTTTTACTGTTCCTGCCACACAATTTTTATTTTTTAATTAAACAAAATTAGGATCATGTATTGTTCTATACCCTGCTTTTCTCATAAATAAGCATTTTCAGTTGGTATTAAATACTCTCAATTTTAATGTCTTCACAGTATTGTACTATATGAACAAAAATTACTGTCACTTAGCCAGTCCTTCATTGTTTAGATATCTCATTGTTGACAATTTTCTATTGCAAGTAACATATTAGTAATATTCTAGCACTTAAGTCCTGATACGCATCTCTAATTTTTAGGATAAATTCCTAGAAGAATAAACTGCTGAGTCAAAGGGTATGAATATTTTTAAGGCTCCTGATACATACATTGCTACAAACACCAGTAACCACCAGCAATGCAGAAAAAATGTCTATATTGTATCTTTCTTACTAAAATGGATGCTAATTTTATTTTCTCCTTTGCCACTCAGGTAAAAAAAGGGGGGAGGGGGCATCATGTTTTTGTTTTAAGCAGGGTTCTTTCAGAATACTTGCTATCACACAACTTCCTCATCCTCACCGTTCTTAGTCCATGACTAGTCCACTGAGCTAAACAGAAAGCAACATATTAGCTGTGCACAGATCAGGAGTTATCCCCACAAGGTAAGGGCCACATTTCAGGGGATTCTGCTCCTGCTTTAAATAAAAAGAAAACCTGAGGCTCTTGGGGAAATAGAGGTGTTAAAAACGTGTGGAGATTTAAATAATTTGGCAATTCCCAGCACTCAGATGACGCGAGTGAGCAAGCATAGTGCCAACACACAAACACTTTGAGAGGGGAAAGAACAAATGATGGCCCCCCTCCTGTGTGTGTTAATCACATTATAATAAAATGAGAGGAAATAAAATAGTTTTAACAAGGAATCACTGCATCATCTATTTCCAAATCAGCTCACAGCTAGAACAAATCCCACAAACATAAAACTGTGTTTGAGTCAATGCACATGCACACACAGCCTCCACGCACACACAGGCACCTCTAAACCTAATTTCAGGAGAGAGAAAGCATAAGCTGAGAGACTCTGGGAACCCTAAGGGAAATGTGCTAACAGCAGGACCCTACCCCCAGCCTGGTAAATCTCTCATCTATAATCCAACATGAGAGACAACAGGCAAACA
>JAKSZT010054517.1:1153153-1184352 GCA_026826555.1 Tolypeutes matacus | reverse complement strand
AGAAAGTGAAGGGGTGGGGAGAGAAACACACAAAATAGTGTTACCTGAACTTGCCTGTAAAGCACTAGCCAAATCTTTTGGCATACCCAAAAGATGGCCATATAAAGCGCACAGCTATGGAAAAAGAAATAGCTATTAGTGATAAAAAATGCAAAGTACCAGCTTTAAGCACTTTCTTAGTGTATAGGATAAATCTTTTAGAAAATCTCTAAATATTTAGCCTAAAGCATCCCCTTCCCAACAGGGTAACACCTATCACATGGACAAGGGGACCGCCTCTGGGTCACAGAATCTAATTATGTGAATCTGGGGGTACCCCTTAATTCAAGTGGAACCTGCTCTCATTTTTTCCAGGTGAAAGACATAAGAGTCAAAAGACTTTGCAGGCCCATGAGTGGACACATCAAACAGGCCCTTTCACAGTTGCGCTCCCCAGCCCCAGATGCAGCACTAGCCAGAAGAATCCTAGAGGCCTCCAGGGCAAGCACCCAAGACAGAATCAAGTCCCATTCCTTTGTTCTGGAGAAGGACCTCAGGACACTAAGAGGCTGGCCCAAGGTCACCCAAAGCTTGAGTCTCCCAACTCCCAAAGTTCTTTCTACTGACTGGCTACACCTATGAAGGTCTAGGGAAAAAGAAGGCAAGGGGCTAAGAGCTTGGTTTTTATTCCTCACTAGTTACTGGCTGCCACTCAATGACTTGAGGTATAAGAAAGTGCTGGGTCTTCCTTTTCTTCCAAAAAAGACAAGTCCACCTGTTGGTTTTGGTGGGTTTTCACAGTAGAAGTCAGGTCCCCAGGCAGGTGGGCACCTCTGTAGGTCCTTGCCCCAGCTCTCTGTGAGAGTTCTGTTTACAAGCTTTGTTTACAAAGTGCTCAGACCCTCAGAAGATAAACTTTGTCCAAAATGATTTCCTGAAACAGATGAGAAACTCAAAGAACTAGATGTAAACACACAAAGGATTCAAGCCTGAAACTGAATCAAAGAACCATATCCCACATGAAAGGGCAAAGCTAAAATGGCCAGGGTAAGTTCTTGTACCTTTAAACAGTCAGGAGGAACTAGACAGTTATCAAAGTCTGTCGGGAATCCATTTTTATCAATGGATTTGTCTTCACCACATCTTGCAGATATAAAATGCCCCGTGTTGGGGAAAAAAAAATTTAAATGGCTTTTTCAAGAGGCCCAGACTTTATATGTATTTGTCCTCAGCCAAGGGGAAAAATATATATATATGTTTAAAATAGGAAATCTAAACAAACAAAAAAATCTGAATCCAAAATCCAAATCAATAAATATAAATTTGTACTACTTCAGATACCTTAATGCCCATAGCTAAGCAAGTACAAGACAGCAAAGGGCCTTATAATTTCTTTCTACCTACATCTTAAACCAATCCTTTTTGCAGTGATAGGATTTCTCAGACCCCGAGTCTACTCTGTTTGTTGTTGTTTAGTGCCTGGGGAAAGTAAAAGCATAAAGAGAGATAGAAGACTTCCTAAGATCCTTCTACTTCTGCCACTGAACTTTGTTAGAGAACTGAAGGGGAGAAAAAAAAAAAAATCAGTAATTGTTGGTGATTTAAGTGCCTCAAAAGGAACAATTGTCCATAAAATGAACAATCTTGTAGTAAAATAAATTTCTGCTACATTTTGGCCATTTTTATATGATTTTGGGGGCTGCAACCATCAGACGCTTCTGGCTGTAATGATAAATTATGAAGGAGAGTAAATCCTTGCTGATTAGTCTCCTTTACAGTTCACAACCAGAGATTAATTGTAAAAGACCCACCCCAACCCCCTACTCACTCCTGCACTCCGCCTCCCCTGCCTAAGAGGAAGACCCGGCATGGCCTGGGTCAGGCAGCCGCAGCCTCTGAAGTGAAGGAGGGCAAAGGGCCTCAGAATGACCAGATTAAATCTGAATGGGAGAAGAACCTGTGATTAAGTTTTCTGAATAGTGGGCTCTCTTAGGGGAGGGAGGGGGGGAGAGAGAGAGAGAGAAAAGAAAAAGCAGAAACCTAGAGTGGCTCTCAGCTACTGCCTCTCGAAAATGAGAATCCCTCTCCTCAAATCCAGGAGCAGGGAATTTCACAAACTCTACAAGTCGAGCCTCCTTTCTGACCAAGGTGTGCCCTTTAGCTGATTTTCCAGGGGAAGGTGTTAAAAAGGCACTGTTATACTTCTTGAGATGACTATTTAAATTGTTCAGGTTGACATGGAACATGTTTTAACCACCAACCCCCTTGGACAAACTGAGAAATTTCTCAAAGCCATTCTATAGTAAAGAAACTAGTCTTTCTCTGAACTCACCAACCCAAACTTCTTAACTATTATTCCAGCTTCCCTTGCCCAGGATCCTTGCCAGAACACCCTCTACCCAACATCAGTAAAAAAGGAAAAGAGCAAACAGCATTTTATCTAACATGTGGCAGGCTGGTAAGAATTGCCTTACCCAAGACAGGCCTGCTGAGGTTTTGTTCTGCTTTTCTAAGTGGGGGGAAAATATCAACATAAATCTTTCCTCTTGCTGAAAGAGCTGAGGACTAAGTTAATTCATAATGTGAACTACTCATATATAAAGATGTAATTCACTTAAAATCTTGTTTTTACTTGAACAAAATGTTCAACTACTCTTCTACGATTAAAAACTCAAGTTTGGGTGTAAAAAGCTAATGTCTAAAAATCCAGGGGGAAAGATGATGGTTGGGAGAGGTGAACAAACTCTTCAAAAACTGTAACGTTTAAGCTCAACTTGTCTTGGCATGTAGGATTTGAGACCTTTCCATAGCACCTGGTGCTGCAACTGGTATTTAATATGCTTCCATTAAACTTCAGGGGACAGAGGATGAAAGGTGTGGATTCTGCCCTCCGAAAAGACTGTATGTTCTAGGGAAGAAAGAAGAGCAAACAGAACAAAGCATACACGGGAGCAAGAATTAAGTGCCTAGAGTGAGGTCCATCAAGAGAATGCTGTGAAAATGCAAAGATGGGGCACAGGAGGGTCAGGAAGAGCGTCAGGTTTACGAAAGACTTCAAGATTTTGAGATTTGGTTCCTTCCTTATTTCCACCTGGAACTTTCCAAGGATTTATAAAGGCAAGTTTCCCACTCAGTAACTGATGTGGCAGAGATTACATATGCCTATTAAGCACATTAACTATACTGATTACATAATATGTATGTATGCATTTACTGAGCCTAACAATAGCTAGTTCTTAATATGTTTAATCTTTTTATATAATTTTTTAAATTAAAGAAGTTGTATGTTTAAAGAAAAATCATGCAGAAAATGCAGTTCCCATATACCCTCTCCCCTAAACATGGTTTTCCCTATCATTAACATCTTGTATTAGTGTGGCAGCTTTGTTACAACTTAACATTATTATACTATTAAATATAGTCCATAAGCCCATAGTTGGACATTCGGATTCACTGTTTGTATTCTACAGTCTTATGTGTTGTTATTTTTAATTCTAGTAACGTATATACGATATAAAATTTTCCCTTTTAATCACATTCAAATATATAACTCGGTGTTGTTAATTACATTCACAATGTTGTGCTAGCATCACCACCATTCATTACCAAAACTTTTCTGTCACCTCTAACAGGAACTCTGTGCCCTGTATTCTAGTTTCTGACTATGAATTTGCTTATTCCAATTGTCTCATATCAATGGGAACTTCAATATTTGTCCTTTTGTGTCTGGCTTATTTCACTCACCATGACGTCTTCAAGGTTCATCCATGTTGTTGCATGTGTCAAAATTTCATTCCTAGGGAAGCGGCTGTGGCTCGGTCAGTGGGGCTCCCGTTTGCCATGTGGAGGCCCCGGGTTCGGTCCAGGGGCCTCCTGGTGGGGGTGGGCCCCCCCGCAGGGCGTGGTTGGCTGACCCAGCGAGCACGAGCAGCAGGGGGGGGGATAAATGAATAAATAAATAAAAAATCTTAAAAAAAAAAAAAAAAAAAAAATTTCATTCCTTTTACAGCTGAATAATATTCCATTGGGTGTATATACCACATTCTGTATATCCATTCATCGGTTGATGGACACTTGAGTTGCTTCCATCTTTTGGCAATTGTGAACAATGCCATTATGAACATCATCAGTGTGCGAATATCTGTTTAGGTTCCTGCTTTGAGTTCTTTTGAGTATAGAAGTGTGATTGCAGGGTCATATGGTAATCCTACACTCAACTTTCTAAGGAACCAAGCTGTTTTCCATAGCTACTGAACCAACAATGTGCAAGGGTTCCAATTTTTCAACATCCTCTCCAAAACTTCTTAGTTTCAATTTTTTTAATAGTATTTCTTCTACTAGGTATGAAATGGTATTTCATTGTGGTTTTGATTTGCATTTCCCTAATAGCTGTTGATACTGAAGATCTTTTCATGTGTTTATTGCCATTTGTATATTTTCTTTGGAGAAATGTCTAAGTCTTTCGCCCATTTTTAAAATTGGGTTGACTGTCTTTTTGTTGTTGAGTTGTAGAACTTCTTTATATATTCTGGATAGTAAACCCTTCTTGGATATGTGGTTTCCAAATATTTCCTCCCATTTTGTAGGTTCTCTTTTCACTTTCATAATGAAGTCCTCTGATGTATGAAAGTTTTGAATTTTGATGAAGTCCCATTTACTTATTTTTTCTTTTGTTGCACATGCTTTGGGTGTAAAGTCTAAGAAACCATTGCTTAACACAAGCTCCTGAAGATGCTTCCCTGTTTTCTTTTAGGAGTTTTACAGTTTTGGTTCTTATATTTAGGTCTTTGATCCATTTTGAGTTCATTTTTGTATATGGTGTGAGGCAGGGATTTACATTCATTCTTTTGCATATGGATATCCAGTTTGCCCAGAACCATTTGTGGACAACTACTCTTTCCCCATTGAGTGGATATGACACCCTTGTAAAAATTCAATTGGAACTTATCACTGATGTGGAGGCAGTGGCCACCGGAGGTTCTGAGGGCAGGGAGAGGGAAAAATAGGTGTGATATGGGGGCATTTTGGGGACTTGGGAATTGTCCTGAATGATACTGCAACGACACATACAGGCCATTATATATCTTGCCATAACCTACAAAATTGTGCAGGAGAGAGCATAAACTACAATGTAAACTATAATCCATGCTTAATGGCACTGCTCCAAAATGTGTTCATCAATTGTAACAAATGTACCACACTAATTAAGGATGTTGTTAATGTGGGAAAATGTGGGAGGTATAGGGAGTGGCATATGGGAATCCCCTTTATTTATTTTTAAAGATTTATTTTATGTATTTATTTCTCCCCACCTCCTCGTTGTTTGCATTTGCTGTGTCTGTTTGTTGTGTGCTTGTCTTTTTTTGTTTGTTTGTTTAGTAAGCACCGGGAAATGAACCTGGGACCTCTGATGTGAGAGGGAGGAGCCTAATCACTTGAGCTACCTCTGCTCCCTGCTTTGTTGTGTCTCTCATGTTTTCCTCTTGTCTCTTGTTGCATCATCTTTTGTGCCAGCTCACTGCACCTGCCTGTCACATCAACTCGCTGTCTTGCTTATCTTCTTTAGGAGGCACCGGTAACCAAACCTGTGACTTCTCATGTGGTAAGCGGGAGCTCAATCGCTTGAGCCACACCCGTTTCCTAAATCCCCTTTATTTCTTATGTAACATTTATGTAATGTATCTTTAAAAAAAAATTTTTTTTTAAATCAATTGGCCTTCAAATGTATGCTATGGACCATGATTGGTGGTAATGGTCTGATATCTCATAATCTGTAACAAATGTTCCACCACGATGTGGTGTGTTGGTGAAGGAGTATTGTATGGGAATCCTACACATGTACATGATTGTTTTATTTTTATTTATTTATTTTTTTTAAAGATTTTATTTATTTATTCATTTATCCCCCCCTTGCTGCTTGTGCTCGCTGGGTCAGCTAACCACGCCGTGCGGGCGGGCCTGCCTTCACCAGGAGGCCTCGGGAACTGAACCCGGGGCCTCCCACATGGCAAACAGGAGCCCCACTGACTGAGCCACAGCCGCTTCCCTGCATGATTGTTTTATAAGGTTACAACTTCTGTAGTAAAAATACATAAAAAATAATAATAATAATAATAGTGTGGCTTGGGGGAAAAATACACCAAATATAAGATATAGACCATAGTTAGTAGTAAAATTTTGACAATATTCTTTCATAATTTGTAATAAATATCTCACAACAATGCAAGGTGTTGGTGGTGGGTTGATGGATGGGACCCCTGTATAATATTATGCATGTTTGTTTTGTAAGTTCACAACTTTTACTATACACTTATTGTTTAAGTCTGTATATGTATGAATGATATACTTCAATTTTAAAAAATCAATTGGTCTTTTACCAAATGTACTCTATGGGCCATAGTTAGTGATAATAATCTGATCATGTTCTTTCATAATCTATAACAAATGTTTCAAAACCATGTAAGGTATTGGTGGAGGGGTGACATATGGGAATTCTGCACATTATGCATGATTGTTTTTGTAAGCTCACAACCTCTCTAATAAAAAATAAAAAAAATAGATATGAGGGTGTGTTTTTTTTTTTTTAAGGCATCAAAAATTTACCAGTCATTTACAACCTTTACTAATAATACCATCTTATAAGTATAATATAAGATTTGCCTATATATAATACACTTATAAGCATAATACTTATACATCACTCCCAAACTAGACTGAGAATTCCTTAAGGATACACTTCACCTTCACAGTCTAGCACTGGGTGTGCACATAGGAATGATAAACAGGTAAGCAATGTGCACACTAAACTGAATGGCTCAGAGTACCCAAAATGCCAGAAAGAACCTGCTCCAGCTAGAAAGTCATCAAAGGGTTTTGCTTGCTTAACCTCTCTGACCCTCAGTTTCCTCATCTGTTAATAAGGATAATAATGATATCTATTTCATAAGGTTGTTTTGATAACTGAGTTAGATAATACATGCTAAGTGCTTGGCAGTGCCTGGAACATGCTAAATACTCCACAAAGGTTGGCAAATAATCTCTAACCTCCACTGCAAGATAAAAGGGAAGAGTGCCAGACCTCACCTTTAATCTACTGGATTCAAAATCTGGACACAGATATGATTAAATTTTAAATGAATATAAAACTGTGTGTGTTGTCCATTAAAAACAACAGGCAGATCTAAATATACTGATATAGAAGCATTTTAAATGAAAAAAAAAAAAAAAAAAAAAAATGCCCCAGAATAAGGGGGGAAGTTTATGTAATTACATGCATATATACATGTATAGAAAAATACTCTGAAATATATAAGGAGTGGGATGGGAGGATTGAAGAGGATCTTTCCATGCAGTTCTGATTTTTTGGATCTTACTATGAAAATAAATCCATGTATTTTCATTGAAAATAATAATAGTTGGAGTTTAGTTATTGATAATGGACCAATGCTAGTTCCTTAGCTGTGACAAATGTACCACAAAAATGTAAGATATTAACAAGAAAAACCAGATACACTGTATACAGGAATTCTCTATCTCTACAACTTTTCTGTAAATCTGATAATCTTGGGGAGCTGAAGTGGCATAAGAGATTGGGCACCTATCTCCCACTCCGGAGGGTCCCGGGATCAGTTCCGGGTGCCACCCGAGAGAAGACAAGCAGGGACAGAGGAACACACAGAGAGCAGTCAGCGAGCGCAAAACGGGCCGGGGGTGGGGATAAATAAAATAAATCTAAAAAATTAAAATATTATTAAACTAAAAGGTTAAAAAAAACAACAGTATGTCTAATACAGAACTATTTTTGCTTTTAAAAATGCTTCCAACTGCACCAATGTTTAGAGCAGCATTAGTCACAATAGTCAAAGGTGGAAGCAAACCAAGTGTTCATTCACTGATGAATGGGTAAACAAAATGTGGTATATCCATAAAACAACCTCAAAAACATTACACTTAATGAAAGACACAAAAATACTGATTTCACTTATATGAAATACCTAAAATAACCAAATTTATAGAGTAAGAAAGTAGATTATTATAGGTTACCTGGGTGGCAAGGGGAGGATGGAAAGGAGGGGATTAGGGATAGGGTTAAGGAGTTATTGCTTAATTAATTTTTTTAAAAAATTTTAAAGGATGAATCCATATATATATCCCCCTGGCCCCAAGTCTGGAAATGACACCCTACCCATATTAGCAATTGTTCTCTCTGGATGATAAGACTGAATATGATTTTCATTTCCTTCTATCTTCTAGATCCATGGTTCTCAAAGCAGGACCCCCAGAGCAGCAGCAGCTCCTGGGAACTTCTCAGAAATGTACATTCTTGGGCCCCACTCCAGAGTTACTGATCACAATCACTCAGATGATTCTGATGCATGCACAAGTTTGAGAAGACCATATAGATTACCATAACTGGTTCGGAACAAGTGTCACTTTTATAGTCAAAACTATGAACAATGAAACAAACCTGAAAGAAAGGGTCAGGATGTTAACGGATGAACACAGTTTTGAGACTAGACGCATGCCCTACACATGCACATTCACCAAAGGCACCACAGTCCCAAACTCAAACTGACCCTCTGCCCATCTCCTGTTCCCCAGCCACCCTCAGGCCAGCATCTGTGTGAGCCTCTGGGATACCTACAGAGACAAATCTCACAAACATGTTTGACATGGACATTTTTCTTTTTTTAAACATGTTTTATTGTAAGAGAAAGGTTTCAATGGCAGCAAAAGTCATCATCTTCATCTTCAAATTTATGGCCTCCAGTCTCTATTTTATATTAATAGCAACTGCCAGGGCATGACAACTAAAAATTTAAGAGGTAGAGATTCGGGAAGCGGCTGTGGCTCAATCAGTAGGGCTCCCGTTTACCATATGGGAGGCCCCGGGTTCGGTTTTTAAGTTTTAAACTTGTTTGTCATAGCAGCTCAAATGAACAAGGTGCAACGTTAGATTAAATGCCTGACTTTGTAATGGCCCCTCACATCCTTTTTAACCCTATTCCATGGTCCAGGAGTATTTATAATCCCCTAGCTGGCCACCTCCCCATCCAGATATATATCCTTAGATTCCTTGGGAAGTGCAGGATTTCCCACCTGATGTTGAAGATCCAGAAAATTTTTATTTCAATTCCACTTTCAGAGGTACTCAAATGGCAGCTTTCACCTGCTGGCTAAGTCTATGAAAGCGATGGAAAAGTAAAACACCGAAATCCAATCTTAAAACGTTTCTACCTCCTAGAGCCAACTAATCTATTTCCACTCCATACCTGGAAGAGCCAAGGGCGAGGGGAGGGGCGTAATGGGAGAGGAACAATAGTAAAGGGATGGGAAGTAACCACTCCCTGACCAAAGAGCTACTCCAGGCCCCTTGCCCAGCCCAGGGAGCAAGGCATCACTCCAAGGTGCTGAGCTTGCTGCTGGCCAGGGCAGCCAGTGAGCAGCCTCAGGATCCCAAGACAGGTACCAAGGAGGGAAGGCCAGTAGCTGATGTACACCTGGGCTAGGGGGGCAGCACCTCATCAAGGTGGGAGAGGCACCGGTGGGTAGCCACAATACCCAGCCATATGAGTAGAAACAGAAGAGGAACCAAACTACAAAGGGGGCCAGGTCTGGGCCATGGCCTAGTCAGGTCAGCAACTTCAGCCAAAAGATAAGAAGGTAAACTGGGGTGCAGGCAGGAGAGCGTTTTTCTTGGTCAGGGACCTACACGGTGAGAGACTTTGGCATAAGTTTAGGAGCAGCAAGGAGCAGAAAACAGCCACAAAGGCCCGAAGGCAAATGAGGACTACGATGCCTGGGAGTGAATGACTGATGTGGAGAAACCTCTGCAGAAGGGAATGTGAAGGGTCTGTCTTCACAAATTACCTCTCTGTGAATTCAGTATGTCCCTGAACTCCCCTCGCTCCATGGAAGGCACTGGAAAAGTCTGTCCCGGCCAATCAGTGCATACAGAACATGGAGAGGGACAAAGATGTAAAGGGATCACTTCTTGAAGCAACATCATCATCACTTCCCTCCCACCCTTGGGTTATGAGGTAGCTGAGAATTCAGGTGGGGAGCCTTCTTTAGGGACCCTTAGAGAATACCCTGCTGTTGTGGAAAAGTGACTCCACATTAGATTTAGGAAATGTATTCTATCATAAACCATAGTGAGAGTTATAGGAAATCATTTTCTGGAGCCAACAGAGGTTGGACTCCAACAAACTATGGAAGAGACAGTGGGCTGACCCAAGGCAATTTGACTGGTGTCAGGGCCTTACCACGCATCAGTTCAACAGGCAGACAGAGCCAGCAACCAAGTGTACAAAGACGAGCAGTCTCTGACCTCAAAGAGATGGGCTTAGTGAGTACACTTCAGGCAAAGAGCCTGGGATGAAGAGAGTTGGGCCAAGGACACGGGCAGAGCACCAGAAGCCAAAACCACAGAAGCAGTAATGCTGAGGGCAGGCCAGAATGACGGGGAACCTAAAAACAATGGGGCTTTTTCCACCTGGGACACCAAGGTGTGTTGCCCCGGATGCATCAATGGCAGACACGCAGGCAGGCTTAAAAACCTTCCATTAAGGGATTTGTGTGCTTGTTTCTGTGTTGAAGGAATTGGGATATTCAGAAACGCCATTCTGGAAAAGCCGTATTAGGAGAACAACATAGGAAGGATCGAGAATCTTGATAGCCATATCCAGAAAGTGGTGTGATGCCTGGAATTTATAGAAGAGAAGACGTGAAACCTAGGGACTTAAGATAAGCACCATTCCCCCCACAAATGCAGAGGCATGTGTCCAGATTCCCACAACCTGTATCATAAGCCAGGACAGGGTTTGTTACAGCGCACCTAGTGCACCCTGTTACACCCACAGAACTATCTCATCTATGTAAAGCCATGTGTGAGTATAGAGAAATGTACAAAAAAGGAAAACCACACACCAGCTGCTAAAAGCAGTATCCCAGAAAAGAAGAGCAGGGTGAACGGGCTTTCACTTTTTAATCCATATACTTTTCCACTGTTTCGATTTTTTTCAATATGTATATATTCTTGTATTACGGGAGTAATCTTTAAAACAATTTTTTTTTTTTTTAATTTAAGGCCCACAATACAAGAGAGCTAAGCTATGGCTACTAATGAATGGCTTTTGGTGCCAAGTCTCAAAGCACCTCATCAGCTCTTTTTCCAAAGGGTATTTGAGAGTTAATAAGAGGCAGAGAGAAATGGCCTCTCAAAAGCACTCTATATAGAAACAGGCTAAAATTTTATGGGGCCCTCTAGATTGAGAAGCTATTAGGCTCCACAGCTCCAAAGCAACTAGGTGGCAAAGAAAGCACTCCAGAGGAGCTATTCAAGAGTCTCCAGGACCATCCTATTTGTAAGTTTTAAAGGACTTTTGTTCCTCTAGGGGTTTAAGTTTCTGGGTCACCCAGCCTTTTGTTAATAACCAAATGGACACATCTGCAGAACGGTACCCCCTTTATTTATTCCCCCAAATACAAGTGACCTGGAGAGTGTTAATACCTTCGGTCCTTAAGCAGAAAGCATGTGACTGTGTTTAATTTCACCTTCCATCACTGTGTCCACAGAGCAACTCTAATGAATATTCCAAACAGGAAAAGAGGTACCATTCATCACACCATAAAATAATTACTACAGGTAACTGAGCATGTGGGGGGAGGAGAGGGTGATGGGAATAAGTCACAAAATGTTAAGAAGGCAAACTATGTACCCAGGAGGTCAGGTTTCTTTGGACATAATCAAGAATCTTCCTTTGTTGTGGCCTAATGTGTATTCTCATCCTGTTCTAGCATCTCCTTGGAGGAAAAACAAAGCTGACTGCCAGAAAACGTTCCAAGTAATTGTTGATAACAGATAATGGCAGAGGAAGCCTTTGGTTAATGTTTAAACATGGCAGAGGTAAGGTTAACTCCTTAAGAGTTATTACACCACTCACTAGAAGACTCCCATTTGCTCAATGGCTCTGTGACTCCTGAGGATCAGTGACTATGGTCCTGATACTTCATTCAGGTTCAGCAAATCTCTTTTTTTTTTTTTTAAATCAGAATAATGCTGGAAAATCCTTTTAATTACCATACCACTCAAACCTGAACTGATTCATTTTAAACAACTACAGAGTGCAATTCCCCAGTTTCTATAAGCAGATTCCAGTCATTTCTAGAGAAATTAGGGGAAGGCAAGAGGAAGAAAAAGATCACAGTGGAAATGGGGTATAACTGAGAAGAATGCATTTATTTGTGAGTTTAGGTGATATTTTAGAAACACTAAGCTACAAAAATAAATTTAAAATACAGCTTTGCTATGAGAGGGAAGTCTGTATTCTAAAATGTCAGATGATCTACACTGGAGGATTTGGCCACTACTATGGGTGGTACACACACACACACACACACACACACACACACACACCCTGCCTCATCCTAATAAACCTTCGGTCTTTGTTGCCATATAATTAAAAGTTTCACTCCCTTTCATTAAGGCCGAGGGAAGGAGAAGAAGGGAACATGGGAGGGGAGAAAGTGGGCAGTACCTCTCAGAGAAGACACATACTGAAGATTTACAGCTGGTAAAGAGAAGGCTGCAGAGGCATTTGGTGACTTTCTCCTATGAGAGTTGTTAAGGGGAGCCAACCACGGCCAGCAACACCCAAGACAAGGATTTAAGGAAATATAGGTCAGCTACACCCAGGCTTTCAGTTGACAGCTACAGAAGTCCACCTCACTTCTCTGCTCAGTTCTGTCTCTAGGCTGGAGTCACCACAGCGCAGAGCTGCTATTCTTCTTAAATCAAAATGAAGGACAGCCTGGTGACGGAATCTGAGTGCGCCCACACAATGACCCAGCGTCCCTTTTGTGGCTACCACATGCTCACACTGCCTGAAATTCTTTACACATCAATATGGATCCAGTCATCTGCAAAAAGGACATTTTGCATTCACTCCAAAGGTAGCATGGACCAGGAAAAGCCAGGTCTCCTCCACTCATGCGGATCGCCGATCAAAGAGGCAACCGGTTACAGTCTTGCTCAACAATGTTAAGACTTATTAAAAACAAACTTGAACCTTTGAGATACAGGCCTCATTTTACAAGGTGAGGAACCCGAGACCAGAAGAGGGGATGGGCCATTAGAGATCACACCACTGACAACTGACAGCTGAGATGAACAGTCAGCTCTTTCATCTCCTGATGTTCCCAACTGACCTCCCTGATTCTATGCTTTCTTCCTTGATGGCCAAGTGTGTGACTGAACAGGTCGTCTCTGTGCTGTGGGCAGGGTTTGATTATCATCTGAATCTCAGCTCCAGGTGCCACACACCACACCTGTCCCTTCCACAGTCTTTGTCCCAAGATGGCCCCATGCCTGATCAAAGACCCAAAATCTCCTCACTGTCATTCTCCCAGGTTGTTTACAGCAATGTGAAAATGCATCCCAGAGCTCAAGGTTTCCCATGACGTCTTCTGCCTCCTCTGACCATTCGAACCTCACCTTCATTATGCCATTTAACTAAAACTTAGCTGTTTCTTGATTACATGCTCTCTTTGTGTGTCTAGCCTAATGACACTGGGCAGAAAGGGTCCCTCTGATTCCAAAATGTCAACATGCTAGGGCCTAGGTTTTCCCAGTACAATATCAGCTCCATAAGGGCAGGGATTTTTGTCTTTTTTACTGTAGTGTCCTTACTGTCTAACAATGCCTGGCACTGTTGGATGTATGGATAGGTGAATGTGTGGGTGGGTGGATGGAAAGGTGGGGGATAGATGGACGGATGGAAGGATGGGTAGGTGGGTGATTGGAGTTCCCTAACAAAGTAGTAGCTTCACTGATTATTTCCCATTCTGTCAAGTCCTATGTCAAAACAGTAATGCTGGCCCAACTACATAATTTATGCTGAATTTACTAACAACCTTGAGCTAATAATCCCAGGGTTTCCCTGATGCTGATACACAATTTCAATCATCTTCAGGTTACACAAGTACTCACAAAGTAACTTTTCACCTACTGACCCCATTCTAGCTTCCTTCAGGGACATGGGGGGAAGAGGTCACAAAGAGTAATTGGATCTGTTCCATTTTATGCAGGTTCTGCTCTTCAAGAAGCACCACAAAAGGTATGAATATCATTGCAAGATTTATCTAAGCATCTGATGGCACAAGACTAACAGCTCCAACTTCAGTCAACCTATTGATGAACCAATGAAAAAAATGAAAGCAGTGTCTTGGCAAAAATAAATAAAATTTCTTACTTTCCAGGAGATCCCAAAATGTTGCACTGAAAAATTGACTTCTTTTCCTCCAGGGAAACTTTGCATGTACCTCAACACATGGGTAAAGGACCTTTGATAAGAATCCTGGCCACCTCTTACACTCTGGCCAAGTACCAGGTACCCCTACCCTTGCCTGCTCATCTCTGGCTGCTCCCTGGATTCAGTTATCTCCAGTCAATTAAAACCCAGAACAAAGACCCAGCCATGACATGAGATAAAGCTGGCCTTAGCCATCAGTGTGGTAGGAGCCCAAAGCTGTTTCCTCAACAGTAGGTATGAATTTGCACTAAATGAAGACTCCCCCATTTCCTATTCTGGCCAAAAGTTCTCACTGGGTGAGGCTCAAGTGCTCTGCAGCCAAAGAGCAAGAGGCAGCCAACACATCCTCAGAAGAGCAAGGCTCAACAATAGCTGGCTCCTTAATAACACACCAGAGTACCAGGCAACATAAAAGCGTTTCCTGTTACATGACCTGCACGCAACAGCCTTCAAAATAATCCTCCTCGGTAGTTAAGACAGGCATGATTATCATTCCCACTTGACAGATGAGCAACCTGAGGCTTGGGGCCAATAAAGGGCTTGCCCCAAATCCAATGAGAAAGGGACAGAACCAGGGCTTAGGTGGGGTACCACCTTGCCCTGAAAGCCTCTCCATGCATTTCAGATTGTAGCAGAGGCTATTAACAGACCTGCCCAATTCACCACGGACTGTGCCTGCACCACTGCAGACTCCTGCCCAGGACATAGTCTCTAGTACATCCCCACACCGCTGCTCCCACCGGCTAAGCTGTATTCAGTTCTAGACCTATTTGTGCCACTTCTACCGGCTATAATTATGTATCTAAATTAATATTAAACAATACAAAAGTTTATTTTTATTCTATAAAGGCTAAGTCAAACATTTTTTAAAGATTAAATGAAGGCAAATAATGAAAAAAAACTCAGTGAGCATTAAGTGCAAACAAAACAAGTTTTGAGGACTGGAAAAAAATAAAAAGAAACTCTAGTAGGTTGTTGATAGCTTTCCAAGTGTCTATAAATTCTCGCTCCACTTTAAAAACCTCAGAACTGGAAATTTTAAATGACAGATCAAGAGCGAGGTTTTAACGTAAGCCTCTGTGGAGCATAAATACGCGGTCCTAAGCACAAATCTGTGGTCCCTTACTCAAAGGCCTGGGCTTGAATGTCTCCTTATGGGTTTTAATTAAAACATAATTTTAAAGTATCATTCTTTTAAAATCATTCTCTGCTTCATCGTAACTGACCTTTTTCAATTATCCAACCATGGACAGATAACACGGCTTCTGCTGAAGTGTGAAAATCATGCAAAGGCACACACTCAATTGTCATTTGCCAACTGATTTCAATCCTTTGGCCAGCAACATCTAGAAATTTATGGGTTCTCAAATCAAAACAAGGCTTAAAATAACTTAATTCTCATTATAACAGAAAACGTCACTCCACAGAAATTTATCAGTAACACAATCAACATCAACTCAATAATTAACCCTAAACACTATCTAAAGAAATAGTTTCCAACTGGGGACAATTTTGCCCCTCAACCTGGGGACATTTGTCAATGCCTGGAGACATTTCTTATTATCATAACTGGGGAGAGAGGGCCTACTATTAGCATCTAGGGGGCAGAGTCCAGGAATACTGTTCAACATCATACAGAGCATGGGATAGTCCCTCACAACAAAGAACTATCCGGCCCAAAATGTCAGTTGTGCATTAGGTGTTGCATCCTGGTCTGAGATATGGAAAAAAGAACCACAAGACCTAGGAACACTGTTACATCATCAAAAAGAATCAGCTTTTGAACAAACAGAAGGAAGAGTCTATTTCTTCCCTCCTGATTCAAACATTACTCAAAGGACACTGGCTTCCTGGTATTCTTAATAAAACTCCAAATCTCTCAGCAAGAATTTTCAAAGACCACAATTTTTGCTTATGTGACAAAACAGCACAACGGTCTTCATCAGTAGGGATTTTTCTTTCACATTCCACCATAACTCCATTTGTCTCATGAATTGTTATAAAACTGAAATCTGTTCAAAGTTTCATTTTTCAAGAACATAAGGAGATAAAAAAGTGAAATTGGTTTGGTTTGTTGTGGTAGTAGGATTGTGGGAGAAGCTTTTTTTTTTTTTTTTAGTTAGGCCAGTGAAAAGAATTTATTGGGAAATGGAGGAAAGAACAGAGTTTGCTGAGAAATGGGAGAGAAGGATGGAAATACACACCAAGATTTGGTGTGGGCTCCTCTAGGCAGAGAGAGCTGAAGCCTCTCCTTTTACTTTGTTTCCATTAGCATTATAGTATCAGTGCATCTATGTAATAGGAATGTTTTAAAAATTAAATACCATCTTGAATGGATCCTGGATTTTTCAAAAGCCAGCTACAAAAGACATTTCTGAGACAATTAGAGAAATTTAAATATGTAAAGTTCTTAGGTGTGATGTCTTAGCAGTTGAATTATTGAGGGGTAAAATGTTATGATGTTTGGAACTTTCAAATGACCTAGCCAAGAGAAGAAAATATATACACATTCTAAGAGTATCTGTGTGAGGGAATGCAAAATGAGCCACTGTCAGCATTTTGCTTCACAACGGAACTATTCATTCACCTTTTCTATTTCTTCAAGAAAAACTAAATACAGATCAAGACAAGGGGTAGGGAGACACCAATCAGCTCACAATTATTGCAGGATCACGGCTAGACTACAGAAGGTCTCCAAACAAGCAAAATGGAGATGTTGGCCTTAGCTTCATTATTAAAAAGTTGTGTAGCTGCCTTCCTTTGTGCCAACTATAGCACAATAAAATAGGTACAATACCGTTGAAGAAGGCCAAGGCAGCAGGTCAACTACACAACCCATGTCTCTGAGCCTTCCTTTCCAGATGCAGGGGCAGGATTGACCAAAGCCCAGCTCACAGACCTCTTGCCCACTCTTTGGTCTGTCTGGTATCAGGTTCACTCAGGTGTGCCCCAAAGCCTGCCTTGCCCTCCAAAGAACACTGTTCTCAAAATCTCTGGAGAGTCACTTGGGAATAAATCCAACCACTCTTGGAAGGGAAAAAAACCAGCCACTCTTATTAGTAGAAACAGTTTCTCTTTTAGGTAAAATGAGCAAGCCCATCAGAGAAAACTAGCCACTTGGAGAGTTCCCGCCCTATCCGGACCGCACCAACCAGTGTGCCCTCCACGGCACACATGCTTCACCTCTCTAAACAAACAAGGGGTGTCTTTGTTTAAAATTTTTTTAAAAAATTAAAAAAAGAACCTGTGTCACAGGCTATGATTACATCAGCAGAGCGCTCTCGCTCAGGTTCTCCGCATCAATCCCGGGCTGCTCCAGCTTTGAAGCGCCCAGGGCGCGGAGCGCTTTGATCTTGCGGTTCCCTCCCAGCGCAAAGCCGACACCCTCGCGGCGCCCACGCAGGGGCAGGGACAACTGCGGGCCAGCGCAGTCCCAGACCCCGCCGGCCTGGGCTCGACCTGGGGTCTGCCCCCCGAGGTGCCCACTCCATCACTTTAAAGATCGTTGGGCAACACTAAATTAACATTAACCCCTGAAGGAACAGCACTGAGATTTTATTTTTAAAAGGATTATTTATCTTTCAGATACTGAAATATTTACAGAAAAAAAAATGATCTATCTGGTTTTGCTCCAAAATAATATGGGGGTGAGATGCAGATGAAACACAGCTGGCCAGAAGCTGACAGCTGTTGAAGCTAGGTGAGAAGTACATGGAGGTACATGGCAAGTACTTGTGTATACGTGTAACATTTTCTAAAATAAAAACTTGACAATGAAACTAACCTCCAACCCTTTGCTATTTTTAAAGGCTATTCCTCACAGACTTTTCATTTAAGAAGGGGAAAAAATAGCTTGAGACTAGATGGGGGCAGAGATATTGTGCATGGACTTTCCTCCTGCGTCCAGGGCGGTGGCTGAAGCTACCAATGAGAGCCCGGGGCACAACTTCTCCAGGACAATCTCTGAAGAGCAGGGACATCAGTGTTACCCTGTCAGTGGCTCTTAACCATTTGGGGATCACACACTTCTTTAAGAGAGTGATGAGTGCTATAGAGACAACCTCCCCCACCGCAATTCCCGCAAACTCACCAAAACCATGAGGAAATACCAGAAACCACCCTCAAAATCCCTTATTTTCAGAAATCTGATTAGAAAAGCACTCCAGCTTGCTTCATCTGGACCATTCCTTCCCACAGATCAGCTAAAGGCACTTGACCAACCCATGAACTCCAAGAAGACATGGAGCCATCTCGGGGCCCCGCACCTGCCTGGTCACAAGACCACTGTTGCTCTTTACTGGCTGAGGGCACAGATGAGCCAACAGGCCCGTCTCCACATTTTATAAGCAGGGAGCTATGAATGCCAGCCCTGTGTTATCGCCACCCCTTCTGCTACACATTTAGCTTGGGAGTAAGAAGTGGAAAAGCCATAGAGAAGGAAAAGGGTCTATGGGGATGCAAACATGATTCCACTCACAGCTGCTGCTTAACATGCCACAGCTAAACTGGTCACCAACGAGTTAAATGGGAAACAGACATGGTCCAGAACTGGGAGCTATGTTCAAGGCCAGAATTCCATACCTATAAGCCAGAAGGCAGGGGAAAGGACTGGGAGGGGATGGAGAAAGGGAAAACAAATCCTTTCCATACAAGTGGATCCACCTTTGGGAGGTCAAATTTAAAATTCCAGTGAAGGCCATCAAACTACCCAGAGATAAATATCAAAGCATATATTATTATGTGCCAAATGACTGGCCAGACCTGGTTGTTTCAAGATCAGAGGCAGCAGCAGCTCCCAGGTTGGTGCGGACTGGCCTGGTCCCCAACACGGCCTGGGGGCGCCCAGGACCCGTGGCGCACAACTTTCCACACCCTCGCGCCTTCCCCACCCCCCCAACCCCCACGACGGTGAGTGAGCCGGAACTTTATGGGGAGCGCCGGACGGCGCTCCTGAAACGCAGCTAGGAAACCCCCTAATTTGTTGCATATACTGCTTGAGTAAAGCAAAGATGGGCAACTGCTCCAGATTTGTTTAATGTTGTTATATGACCTTACAGCTCCTCTCAGACCAATACCAAAAATCTATATTGTACACGTTCATAAGCAAGAATCTCCAGCATGTGGAAAAGACAAAAATTGAAGTAAATATCAGAAACATTTGAAACGTGCAGGAAAGATGGACGAATAGAGTGAACACCTACAACTCCTTCATCTAGTTTCACCTGTCATTAAAACTATCACTTTTAAGGCAAAAAAAAAAAAGATCAGAGGCAGCCCCATAGGTGCTACAATAGTCCCAGAGAGCTTCCTGGAGGAGGAGGCTTTGAAAGATGGGCAGAATGGTGGCAAAGGAGCAAGTAAAAGCCAAAGCCTGTCTGGAGGAGCCATTTGACTGAAGGTAAGAGGTTCTGCAACATGTTACCTCATTGGACAGATCAACTGGGAGCAAAATGCCAAGGCCTTTAGAACATTATGGTAAGGCAGAGTTTGGACTCCATCCTATACACAGTCTCAAAGATTCGTGAACAGAGGGGCACGACTTCTGGCAGCTGAGTAACAGAAGGGGAGAGGAGATGTGGGGGGCTTCCTGCTAAAAGGACTGCCCCTCAATGACCTAAAGTCAACCATGTGCTCAGGCTACCAGTTTTGTTTTTTTAAAAAGGGGGGGGGCGGTAAAGATCAAAAGCAACTGTTTGCAAAATGAGAGCCCTCCTACTCTTCTGACCTGTCATTTCTATTCCTTTCATCTACCCTCCTGTTTGAAATTCAGGTGAAAAGGAGAGGTATGTGGCAAGTGGACTGAGAACCTGATGGCCTGGCCCCAGGTCTGCAACTCCTACTCTCCCGGTAGGCAACTGGGGGTAAATCCCTCAAGTCATTCAATCTTTTTCCTATACCTCGGTTTCCTCCTGTGAGCTGAGGAGGGTCAAGGACTAGATCTCAAGCCCTTTGAAGTAAGTGCCAAAGTCTCGACTCTAGGCTAGGGAAAGCCTACTACAGTAGTATTCCTAGAGGTCCAGGCTACCCCCCTACACCAAGACTTTCAACTGTAAAGAAGCCATGATTACAGAGCCCCTGCAACCATCTTACTCTTGTCCAAAGAGAGAGGGAAAAAAGCATTTGTTATAAAGACAACACAGAATTAGAAATTAGAAAAGTTCCTTTTCAGAAACCACAAGGCAGACAGCATTTATGTTTATTCTAATATACCTGATCAGTAAGAGCCAACTAATGAAATAACAGGTTAAAATTGCCAGAATGAAAGGAGTTCAATGCTCCCCTTCTTTCCCTAAAAACAGTTTCTGGCCAGGTTTAGGGTACAGAATTAAATTTCATCTTCCATCACTTATTATAGCATAACTATTAAGAGTAAAGGGTCTAAAATCAGCTTGATGGGGTCTGTATTTCCATACTTGTTTCAGTAGGACCTTGGGTAAGGTCATTTCACCTTTTCAAGCCTCAGTTTTCTCATCTGTAAAATGGGGGCAACAGCAGCACAGGGCTGTTATGGGGGTAAATCATTCGTGTTGTGTGCTTAACATAATGCCTGACATAAGTCAGTGATGAACATTAGTCAGGTAGTATTATTCTAAATCTGTGGACTTCATCCCTTATCTAAGAGAGATAGGAAGCAGGGTAGTAAGATGCAAGAAATCCATACAAAGAGGGCACGTCCCAGGGAAGAAGGGACTGCAAACCCTAGTTCTGAAAGAACTTCTGTGGCCCCATCTGTGGAGAGAAACAGGTTGGCATTCTTCTTTAGAATATAACAGCTGTCTGTCAATCCTCCCGTCTCACCCCAACTCCTCCTCACCCCAACTCCTCCTCGGCTGCAAATACTCAAGGATTAAGAAGACATTCAAGCTTTGTTCCATCTCATTTCTGCTCGGGCATTCTTATCTTTGGCCCTCTCTATCCTAAGTGCCATTTCTGCTCAACAGCAGACCCCACATTAGAGAAGTATCCTGCACTTTCTCAAGGTGCCCCCAGTCCTTTATTTGCACGGACTCTCACAACACCCCTCGTGGTAGGAGCTGCTATCCCCACTTTACAGACAGTTCAATCATCGTACTCAGACACTTGGCAAGTCTCTGGTTCAGAACCCAGGGACCTCCGACTCCTAGCCCTGTGCTCTTCTGGGCCCCAAATCCGAGATGGATCTGTGGCATCTTTCTACCCAGTTGGGAGTGAGAGGCAGGGTTGGCCGCTTTAGGACCATGTGGAAAGACAGCAGCTTCACACTTCCCCAGGATACCACCCCCAATCAGGAGCCCCAGGGAGAAGTTCAAAGGGATTCCTGCCACCCGGCAAGCTCTAGCCACATTCTCTTTCTTTGTGGAGACTTTAAATACAAACACACACACTGAAAGCCAGCTGCGACCAAGAGCCTCCATTGGCTCAAAGCTGTAAAATAAGTGAAGAGACTCAACCAGCCCAGTAGGTTATAATTGAGACTGGGGGGCTTAATCTGCCAGCAAACTCCTGAAAAAGGACTGCAGTCAAACCCCACTCCAGGTTTTATCCTTCACCAGGTTTTACCCTTTGCCGGCCGCTTCTCCCAACACTTCAAAGGAAGTATTTTTGTACAGGCCAGGGAGGAGTGAAAACTAGCCAGCTGCTTCCAAAGCAGACAATTTAACCCTGAAAGGGCCGCTGGCCTGGCCTGGCATGGCACGCAGGGAAGGGGAAGGGAGGACAAGGTCGTGGGGAGCCAAGTGTGAGTCCCCACACTCCACTCCGCCTGCCCTTTCAGCCGACACCAAGGGCACGCAGGGCTCTTAAACTGCCACAGAAAGGCAAGGCCTCAGTTCCTCTAAGAACACAAACAGCTAGTTATAAATACCCTCCCAGGCTAGAGGTTCAAAGGATCCAGCATTTAGCACTTCAGTGGAAACTCCAGCTCACAGAACAGGCCTCTTTCTCCCTACTCCAGTCCCTCCCTCCCTGAACCAGGCAAGGAACTGAAGGGCCCAAAGCTAGCAGAACAAAACCTGCCCCCTGAAGTCCAACCACTTCAGGTTTGGCTCTCAGGAGAGGGCTGGGCCTTGGCATTGTAGCAACCGAGCCCTTACAAGACAGGGCCCTGTGGAGGGGGCTGCCCTTCACCATGCCCTCGCTGAAAGCCAGGCCAGGAAATCTCTTCCAAGGGGCAGCTTTTACACACTCTTAAAACTCTTCACTCTACAGAGATTATGTCTGTTACCTCATTGAGATTTGGGGGATTCTTCCAGGTAAGGATTAAAAAGGACACTGCACAGGACACTCCCCTATAGGACACTCCCCTATTTACCAGTGACTTAATAAGACTTAAACTTCTAACACAGACCCCTGAAAACCCAGCCGTCCTGGGGAGTCAGCAGTTAGATCATCATGGGTTTCTCTCCATCAAAACGATGTGGACTCCACTAGAACCCCACGGCATCCCAGCAGGTCTTTTTTTTTTTAATTTATTTATTCATTTATCCCCCCCGTTGCTGCTTGTGGCATCCCAGCAGGTCTTTTTTTTTTTTAATTTATTTATTCATTTATCCCCCCCGTTGCTGCTTGTGCTCGCTGGGTCAGCTAACCAGGCCGTGCGGGCGGGGCTTGCCTTCATCAGGAGGCCCCGGGAACCGAACCCGGGGCCTCCCATATGGTAAACGGGAGCCCTACTGATTGAGCCACAGCCGCTTCCCCCAGCAGGTCTTAAACTTCCTGCAGGAAGACTAGGCGAGGCCCTGGAAGCCCTCAGGTGGGCTCAGCTCCTGTGGCCTGGCTGCAAGCTCCTGGGCAATCACAGAGCAGCAAGCAGAGGAGTGTTCATCCCATCCCACTGGCAAAAGCATCCTATAATTTACTGACACTGAAAAGTATGCTATAAATAGTTGGTGTTTTAATGTTGTCGGGCTTCCAGAACAGAGGGGCCTAACAGCTGTGTGGGGCCAGGGCTCCGGGCATCTAAGGGCTACAATTTGGAAATCTTGGGTGGTGTAGTCAAAGGATCTTCAAAGAAAGCAACTCCAAGAGTATCACACACCATCAAAAAAGACTAGAGTAGAGGTAGAGAGTCTGTGAAAGATATCAATCAGGATTTACAAACCACAATTTAGAAGAAAAATGAACAGCACTGAGGGTCTCTTCATCAATTCAGCAGCCTAGAATAACCCCTGAACCTCTACCAAATAAATGCCTCTACAATGCAACAAGACACATCCCATTAAATGAGCACAAGATCAGTCAGAGCGGACATCTTCCCAGATCCCTTGGGACTGAGAAATGAACAGAGATGGGAGGGGAGTATAACCACAGACCAAAGCAGACTTGTTCTTGTAGTTGTCTTGTGTTAATGGAATAACTTGTAACATTGATAAAAATATATATATATATAAAAAAGAAAAGGAAAAAAAAAATAAGCACAAGATGATTAGGAGGATTTGTTTAGTCATTCACCATTTCTTCCGACTATGCTAAGGGCTAAAAATACAAAGAACTGAACAGATGAACCTTTTTGATACAATTTGCAGTGAAGATGGGCAATAAAAAGACAATAAGCTCAAGAAGTGAAGAGCATACAGGCAATAAAAAGTAAGCAATTTCAAAAAGCAAAGAGAATTACGTTGCAGCTTGGCATTAGAGTATGTACTTAAAATGAGTTATTTCACAAGTAACTTAAGTTACTTCTAAGCCCTCCACAGACAGCAATTCCACTTAAATAAACAAACAAACAAATGTCTTCATTCATTTGTTCTTCTGAAATAATTGTCTCCGCTGGCTTTCCTAAAACTGTGGAGAAGTGTGAGGAAGGGGGAAAAGTAGTGAGCAAATTTAGACCTTGAGCACTTAACTCTGTACATAAACAGCTGAGTCAAAATACCGTTAGCACTTGACTGATGACGGCTATGTATGTGCGTATGTCAATGACACATCACTGGTCAGACCTATTCAGGCAAAATTAAAGATGAACACATTAAAGTTGCTACTGAAACTTTGCAGACATAGTTTTAGCCTTTAAAATTTTTTTTAGAAAGACTTCAAAATCATTTGCTAGGGCAGATGTTAGAATGAATTCTATCTGGAATACTGTGTGTAAGCCCAGAGGACTCCACTTTGTCTTTCCCAAACTGAAGCAAGTCTAGAAGACTCCAAGATGCTGAGGGACCTAAAAACCATCTCAAAGCAGGGACAACAGAAAGAACTGGGGGTGCTCAACAAGGAGAATATAAATTTTCATTGGTTTATGTAAGGGGGGTTGACAAAATGACAGAGGACTGCTGCCTTCAAAGATCTGAAGGGCCATCCTATCTTTCATAGCTCTAGAAGGCAGAACTAGAATCAAAGAGAAGTTTGGGTCACTGCAAGGTAGAACTTTCTGACAATCAGCACCCTGCAAATATGCCTCAAGAGGTAGGGGGTACAGTGTGTGAGGAGAGACTGAGCTCCACCCCCTTGCTCAAGATGCTGCCCAAGTCTAAGACCAGAACTGTCCTCAAGTCCTTCCTTAATTCAATAGCAGAGCCCAGGGCTTCATCAAAACTGCTGAGACAAAGGGCTGGCTGTGCCCTGGGTGAGGGAGAACTTAGCTGCCAACAATATCCATCATTTAGGTCAACCTTAATTTTTAAAATTATTTTTTTGAAAAGTCCTAAGTCAACACTCTGTGAAATATGACACACAGTTGGAGAGGAACTTATACCCTCATCTCATAGTTTCCTTTTAGCACCTCGCAAGAGGGCTATCTCAGCCTTATTCGTTTCACATTCTTATTACAGAAGCACTGGAATCAGAAGATCTTATTTAAATTTTTGTGTGTTAATCAAAGTAGACAAACCTAAAAACTGCTCATCAATTCAACCTAGCCCAGCACCTCCAAATAAGCAGGGCTCCAAAACTAGGCAAAGAGTCAGAGATAGGAAGGGCCACCTGCCCCAAACCCAGGGTGTCAGTCCAACAGAGGAAGGCCTGCAGATAAGCTGGAGAGAGTTATCCTTCCAGAAGGCAGCTGAACATCCATTTCAGCCAACTCTAAAACGCCAACTCCGGGGGAAGTCTAAGAGATTTTTATACATGTACATGTGTTAAACCCACAGCAAGTCTAACGAAAAGCCATTCAGGACTTGTCAACTGCTGTGGCACTCCTCTCTCTTCCCTCCCCTCACTCACAGTCTGGTCCCCATAGTTTGCTACAGGTTGCACCAAAAGCTCTCCTGTCCCTCACCTCACCCCCAAAATGCTCATGAGCCCAGCTGCATGCTGATACTTTGTTATCATTTCATACCCATATCCACTTGGATGGTAGGTCTAAGAGGGTATGAACTCTTTCATGAATCTTCTGGTCCTAGTAGAAAATAAATTCCTCAAAAAGAGGCAGTGTTTCTTGGTTCTTTTGTATTACAGTTGCCTACCCCATGCCCCAAGTACAGAGAAGACCACAAATCTACCCAGCTGAAATGGAAGGAAAGGGCCTTTCACAATTTAAAGGCGTCTATGCCATTCTAGGTGGTGAGGACTCCCTTCATCCCAGGGCCCTGTGGAAAGTTACAGTGAACACAGGCATGGCTTTCCACGCTTACAACCCAGCAGGACAACGACTGAACAAGCACAGAGCCTAGACCAACCTAACATGGGCTACCTGGAGCAGAATTTCCCCCAAGAGATTGTGTCCTTTGAGAAAAAAGGGATTCTGTGTTCTAATATATTTGAGAAATGCCAGATTAAATAGTTAAGTAGATTTCCTCTCAGTAGGATTTCTCAGAACCATTCATTCACTCCTATGCAGTAAAAATTTCCAAGAGGGAGCTACAATAAATAGCATTTCCCAAAGTTAGTTCACCATGGAACCCATTCCAGGGCATTTTTCAGGATTAGTATTCCTCAGAAGCTTGCCTGGAGGGAGGCAGAAGTCTGGATCATCACATTTGGCTTTAGAAGATATGTGTCATTTTGATCCAGGTGTGCCTGTTATCCTAAAAAGTACAATATCCCCAAACCAAAATAAATCGAGCCACTCAGTAAAGACCGAACTCAACAAGAGCTAGAAAACTGTGTCCCTGTCCTCATATGGTCTTAGTCCATCTCCAAAGGACAAGTCTTCTGTCTTACTTAGACAACAGTGAAGGCAAACAAGCCTCAGTCTCTCTCCCTGGCAGGTATGCACTGCAGCTGACTTCTTCCCTAGGGATGGAGAAGCAATAATGGAGTACTTGGGTTAAGAGGAGGGCTCCTTGATCCCCAGATGTAATCCAGCACAGCTAAAAGATAAGAGATAAGGATCAAACTTAAAAAAAAAAAAAAAAAAATCACTTAAGCAGAAGAGCATAAAGGTCACAAGGAGCTGAAACCATGAAAAGCATGCTAAGATGAAAACTGAAAATTAAAACATTCTAGAGAAAATTTGGCTTGGTCTGGCCCAGTTCATTCTGCACCTCTTGCCAAAATAAAAAAGCTGGCATGTGCTTCAGCCTAGCTTGAGCAAGCAACACTTCAGAACAGCTTCACCTTGGTTAAGTTATTTCTACTTTAAACAGTCCAAAAGTTGCCAAAGGCCTCCCAGGAGCATCTGCTCCTGTTTCTGGGGAGGGAGGTTAGTTCCTGTGGAAAGCGTTTGTTTAGTTTGATTACAACTTTAAAGAGGGGTAGAATTCTGGTCCAGAAGAACTTAATGGCCAGGCTGTTCTCTTACATAATTTGTAAACAAACAGAGTTTATCCCAGTGTGGCTCCCTTGGCTCACTGGCTGAATTTAGAAAAATATATTCCTCATTCATTTGGGAGAGGCCACAGTAAGGCCTGTCAATAACCATAAAAATGTCCAAGCCAGCCTCTTCCTCTATTGCTTAATCCTAAAGGACCTGGCTCAAGATATGGCACACCAGAAATCTCCCTTCGGAAACCCTGGGCAGTCAACAGGTAAGAACCCAAGCTGAAGGGTTATGGGCATACTTTGAAAGGGAGCTGATGAACTGCTCCCCAGAAGTTTCTAAGCACTCATGGGACATTTATTTAAAAAAAAAGCTAAAGTCAAGCTTTTCCTCCAAGGTGTCATGAATGGTTAAGAACATGGGTAGAAAGCAATTTGTTACTAATAACAATTAGAGGCCAAAGTTGGAGTGGAATTTATTTATCTTTAATAAAAAGTGAAGTCAAGGTTGTCACCAGAACGCCACTTACTCCCTAAAATTCCAGGTTGCTCTCTGGAGAGGCGTGACTGCAGAAACAGCCCCCGACTTAGCCCCCGTGGCTGCTGCAAAGGGCCTGCTGTGATTACAATCCATGCTGCTGAAGAACATGGGGTAGAGGAGCCATGTCATCAAACTCAGGGCCATGCACATAGGTGTCATATGTCATGTTGCTGTGGGACCCACTGGGTCTCTGGTAAAAGTCAAACACGGCCCTTGGCATTTAAAGCCCCTTCTGTTCATCCCCTGCTCACCCTCAGTTTGTTTCCTAATTCTCCCCCTTCATACCTCCTCCTCCCTTCCCCAGCCTTGAGGCACAGCTGCAGATCCCTGAGGAATCCTGCCCAGCCCCAGCACACAGTTTGCAGATATAGAGGCTCAGGGCACTGGCTCATCTAAGCGTCCCACTTATGTAATAGACAGACCAGGGAGCAGATCTCAGGTCTCCTGTCTCCCAGCCATGTCCCTCACTGGGCATTGTCAAAAAGCACATTCTGCCCCAGGTGGCCTCCAGGTCTACTGGTATCCACCAGAAGCTAGGAAAGACCCCATCTGACGCCAATGTGGCCTAGGCCTCAGCAAGAAGTGCCTTTTCCACAGCAGTGTTATACTGTTACCAGTTCAGGGACTCATCCTATCTTTCCCACTGGTCCATAAGCCCCCCAGTAAGATTCAGGTCCGAGGAGTCCAGCAGGGAGTGTGAATACCATCCAGAAAATGCCAAGCCCCACATCCACCAACCCTCTCCAAGAGAAAAACGGTGTTAAAACTGAAGCTCAGAAGAGCAGCGTGCAGCCAGACACACCCTCAAACATCCAAAACCTATTACTGCCTTCCTCACATTCTTCCGAGAGAATACAGCAACAAGAAAGCGTTAAGTTACTCTGGTTTTTTTCTTACTACCTTTCAGATCCAAAGTTATTAGACAAACTGAGTCTCCCAGATACAAACCAGAGTCACTGAATTCATTGTTTAAGCGAGGAAAATACGTGGACTTAAAAAAAAAAAAAAAAGTGCTTTCTTCTTTTCCCTGAACTACATTTCTAGGAACATAAGAATATAGACCTAATTTGCCCACTCCATCTATACCAACAAGGGCAAGTTTTGGTTTGATTATTTTCTGAGAAAATTAATACAGTGAAAATCATCCTGGTCTAAAGGTATTGTCCTCAGGAGGGTTAGCAAATAAGCCCAACAGGAAGACCCTTAGGTCATACAGATGCCTCAAAAGCTGTTGTTGGCTCCAGGGGTCTGCCCGGTCCCCCAAGAGCAAGTTTCCCACAGGAGGTAACAAAGAGTTAAGACCAGGAAGACTCTGGAGTATTGGACAGTGGTACAAAACTAAAACAGGACAAGTGTGCCCCAAAGGCCCAATTGAGAGGGTAGGCCCTTGCCCAGAGCACCAAGCATCTCAACTAGACCATTAGCTTCCTCCTTGCTCCTGCCTGGAGAAATCTAATCACCAATTTTAAAAACTCAAACTGAAAGTACACGTCTTTATCATTGTATTATCAATGCAGACTTTCCCTTTCTTTGGTAAAAACAAATTCATCTGACAGACGGCCCATCCAGCAACATAGCTAAACCCAAAGGAGTGCCAATGTGGAATGGATTTTGCTCCTGTTCCTACTTTTTTTGTTGTTATTGTTAAGGAGGAACCCGGGCTTGAACCCTGGACCTCGTACATGGGAAGCAGGTGCTCAACCACTGAACTACACCCAATCCCCATCCTGTTCCTACTTTGGACAGCCAGAGGGGAAGGCAGACATGCCCCATATGACATGGGGCAAACTGACGCTCTGTGGATTTCACTAGAAAATGCAAACATCCCCACGCACAGGCCCCCCAGTGGTACTAAATTATCCCTTCTGGACTTCTTTCTGCCCAAATTTAGCTAGTGATGCCTATGTATACACACACACACCCCTCAATCACCTCACATACTATGCAACACTACTTCAAGATGTGTCCCCAGATGCTACTGCCTTATTCACAGCATGGCCAGGATGCACTGTGGACCAAGGACAAAAGGACACCACCAAGAAACCCAGGACTCTTTGGAAAGAAATCTGGCTTCCCTCAATTCTGTTACTCTATGGCAGGGATTCTTAACCTTTTTTGTTCCATGGACCCCTTTGCCAGACAGGTGAAAACCACAGACCCCTTCTCAGAATGTAGTGGCAGATAGTTTTATGACACTCAGCATTGGCATATCTTTAAATTAAACTTTAGGATTATTCAAAATTACATTTTACAACTTTCCTATAATTTCAATACCTGATAACCTAATAGTTCAACATCTGTTCAAACAGTCATTTTCGGCAAACATTTAGAAATTCGAGTTTTCCCACGGCGTCATAAAACCATCTCCTCCACTGTTGGTGGGAATGCAGAATGGTTCAGCCACTGTGGAGGACTGTTTGGCAGTTCCTAAAGAAGTTGAATATAGACTTGCCATGTGACCCAGCAATACCACTACTGGGTATATACCCAGAAGAATTGAGAGCAGTGACACGAACAGACATCTGCACACCGATGTTCATAGCAACATTATTCACCATTGCCAAAAGTTGGAAACAACCCAGGTGTCCATCAACAGAAGAATGGATAAACAGACTGTGATCTATTTACACAATGGAATATTATACAGCTATAAGAAGAAATGAAGTCGTAAAGCACATGACAACATGGATGAACCTGGCGGACATTATGTTGAGCGAAGCAAGCAGATACAAAAGGACAAATACTGTATGATTGCGTTTCTATGAACCAAATACATTGTATAACATATTGTTTGATTAAAAAAAAAATTTATATGTATCCAGTACATTTAATTGAGAAATATATTTATTCATTCATCTGTTTACTTTTTAGTTTTTAATTGTTTATATTTTCAATTATTAAATGTACGAAATGAAGTTTAAAAAAAAAAACACACATTAAACATTATGAATAAATTTAGGAATAGTCTCAATAAATTTTAAGGAATCTAAAAAAAAAACATCTCCTCCATCCTTACCAAACTTTTTGCAGGCAGTTATCCACTGCACTCAGAACACGCTACACCAAAATAAAAATCATACTAAGTCCACACTATACTGTGTATTATTTAATAAATATACCACACCCACACCAACACATTCCCATAAGAATAATGGTTTTTTGAATTTTCAATTCAAGCTCATGGACCCCCTGAAATCTTTCTATGGACCCCTTGGGGGTCCATGGACCCCTGGTTAAGAACCCCTGCTCTATGGAGATGACCCAAGGCCAATTTCAGTCACAAGCTGCATTCTCTCCGGCACTTAGCATTCTTCTGAACCACCCTTTCAATCAGTTGTTTTAGCTGAAAATAAGCTAGTTGTAATGTGAAGTTAAACAACCTCTTTAAAGAAAGTGCAGATGCCAAAGCCAAATACAAATGACCCACCATAGTGGTCCCTCCAAACAGAGGCAAATCAAAAATTAACAACAGGTGTGGCTCAAACATTTGGGCATCCGTCTGCCATATGGAGAGACCTGGGTTCGATCCCCAAGACCTCCCGGTAAAATAAAAAATAAAATAAATTAACAACATTGTTATAGTCCAACAGTAAGTAGGGCATTATCATAGCTTCAAATTAATAGTGTAGTTAGGAAATACCCACTCCCCACTGAAAGCTTGCTAACTCAACAGGAATAACCTAAAATATATTTTAGAGAAAGGCTTATTTGGGTTCTTAAGTATATAAAGCCAACAGCAACTGCCTTTTACT
>JAKSZT010054517.1:1132953-1153143 GCA_026826555.1 Tolypeutes matacus | reverse complement strand
GCCATGCCCAGTGCTTGCAAAAGTGTTGGGGGGTGGTGTCCAGAACAGGATTTATATTTCAAGATAGCAAATGACAGAGTAAATGAAACTCTGCAGAGAAAAAAAGCTACAGCGTGTGTAATCAAATCTGATTTGGCATTGAGTTAGAAAAAACTAAATCAAAGCAAACTCTCATCAACAAATCCCCACCATACCATACCAGGAGGAAGCACGGACACCATCTGGGAGTTGTGGGAACAAAACCATCACCACCTGCTCCCGGAGCCAGTTGCTTGTACAGGCTCCAGGATCGTAAAAGCTATCTTGTAGAAGAGACCAGACAAATTAGTGAAAATCAGATTAGATTAAAATAATAGTTGAAGGACAGCACAAGGCCATACAAGATAAACTGTCAAATGGAACGTGGCTGTGCCATGTGGCACCTTGGGGTTTTCCGTGAAAATGACTTCAGGAAATCTTTCTCCAGGTGGCAATTAACATTTTAGTTCAAATTCCTCCAAGAAAGTAAGTGGAAAATAATGCCCAATCAATGCGACCCAATGGCTCTGCCTAGCAAAGAGTAAACACTCATTTTCACTCACATCTGCTGAATAAAAGACTATAAAAATCCAAGTCAGTGCCTCTGTCCGGGGCCAGGGATAAGCACCAGCACATCTCCCTGCTATAGCTCCCAAATTGTCTTCTAACAGCCAACTTACCTGACTGTCCTTCCCACAGGACTGACTATTCTGAGAGCAACAATTGTATAGCAACAGCCACCAATGCTAACATGGATTGCGCACTTACTGTATCCCTTATGTATATTACTTAATCCTTACAAGCTATGTACTGCCCCATGTTACAGATGAGGAAACAAGTTTGGAGAGGTTGGTGACCTGGCCATAAGTCACCACAGAGCTGAGGGTGGCAGAGCCAGGACATGAACACAGACCCGACTAGCTCCTGGGCTGTGCTCTCCACCACTGCGCCCCAGGCATGGCCTCTTGTCCTGCGCAGTTCTGAACTCTCAAAATCCAACATACAATAGGCTTTAGCTTCAATTCGCCAAAAAGTTGCCATCAGATATACCTGCCTCAAACTACCTGATGGTGAGGCTGAGCTCCAGTCTAGCCTCTCCACTTACTAGCTGTGTTGTACCTCTCTGCACCTTGGTTTCCTCAACCGAAAAACAGGGATGGAACTTCTTATTGCTCAGAGTCCTGAGAATCCAGTGTGACAAAGAGTCCCAAGGACAGGGCCCAAACACACAGTATTCATTCATTCAAACAGTTTGATGAGCATCTATGTGACCTTCAGACCTAAGAGGCTTACATGTAGGAAGAGGCAGAGCCAACCACAATGGAGGAAGCCACAGAACGTTTCAGGCTTCTGTCTGCTGGGCCCAGGTAAGTTACAGCAGCTGGGAGTTCAGAAACTGGTATTGTTTCACAAGTAGAAAGCTTATCCAGTGGTCAGCCTGGAGAAACCACTGTCCTCTGTTCTGTCATTTGTTTTGATTGGTACAAAGTTTTCTTTTGCCTTTTCTTAATGGTTTAACATCACAGCCCTGTTTTTTCCCATCCCCGAAATTGAAGTCTGTGATTCTCCCTCACTTTCAGCCAAAAAAAGTTCAGCAGAGCCAAATGGCGCAACCCTGCAGGAATCAGGAGAGAGGTCCATCTTCCTGTATTCCCTGCCTTAGCTACCACAGTATCTGCTGAAATTATGTTATAAATCATAACTCGCTGGAGGTCAGTCAACACACATAGGAAAAGGAGGGCACCACAGCCTGGTCATTCATAGAGAGACACCTCCAAACACACTGCCCAGGTCTCCACGCTGATCTGAAAGCTTTCAGGTCAGCCAGAAAGCAGATTCCAGAGCCAAATCAGAAAACTCAGCCTCTACGAGGGACTAAAAGGTGCCACAAGCAATCTTAAACAGGCAGAATGATACAGAGAAGTGGCCTTTACCAAAGAAGCAAAAAGAAGGGTCAAGCCTGTGTGTGTGAATGCAGCCAAAGAGCCTTCGCCAAAGCTGCAAAGGAAACAAAAATAAACTAACAGGATAAAAGGAAGGCTGTTGCATGAGGAAGAACTTTTGCTCTACTTTAAAAAAGAGAGAGAGAAGAAAAGAAAAAGAAAACACACACTGAAATGATCTAAAGCTGCCTATAAATATTTGGGAACATCAAAGGCGGTCCTGTTAAATTAAAAATGCTGTCACACAGATAGGAACTAGCCTCTAGCACTGCCAGCTTCAACATGTGAGCCTGTGATCTGAGGAGCGAGGGCTCAGCTCCTCAAGAAATCTGATTCACTAAAGAAAAAAGTGAACGAGCAGTTGAGTTTTAATAAGGGCATTAAATACCTTAGGAATGAGCTAATTAGAGTTTAACTCTTTCAAGATTGTCCGAGCTCTTAAGAATGCTGTAAACTCCCTCCAGAATCTACTTAAATCGGTCTTGAAAACTGCGATGCAAAAAAAAAGTATTAAACTAGCACCTTAGAAGACTTCAAAGCTAAATCCCACCAGGTCACCTCAGACTTGAAGGTGGAGACCAAGTAAAGAGAAGCAAGGAGGTTCCAAGAAGTGTTTTCTGAGGTGCAGTTAGGTTGTTTGCTTACTTAGTTTTTTTTTTCCTTCCCCTAGTATAGACCTGGTAAGAACCAGCTCACTTTCTAATACCAAAATCATTCTGGCTTTTGAGAGTGGCTTTAGCCAAGACACTCTAAGGAAAGATATAGTGTGCCGAGTGGGAAGCCATCATCTAATAGACCTCACGTGCTCGCGTGCCTCAAGAAATTACATGGAGCCCCCCAGACACACTCAAGGTCACTCCATCAAGTCACCCAGGAGTCTTCCCTGCACACATTCCAGAGAAGAATCCCAAAGAAACCAGGAAGAGTTAGGAAAGTTCCAACAGGACAACAAATCCTTTGGGGACCAAGACACTTTGGCCTTGAAGTAGAAAGATTTGGGGGTTGGATGTGGCTCAAATGATTGGGCGTCCATTTCCCATATGGAGGGACTTGGGTTCGATCCCTGGGACCTCCCGGTAAAATAAAAGAAAAATATAGAAGGTACATGGGTGGGTGAGCCCCCAGGCCCAGCCGAACCACACAGCAAGATGATGAAGTAACAGAAGAGGGATGCAGGGGAGAACCAAGATGAGATGAGCCGAAAAACCAGGAACTGAGGTGGTGCAGGTGGCAGAACACCTCTCTCCCACATTGGAGGTTCCCAGGATTGAATCCCAGTGAAGACAGGAGAAGAAGGATGAGAAGAGAGAGCAGGAAACAGACACAGAGAACTGCCTAGCGAATGGAAACAAAACAGCAAAAACGGGGGTGGGGGTGTATAAAATGGATAAAAGTAATAAAATAAATCTTTAAAAAAAAAAAAAAAAAAAGGAAAGAAAGATTTGGAACCTCTTGGAGAAAGCATATGTGCTAAGAATCATTCAAGAGGATGGTAAATGCAACGGCACCTCCAGAGAAGAAAAAGGGGCATCTTCCCATCACCCAGTTTCGGGAATTTGAGAGGAGGTGGTAGAGATGAAAACTACCTTTTCCATTCAAGGAGAGGAATGCACATTCTAGTGAGGGGTGGGAGGGGAAACACCCCACAGCACACTTCTATCATTCCCATTTTTAGAAAAAGCCAATGTGTCTAATAAGAAGCGGTTAATCAATGGGAAAAAATATTTGGAAATCACATATCTGATAAGGGTTTAATATCCAGGATATATAAAGAGATGTTACAACTCAACAATAAAAAGACAAATGACCCAATCAAAAAATGGGCCAAAGACATGAATAGACATTTCTCCGAAGAAGAAATACAAATGGCAAAAAAACACATGAAGAAATGCTCAACATCATTCATGATTAGGGAAATGCAAATCAAAACTACAATGAGATATCATTTCACACCTATCAGAATGGCCACTATTAAAAAGACAGAGAACTACAAGTGTTGGAGAGGATGTGGAGAGATAGGAACACTTCTTCACTGTTGGTGGGAATGCAGGATGGTACAACCACTATGGAGGACTGTTTGGCAGTTCCTAAAGAAGTTGAATATAGATTTGCCATGTGACCCTGCAATACCACTACTGGGTATATACCCAGAAGAACTGAGAGCAGTGACACGAACAGACATCTGCACACCGATGTTCATAGCCACATTATTCATCATTGCCAAAAGTTGGAAACAACCCAGGTGTCCATCAACAGATGAATGGATAAACAAACTGTGGTCTATTCACACGATGGAATATTATGCAGCTGTAAGGAGAAATGAAGTCATAAAGCATACGGCAACACGGATGAACCTGGAGGACATTATGTTGAGTGAAGCAAGCCAGACACAAAAGGACAAATACTGTATGAATGCATTACTATGAACCAAATATATTGTGTAATATATTGTTTGATTCAAAAAAAAAATTTACATGTATCCATTACATTTAATTGAGAAATGTATATATTTATTCATCTGTGTTTACTTTTTAGTTTTTAATTGTTTATGTTTTCAATTATTAAATGTACAAAATAAAGTTAAAAAAAAAAAAAAAGAAGCGGTTAAAATTAATAAAGTATTTGCTTTGGCAAAATCGTACACTGGATCAAACCAAGTGCTGAAGTCACTTATGCTTGCTACAGGGCCCACATAATTAGGCCCCCAGAGCACGGCCTCAGCATGCCATACACATTCCAGGTGCCCTGGCCAGATCCAGAGGAGCCACCAACGCCCCTGCTTTCCTGAAGCACAGCTACACCCCTAAATGGCCGGTGCACGTCTGGAGCAGGCAGGCTGGCCTCTGTGTGCACGCGTGTGTGTGCACGTGCATGTGGTGTGTCTATGCGCATGCCTCCTGACAGAGCTCAGAGCCTGGGCAATGATCTAGCTGGAGCCAAAAGGGATGAGAACACAAGCTGTAGCAAAGCTCCCCTCCCAGGAAAAGAGAGGTGAAAGAGGACATGGGGATCAGGAAGGCAGGAACATCTGTGAGCCTCCTGCCCACAGACAAACCCTCAGGGAGAAGGGGGCACAGGGGCAAGTAGCGAGGCACTGAGAGATTTTTTTAATAACAAGACCTATGATATGATCATTCTCTTCTTATTGAGTAGCGCCTTTGGGTTCTTTTATTTTGATAAACTACCATTTTAGAACAAAAATCTTCAACCATTTGGGGACTATAACATAAACATTAGGTATATGTGAGGAACACCATAAAATTATGTCTGCTATTTTCTTCATCTTCCTCCTCCTCCTCCTCCTCATCATCATCATCACTAAATGTGAAGTGCATGCTGTGAAGTAACTCATGTAATCCCCCACAAGAACTCCAGGAGGGATGTACTCACTGTTTATCTCCATTTTACAGAAGCAACGGAGACCCAGTGAGGCAGAACCTTTTGCACAACAAGCAAGTGGCAGAACTGGGATTCAAAGCCAGGCAGTTGCTTCCAGACTCAGCACTCTGTTGCTTCTCCTATCATTTCTAAAATCTGGAACCATTTCATTCTGCAAAACTCACAACATTCTGTAAGGAACTTGGCAAACCTTGGGTGTCTGCACAGTAAAACGGAAAATCACTGCTCCTGATAGCCATGTCACTGTTGGAGGACACAGCATGTCCTCCCAACTCCTCTCAGATACAGTTGGCTTAGTTGAACTGATAACACAAAATTAAATAGAACTTACAACCAAATTGGGTTATAGTCCAAAAGTTAACTCAGAAGTTGATTAGGAATACATATGTATTTTCTCCCATAAAATGGTCATGCCATTTATGCTCCACAAAAAGACCTGCCCATTTAATTATTATGTTCACAAAGTTTGAGGCCCCTGTGCTATGGCCAAATCACCTTTGCAGGAGAACAGGCACAGCAGATATCAAGAATCCAAGGACTGAAAATGAGAGGGAAGGAAAAAAAAAAAAAAAAAAAGCAATCCAAGGACTAAACTCGGACCAAATTCCTTATGTCCTTCTCGGTATCTCTTCCCTAGCTTTACACCCAGCTCTAACACACGTGGTTTTCTAGGAAGGGACTACAGGACTGATGTGGGAGAAGTATCAGAAGGGGAGGGAATAATTCAGCTGGGAGACGGAGGAACGCCTTCTGGGTGCCAGCCCTGTGCACTGCACAACCCTAGGGGGTGTCATTCACATCTGTGGTCATCCTAGATTCACATTATGATCAATTTTGCAGCAAATGTAAGTCAAGTGTCATGAGGAAGGGCAGCTTTTCCTAATTCACATAAAAGGATCAGCTAGGGCCAATGGCTGGTTACAGAATTGACTCCAAGTCAGGAAACAAAGATTAAGTTTAAGGTCAGCATCCTTTTTCTGGGGTAAGTTTCCATCCAAAGGGGTAGAAGGTTTTGCTTTTTGTGCAATGCCACTTAAGGGCAAGCCCTCCACAGCGTGAGACTGCCTGAGCTTTTGAACTTGGGCAAGTCCCAGCCTTCCATGGCTCAGGTCTCCTGGAACAGCAGTTGGCACCCATGAGACCCTTCTCACTCTGCCATTCAGGGCTCCCATCTGGCTCATGATGCTGATAATTCCCTTCCGGACATTTCACTGCACAATACCAAGCACCACAGAATTAGTCACACAGGACACTTAAAGCAAACAGGCAAAAGGACTTTCCAGCGTGGGGTGCCAGGGACACCTCCCTCCTCCTCCTGACCCAGCTCTGGGCACCTGCGACCACAGCAGTCTTGTCTTTGCTGAATGTACAAGAGTAGGGAGGGGAAGAGAGAGGCCTTCTTGGGAGGGGGAGGAACATGGTAAACATAAGAGACTGAAGGAAGACAAGGCCCCCTTCCTGTTCTTCTACTTGTCCTTCCCTAATCAGCCATCACTAGCTTAGAGTTATGAGAGGGCAAAAGATGGCGGGGGGGGGCACTGGTGGGGAAGAGTAGTAATATTAAGAGAAAGAAGATTCTCTGTTTACCCTGTAGCAAGTAGGGAAGACATTCACACACCACATAACTTCCACAAGTTTGCAAAAGGACAATTAAAAGAGCCCTTGCAAAAGCACATTATGAAAATACTGCATGCTATCCAAGCATAGAGTAAGAATTCTAGGGTTTTCTACCACATCTTCTTGCAAGGGCGTATATGGGGAATGATTTTACTTGGAATATTCAAGATGATTCTGCTCCATCCATTGCTGTTTTAGAGCCTCCCCCTTCCAAAACCAAGGTTGGCATAGCAACCAAGGCACCAGTCACCGTGGTCCCTAACCACATCCGCCAGGGCTTGGCATGCTGAGACGTGTGCCAACTCTGTTGTCTGTAGGGCACTCCTGGCCACAGTACAGCAGGCTATAATCAAGTCAGAAACCACCACATTCGTATAGAACTCAGCTCAACATAAATATTCATTAAATGTGAAAACCTATGGTGATGCAATATTGAGACTGCAAATTTAAACGTAAGAGTCAGGAAATACAAAAATTACCACTGAAATCACTCACATGGCACATTTAATGCCACAAGTGAGTTTGTATGTGCTCTGGAGATTTAAACCTAGTAACACCGAAACATCAAAAGTACAGGTAGCTAGCTGTTTTATTCCTAGAATGAGGATGACATTTACTGATGGTAAATGGAGTATCCCCAGAGTGGACATGCCATGAAAAGGGAACCAGGAAAACCCTCCAGTACACATGAAATACAACACATCACAGATATACTGTGGAATATTCCTGAAGTTCCCAGCACCCATGTAATTGCCACTGTTCCAAAAAAAACAGCAACAAGAAGAACCTTAATATGCCAAATTTAATAATTTCCCAAATTCTTATAGTGAGCCCCATAAACCATAAATAATTAGAAAATTAAGTGTTTATTAAGTTGAAATCTAAAATTCTTCCACACATAGCCTGTTTGCTGTTTAAACGACTACTACTGTAGTCCTTTAAAACTCTGCTTCAGGATCAAAAAAAAAATTCAAGGAAGCAATATGGTGCAAATTTAAATTCTAACCCACATACACACCATTGTTTCTGACAAGTCATTCTGGAGCTACAAAATAACTTTTGCTGCCCCCCCAAAAGTACCAGTTTTCTAAGTGACACCAGGATATTATACACGTTTAAATAAAACTCATTCCCTAAAAATCTACAGTCAGACTGAAGTGCTCTCTTCTCCAGCACGCTCTGAACAATGTCCCCAGAGCAGTCACACGCCAGGCCAGAAGGAATTGGAGGCCATCACCTCCTCCTCTCACCTCCTTTCTCCAGACCTCCTGAAAAGCAGAGGAAAAGTAAAGCTATTTTGAGGGCCGGGTCCATCCCAACTCTTTGGAATGGCAGTAGGGCACACCCATGTCTGCAAACTGTGAATAGTTTCTACAATCAGAGAAAGTTCGCCCTTGAAAAGCCAAATCCTTTTCTGGCCAAAGGAACAGCCCCATCACGCTATCCCAGAGCATTAACTTTTATATTTATGATCCAGAAGAATTTCAATTCAGTAAACATTTAGGTGTTTTATATGCAAGGCATATATGGATAAGTAGGACATATATGGATAAGTAGGACACAATCACTACCTGCTGGGACCTAGGAGCTTGCGGGGAAAAGAAAACATTAATAAAAGAATGACTAGAACAAGGAATTTAAGATGAGTCCAAAAGAAAGAAATGAAGTTTGTTGGTTTGAAGGAATGGTGGAGCTAGGGAACACCTGATGGGAGGGACTGGAAACTGGGCTGCAGGTGGGAAAGCTGGGAGCTGGAAAAGGGAGAGTAAACTCAGAAAGGCAAAGATGGGGACTGTCGGGATATGGAGGCCTGGAAACACACTCTAGCAGAAAGGCAATCCCAAGGAAAGCCCAGGATATGAAGGGTGGCTGGAGCTCACAGGACCAAGACCTACGCCCAAGAAGCAACACTGTGAAAGAGGCTGAAGAGACATCCCAGGTCACCTCTGGGTCAACAACAGGATGTTGATGAAAGATTTCCATCGAGGGAGTGATTAGAGGTAACTTTAGACAGATGAAAGAGGGGGAAAACTGATGAGAAGAAAAGGAGTATGAGACAGGGAGTCGGCTTGGACAGCACTGGGCAGGAAGAGGTAAGGTCAGTGCCTCCTGACGGCAAAGAGAGGAGAAATCAAGCAATGCCAGGGGTTCTCTGACTTGACCACAAGATACCTTGATTTAAGTTTTTAAATATTTTTGCAAGTCAAGCTTGCAACATTCTTTACATATCATTAGTTGTCTGCTTACCACCTACACCAAGACTGAGGAACTTTCTGAAAAGATGCCAACCCTCTGGGTACCCAGTGATATTTCCAAAAATCAAAATATCCTGAAAACTCAAAATTGTGAACACACAATGTCAAATGGATTTAAGTTAAAGTGTCACACTAGGTATAAAGAAAAGCATTCAAGTGTGGGACAAGCCTTGGCAACCAGGACAACCAGAATAACAGGGGGCCTTCTGGGGCAAAATCCTGAGAAGAAGCTCCCAGCTGAGAGGTGAAACAAGATCTCACAAGTGAAGGTGCACTAGGAACCATAAAGCAGCAGGCACTTGGAAGATATTCTGGAACTCACGCCATCAAAGTGCGATGCCATCTTGGAAAGGGCATTGCCTGGAAGCCCCAAGACCCCAGTTCTAATCCCATGTCTTCTCACGACCAAAGGCCCGAAGCCCTTGCCCACAGTTCCCTCACCATAAAAGGAGAACTGAGCCACAGCATTTTCAAAGTGTCCTTCAGCTCAAACAGTCACACTTAGAGTTAAAGAAACCAAGAAGCAAAGGAGAGAAAGGGCAAACAACGGTCTTTATGAAGGCACAGGCCAAAGAGCAACTAGACCAGTCTTCGAGAAGTCCCACAGAAGGCCAAAGTAAAAGGAACAACCCAATTATACCACAGCCAGTTTGGCCTTCCCCAGCAGCTTAACTTGAGGCCTGTCAGTCTGCTGAAGAGTCATGAAGGCACTAACCAACATCTGGCATGATGGATGGTTGAGGAAGAAAAGGAAGGGGATGTACCAAGCACAACTTAGAAGAAAGGGTAGCAAACTCCAATGCCTCGGGGGCCAAGCATGTGTAAATGTACCTGTCACTAAGTGACCTAAGCCAGCAAGACATGACAGGGACTGGTGAGTGGGAGGGCCTGTGCCCCACCTGAAGGGGACAACTGCTACTCCACTGTGGCAGGAAAGTACCACATGGAAATGTGGACACAATATTGCCAGATCTTTTAATTTTTCAAGAGCCAAAACTTCAGATTTTTATGTGAAAGTTCTAGATTTTTATCAGAGAGCAAACAAAATCCCTGGAGGCCATTTTCTGCCTTGGGCTGCTGCTGAGATGCATCCCTGACAGTCTGGCACTTGACTCTATTTGCATCTCTGCCCACCACCAACTGACAGTGTCCCTCCAGAACACGAGGACAGATTCCTAAGGGAACCAGAACCACTCACAAGCAGAGTCTGCCCTGTTGCAAAGAGGCCATGTAGAAAACAGAAAGTGCAGTAGCACTTTCCTGGGCAACAATCTGCTGCCACAAGCTGTGCTGCCATAGCACAATGACCACTCCCAGGAGGTCTCTTCTAGGCCTCTAGGTTCTGTGTCCCTGCACAAGGGCAGTCTGCTGTTCCTGAGCTATGTTCTGATACACCTACTAGGAAGGGTACCCAGATACCTCACGAGGTACCTTCCCATCAGGGCAGAAATTAGTCACAACTTAAATCCTCAGGGCAGGGGGGGAAAAGCCAGTGTTTTACTAGTTAGTAAATGACAGCAATATATAGGCTTTCACATATGTGAATTTTTTGCAGGGAGGGAGGGAAAGGAAACAGTTACTACCCATTGTGAGCAGAAGTGCATGGAAACATGTTCGTTGACCTGGTAGGGGAAGGATATAAACTACATCCACTCTTCTGCAGAGCAATCTGGCAATACGTGCCCCGAGCCTTAGACACATTTATACCACTTGACCCAGTGATACTAATTCTAGAAATTTACCCTATGAAAATAATCAAGAGATATAAAAAGGATGTTCTTCACAGCATTACCTATAATAATTCTAAACATGAATGTGTTATGCAGCCACTAACAACGCTTCAGAGTATTTAGTAACAGGAAAATACTCCCGGTGGACAAAAGGTTATAAACACTAGGCAATGTTTTCCAAATCTATGTAAAAGCCCTGTAAGCTCATTAAAAAAGAAAAGGAAAGGAAAGACAGTCCAAACACAAAAGGTTATAAGAGAGGTTATCTCTAGGTAGTAGCATTGATTTGCTTTTTCATATTTTTCTGTATTTTCCAAATATTCTACAATAAACATTTATTATTTTTATAATTAGAAAACAAGTTACAGATGATTTTTTTTAAAAGGAAGATTTTGGCCCTGGCCAGAGGGAGTGCAAAACGATTTATTCTAACATTTCTGCCTAAATCTCGCCAAATTATACCTGGGTCCTCAGGCAGGCAGAGCAGTAGGTTTTGGCTCACCCAAGTTCAATCCCCGGTTCCTTAAAAAAAAGGGAGGGGGGGCGGGGGGTGCTTATCAAAACACCTCTGGTTAAAAAAAAAAAAAAAAAAGGGAATAATTCCACATTTGTATGGAAGAACTGACAAAAATAACATCTGTAAAGTGCAAATACATCCTGGGTGCCTAAAAGCGACATTTCTTCCCTAGACTGTTTGCAGAGCAGGAATTCAATAAATGTCTGCTGGCAAGTTAGGGTACTCAAATTAACTCAAGTTCAAGTAGAAAATTCAGTTTTAATCCAATTCGTATGGCGCTGGATGGGACCTCATACACACCTGATTGAGCACCACCCCCATTTTTTTATTTTTGAAAATCCAGCAGTTTCTGCACTAAGAGGTCAAAAGCCCGACCCACTCTAACACATCTTCACATCGAGCTTCCAGGATCATCAAAGTCTTTCAATAAAATCAACTCTACACATCAAGTTTCTAAACAACCATATCGCTGGCTGCTTGGAAAGGGAAGAGGATTAATATCCATCAGGTCTTACAACACATCTTAAGGATAATAAAAATAAGATACTCTCCCTTGAACCACAATGAGCCTGCTGACCTCATTCTCTTCACACTCTCATGAGTCAACAGAACCACTAAAAGTCAGATGTTAAAACATCTCATTCAAGCTGCAAATGAAACAAAGAACCTCCACTCTTTACCTCCTTTCTACCCTGTTTGACAGGTATAAAAGCCTGTCTCTACAAAGGGGTTATCAGCTTTAACCTCAAAGGTAGGTTAAAAAAAAAAGAAAAAGAGCAGGAAAAGACCAGAATGCCCAAATTCATGTACTGTGTTTTCATCTGTGTGTTCCTTCAGAATGGGCTGCCCAAACCTAAACTTAAGCACCCTGGGCCAGTTTCCCTCTTCCAGGTGTTCACTCAGTATCCTACAGGATTTGTCCTACCAGACAGGACTTATCCCACCATAAGGTAACTTATTCACATGCTGTTTGACCCCCTACATGCACCTGCCTGTGGGCAGGGGCCTCGCATCACAGGGTCAAGGGCGATTAAAGGACTGCAGCCCCACAGTGAGTTTTTTTTGTTTTGTTTTGTTTTGTTTTTTTTACCGGGAGGAACCGGGGATCGAACCCCAGTCTCTCCATATGGTAGACGGACGCCAAACCTCTTGAGCCACGTCCGTTTCCCCCACAGTGAGTTTTAAACAGCCCAGAGGATGGAATGAGAAGGGAGAACACACAAATTTAGGCTCGCACAATCTTTTAGGTCAAACAATGAGAGAAGGCAGAGCCTGCGCAAATAGGAAAGGGGGCCAACATGGGCCACTACCTCTTTGGAGAAAGCTGGGCAAACTCCTGAATGGCTCAAAAGTCAGCCACAGGAAGCCAAGAGGCAGGGAAGGAGGTGTGGCTCACACCAGAAATCCCTTTAAATGCCAGAACACTAGCGCTGGTTCTAACTCTTCCAATAGCCAAAACCTAACAAGTGCCATAGAGTGACAGTTGTATGCCTCAAGTCACTGGTTCCTCTTCCCAAACTTGGCAGAGTGACTCTGGCTCTTAATGAAAAAATAAGTTAGAATAAGCCTTGTATAAGAAAGAAAGGAAGGGAAGGGGTTGGGGGAGGGAGGGAGGGGAGGAGGGGAGGAGGGGAGAGAAGGGAGGAGGGAGGGAGGAAGGAAGGAACTTTAAGTGTTTTCTCAGTTGATGTTTTAAGTCTATTTCTTGGTCAATCAGGTCTGGATTTATACCTAACTCTAAATTCCACCATTATTTCATATAACCTCAGCACCAGTGAAGAAAATGCCTACTGAAGCAGTCTTGTAAAAAGAGAAATGGCTTCAGATTCAGACGGACCTGGGTTTGAATCTCAGCTCTACACAACTTGCTCAGTGACCTCAATGAGTGACATTCCCTCTCAGTGCTGGGTCTTCTCATCTGAAAAGCCAGACAGGCCCCTCTACCCCTTCCGTTAAGCATGAGTAAAACACTGTGCCCAGTGCCTGGCCCACAGTAAGTACTTGATCACTAGTAGCTCGTTTTAAAGCTCTCCCAGAGAGGAAGACAGACTCAAAATCTGAATTAATTAGAGGAGAAAAGTAACCACTTAACCCAATATACAATTTAAGAACGCCTGGTTTTCTTCAATTATACACCTGATCACTAAGTGTGCTTCTGCATCTGCTCTCCCCTGCTACACCCAGCCAAGAGGCTGCAAGGCCAGCAGTCGGGAGACCCGAATAGTAATCCTGGGTTGGCTCTACCTCACCACACTGGCCTGGGCAACGCACTTAACTTCCCTGGACCTCAGTCTCCTTATCTATAACATTAAAGTGTTGAATCTGATTCTTCTGATTACTAAGCTTGATTTAAACATCATTTTTGTCCCAAATTACAAATCCACTTTCTATAGACCTGGGAAATGTCAAGAAGCAAAGTTTTTCACATGGTATATATTTGGGTTAACTATGACTCTTAATACCCAGACTTTACAGTTATCCCAGAGACCCTAGGGCTTGGCCAAGAACTATTCTTCAGTTCAAGTGTCTGTCCATCCAAAACACTTGCCCACATTACAGCTTTCTCAATATCTTCAGACCTTTACAATGCCAGATAACCTGTCTCAAGCCACACACACTCACACACACACACACAGGGCACTCTCATACAACCAGATATTATAGTACAAGTGGGTTTACCAGACACAGAGAGAGCTCCACCCTTTCCATCTAACCAACCAAGTTTCTAGAAATAACCAAAAAAGAGAGCTAATGCTGAAATTTACTAACCAGGCCAAAGGAAACTGTTCTCATCAATTAATCCAAGCCCATGAGACCCACTGCCTGCCAGAGGTCTACTCTAAATCTATAATTCGTTCAATAAATAGTGAATTTGATAAACAGCAGACACTGAGCACCCAGTAGTGGGCCCAAAGATGAGCAAACACCACCAGAACTGCCCTCCCTCATCAGGTCCAGATCCACAAGGGAAAGTGTGAGGAGAAATCTTAAGGCATTTTAACACCAACGGACACTCCAACTCATTTTTCAATGAAAGGTGAAAAAGAGCACGTTTACATCCTGAATTCCCATATCCCTGCGTACATTGTTGCCTTCCTGCATTTCACCATCCCAATGCAAAAAATTCTTTGAGGGACTATTATGTCTCACTTCTCCTAAGGATGATGATACAGAACTAGTGCCAGATAGAAGCACAGGAGAGACGTTAATTCGCTATATACAACAGATGCCTTAGGGCCCAAGGGCTCAATTCTGTGGGGAAACCTGGTTGCAAAGGATTATGATTTAACCATACACACGTCGGTCTCTGTAAGAGACTGTGAGCGCCAAAGGACAACAGCACTGCAGCATCTGTTACAGAATGGGGCTTTGCTAAATGTCGATCCAGTGAAGATACTTAATGGAGGCATGGAAACCTGAAGACTTCATCTCAACAACTCTTGTCAGCCTGAGCCCCGCTCCATCACTGCAGTCAAGATCTTAGTAACTGACTATTCCATGACTGCTACCAGCACTGCTCATTTTCTTTTTTTTTTTTTTTTGGATGGTGGGGGGTGGGGTGGGCTAATACATAGAACCCCCCAAGAGGCAAAGTTGTATGACTTCTCAGAAAAACCAAAATGCACATACACAAGATTGTGTATTTAATTTCTGAGGATCATAGGCCATTTCCAAAGTCTGTCAGCTTCAGGTTAAGAACTCCTATACTGGGAAGAGGAGGTGGCTCAAGTGATTGAGCTCCTGCCTACTAACATGGGAGATCCTGGGTTTGGTTCCTCCTGGAGAAGACAAGCAAGACAGCGAACTGACGTGACAAGAGACACAAAAAGGAAACACAATGAGACAACAAAGCAGGGAGAGGAGGCGGCTCAAGCGATTGAGCGCCTCTCTGCCACATGAGAGGTCCCAGGTTTGGTTCCCAGTGCCTCCTAAAGAGAAGACGAACAGACACAGAGAGCACATAGTGAATGGACACAGAGAGCAGACAGCTAGCACAAACAACGAGGGGGGGTTGGGAATAAATAAATAAATCTTTAAAAAAAACTCCCATACTAGAGCTTGTTAAAAATTAGACTGGAATTAATGTCAAAGCCCTAACTATGGGAAGCGGCTGTGGCTCAATCAGTAGGGCTCCCGTTTACCATATGGGAGGCCCCGGGTTCGGTTCCCGGGGCCTCCTGGTGAAGGCAAGCCCACCCGCATGGCATGGTTAGCTGACCCAGCGAGCACAAGCAGCAAGGGAGGGATAAATAAATAAATAAATAAATAAATAAATAAATAAATAAATAAATAAAAGGAAGAAAAAAAAAAGCCCTAACTAGCCAAGTCCTGCTTATTTAACAAAACAGGAACAAACCTAAGAGTACTACTGTTCTGTGGTATGAGCTTTTGGGGCCAGATACACCAGAGTTTCAATGTAGTTTTTACCATTCACTAGCCATGTGAGATTAGAGAAGTCATCTTGCCTCTCTCAGCCTCAGTTTTCTCATCTGTAAAATGGGGTTAAGAATGGTTGCTAATTCCGTGATAACATCAGGATGAGCTGAGCAAACCCCTGAAGTCCTTGGCACCATGTCCTGTACACAATAAATGCTTGTAAGTGGAATTCATTACCATCTCTTGTCAACAAACCATACTTGCCTCCTACTCTCTTCTTGGTCTCCGTTCACAACTTTATTAATGGCTCCCATGAGATCTCAGGAAGCAAGACAGAAAGTAAGAGCCCCTAAGAATGTATGAGGTCACAAAACACAGTCCTAATTTTTTCCCCCAAATCAAATGCTTGGTTCTAACTTATGAAGGCCCATTTGACAAGACAGTCGGCAATCCTTTTTTGTGTAAATCCAGGTCAGCTGTCAGGATGCTATTGTTCAATTAGGCCAAGTCAATTTTTAGAGGCAGGCCTGTTAAAATGGGAGATGAAAAGAAAGTGATCAAATGCTAAACTGCAGAAACACATGGACAGGGAAAAACAAGGCAGAGGAATTAGCTTCCTAAAAGTATTTTCTGTGATACCTTTAGTTAACATTGGATATTTAAGGACCTGGCTGGGCCTTTCTGAATCACCCCTAAGTAGCTAAAGGCACTGGCCTGGTTCTTAAGTGTTCTCAGCCTCCCTCTGCTTTCAAGACCATTCAACACTTAACCCAGGATCCAGAAATGCTGATTTTAAAGTTACACAAAACCTATCATTCAGCTACCCTCTACAAATGACTTTCTCAAGCGTTTCTAAATATTTGACTTCAAGGGGAAAAAAAATGCATTTCCACTTTAAAGCAATCTTTCATCTCTATGCAAATTTTCTTTGTTTGTTTAACCAATCCGCATACCACTAGCCAGTGTTTAATCGGGCCTTTATTTAACATCACCAACCATGTGAGCTGCACCACCAAGTCTGAAAGTCTCAGATAATGACCTCATAAACAGCAACAAATTGGTCCAAAGATGAAATATGTATCAATATGCCCAAGAACCCTTTAAAGTTCCACACTTCAGAACTAGAGGAGGAGAAATTAATTCCTCCAGCATTCAAACTGTATGCCTGACGCTCTTACTAACATCTGGGCTTTAACACTGCATGAGTAAATAAGATAATAAAAGTAATTAATAGCATGTCATACCAGTACATTGTTTTCACCATAACTTTCACAGATGGAGATGTCAAAAAATAAAAAGGCCTCTCTTCATACAGACCACACTGGTGACCTGGAAAAAGTTATTTAAGCCTAAAATGCATACAAGGAGAGAAACAAGACTTATGGTGACTGATCCCAAGGTTTGAATTACTACATGTCTGTCTGTTTCTCTCTCTCACACACACACAGAGAGAGAGAGAGAGAGAGAGAGACTTTTTAGTGCAATCTCCCCCTACCCTAACCCATGCAATGCCTTAACAAGTAATCCAATTGGAAGTATCTGGGCAAATCCAGACTTTGTATAAACATATATACACATACTCATACTTTCATTGGCATATAGTGAAGAGGGAAAAAAAAATCGGTAATACAAACCAATCAATTTCCTGTCTTAGAATTTCTAAGAGTGAGGCTCCCAAACAAGTTTTTTTTTTTATTCCTGTACCATGAAAAAGGTGTTGTGGAACCGCACTGAAAATAACCAAAGCAATACTAAGTTTTACTACTGAGGTTTAGTTGTACAAAAAAGGAACTCTGCTCTGAAGACCATAAAACATTAAATAGCAAATCAAAGAGGATTTTTTTTTAAAGATAGTAAACAAAAGGTTTTTAAAAGTTCAACTAGAACACTTAGAAAACATGATTAATCTGAAGTTGAACATCAATTAGCTTTTTTTGTACTCGCTCATTTCTCACTCAAAACGTTGTATTTCTTCTCTAGCAGTCCTTAAACATTTTTTTTTTATTTTAAACAAAAAAAACTTTTTCAGGGCTGACAGGGGCCACACCAGTTCCTTCAGTTGGGCAGTATCAGCAGAACTCATAAAAGCATGTCAGTCTCTGCTCACACACAGCCCTGAGAGCTGTCCGCCGAGAAGTTCAATGAGTAGGCCGCCACAATAAAGTTATTACAGATAATGAATGCACCAAGAAATGACTATTGGGACAGCTCAGGGAAACTCACCAACATTATTGCAGTTATAAGGGAATTAAGGACACCTATTAGCGACTGCTTAACAGGTAAACTTATTAAATACAGTTTAAGTCATTTTTCTTTACTTAGCGATTGTTGACTTAAAATTTTTTGAGGGGGGGGTGGGCTAGGCTAATGGACTACAAGAGTTAGATAAGCATTTCAAAAAGTTCCAAAAGAGAATAGGTTCCTTCTGCCAAATTCACACATTATCTCTCTACTTCAAAGGATAAAATAGTTAAATGGTGTGTTTAAACTGCTAATTTTACATTAAATGGCAAACCCAAGATTATCTCCAAAGCATAGCACTACCCGTAATGGATAGCTCTCCAGACAAACTACTGTGGAGAAAGAGTACAAGTTAAAACCCTGCAGATAAAAATCACAAACTTCAAAAATCTCCTTCAAAAAGTGAAGTACCAAGTTAAAACATCTTTTTTCGTGGAAGGCTGGAAATCAAACATTTCTAAAGCCATCAAGGTACAGTGAAAGCTTCAAAGAGAGTCAAGGAAGGAGATTTAAGATTGAAACTCCTCTGGAAGGCAGCAACTGATAGGCTGAAACTATTCTTGAAGGCTGTTTAGGAATCTTCAGCAAAGCACCCTCTCTAAAGCTTATAAGACTACAACTATAACATTTAAAATATATATATATTTAACAATATGTGGTCACAGAAATCAAACAAGTGTGTTTCCCCTTCCATTTACCCTCGCAAATGTTTAAAGATGGGGCTTAAGAGCACTGTAGACGGTGTAGATTAATGGGTGGCAGAGGTGCCGCCTCCAGCTTTGAAAGGACACACCTCCAAGGAGTCAAGCTGCACAGACTCCCTGCCCTATCCACGCAGGGCTTAAGTCTGCACCTGGGGTAGGGAAAGAAAGCACTGCCTATATCTGGGCTGCTGTGCAGTCTTCCCACACTGCCCCTTTCTCTTCATTTATAACTCACCCAAGAGCAAAGCGTAAAAGTTTCAAAGCTTAGGCCCTGCAGCCATCCGATCGCCCCAAGAGGTTCAAAGAGAAGCCAACCATGTCAAATCACCACCTTCTGCAATACGCACAGTAACCGCCATAAGTCCACTGACCGTCTACTAACAAGTTGATAAAATCACGACCAAGGAAGTGGGAAGGCATCTACCCAGCTAACCCACTGGGCAGAGGCTTCAGCTGAGGGTCCCTCCTCCAAAAAGTGGGCAGAGCTTAAAGCTCTCCCTAGCCAGCTTCCTTTGGGATGCACACATCTTTCATTTGGAGCAAGGTGGAAACCCTGTCAGTGGGGGACCTTGTCTTCCAATTTCCTGGCCCTCCGCTGAAGTCCTTGGCCGAGAGCAGGCAGGCCGTCTCCTTCCTCCTCTGTAATGTGAGGCACGTAGCAAGGGCTGCCTTCCACCGCCACTCCAGGGCACCCCGGTGCCCACTCCTCGGCCTCCGCCCCCTGGCTCCTCCCCTGCCTGCTGCTACTTGCCCAGGAACCCTGCTGGAGGGTCAGCGCCCAGGTGAGGCAGGCGGCGGAGAAACCTGACGTTGCGGAGCCCTTGGCCGCTCCCCCCAAAAATATGCATGAATGGAAAGCAAATTCTGCGACCTGAAACGAGCCACTCCATCCTTCATCACTTGTCTTTCCAAAGTTGGCATTCAACAGGTAGTTCTCTGGACTTCCACCTGAGGCAGCCCGAAAAGCCCTTACCCAGCCCAAGGGGGCCGCCAGCGTAGCTGCCGGAGCCGGGAGACCCCCCTCCCGCCCTCGCACCCCCGGCCCACAGGAGGCCCGGCCCCGGCGGGGGGCGCGCGGGCCGAACCCCCCACGTGCGCGCGCCCCCAGCCGCGGCGCCCAGAGGCCGCGTCCAGCCCGCCCGGGAGGGATGCCGCCCGCCGCCCCTCCCTCGGGCCCCGCAGCCCGCCCGCCCACGGCGGGGTCGGCGGGCGCAGCCCCCGGAGCCATCTTGTGGCGGCGCGGGGCCCGGCGGCGGGTAGCTACCTGCACGATCTCGCCCTCGGCGCTGAGCGTGGCCCCGGCCCGCGAAAAGCGGCCCGTGAGGCCGGTGGTGTAGGTGGTGTAGTCGCCGCTCGGACTCGACTCGAACAGCACCACCTCCACGAACG